>UYWX01020345.1:0-130825 GCA_900622495.1 Hydatigera taeniaeformis | reverse complement strand
GTACTGTTCTTTTCCGGGAATCAGTCGATTAATTGGCAAAGTTTGGCAACACAAGCGTAGGATGCCAGTTAGACAGCGGTGTCGGTTGGGCAATAGATTCTCCTAGACACTAAGTCGCCTTTAACAAACGACCAACGAAGAACAAGCCGCAGAGAGAGACCCCACCTTGGCTGGAGCAGAAGGTCCTCAAAGCACTTTATATCTGAATGCCTTTAAAAAATGTCGGGTTCGCTTTTCATTGCCACCAGTGTAGTGCCCCGAGACCCCCTGGCCGGTATAAGCAGTCAGTAAGTGCAGTTGGATACATGCATTCTGAAGACGACAGGACAAATGAACCTGGCCATAGCCCGAAAGCCATCTCACGTGTACAATGGCCAGACAAATCCGAAAAGTGACCACCATACCTCATGCGGTCACATTAACAAAGCATTACAGTATTCGCTATGATAGGCTCAGGACCCTTAGTCTGCGGGTCTTCAAGGAAAGGCTTCATTCCATGGTCTTGCTTGGCATTTTAAGTGTTCATAGGCTTTAATGGGGCGTACAAGGGATTAAGAGCACCATCTTTGCCCAAGAACACTAAAAATTGGATGTTTTAGGAACTAGTCTGTATCCTACATATTTAGATGAGCAGACTATAATTATTTAAAAAGGTATAAAGAAGTATGAGTCACAGTAGGGACAACTGTCCTAAGTTATGAAACCCCATTTTTAGGACTACCAGGGGAGGCTTTTCATTCAATAGGTTTTTTTGTGCATTATTAGGTATTCGCACTGAATAACAAGGCATATGGAAAGACCAAACGCGTTTAATAGGGAAGGGCGTTTGCTCGGCAGTCCATTCCATATCTGGGATCCGTCAGACCCCGTATGTGTCCAGACCCTCATGCAAAACCCAGGCTTAATCCCTCTTTCTTCTTTAAGAAGGCATGTATTCAGCTTAGTCTAGTGCTTTCCGTTACCTAGGATGGAGTCTGAGAGCACCACAACGACGTTTGAATTTTTAGAACCTGCTTCCACCTGTAAGGGCTAGTTAAACATCGATATATTACAGCAGTTATAAAACAATGGCTAACATTCATTCAGGAGCTATGGCTATGAGACTGTAACCGAACATGGTTGTAGTTACTGCCTGTCTACCCTCTGGTCCCTGGTTCTCAGACTTGAAAAGGAAGTTGGTTGTAGACGGTTTATTAGGCATCTCTGTAAGAAGGATGGGGGAATATAATGCAGATGCGGTGAGCAGGTGTCAATCGCAGGGAGGCTCCTCGTCCACCTCGCGCACGTGATCCACGTTTGCAATTGCTTTCCGCCTCTCGTCTATAAAAGTCCACTTAAACAAACTAGAATATATTACAATGGTGATCAGAACTATAAAGTATCGCATGAGACTGCAGTCCAAAAATCTGCATTTCGACCTGGCTTATACTTGTGTCAAATCGAAATCTTGCACAATAATTCCTGCCTGGCAACCTAATTACCGAATATTTCTCTTCCACATTCTGCTACCAGCAGGTGTACGATTTCTTAATTAGCGATATAATGTACAGTAATTGGCACTATCTTATAAATTGCTGTTTGCCGTGTACAATTTTTAATGTTGGGGTCTTGTAACGCAATTCTATACATGATATGCCTACCTAAATAAGCGCTTTGGAATTCCATATGCACGATTATTACTGCAAGATGATGACACCACATTAACTTGAAATAAACTTAGTGTTTGTTTAAGCTTTCTGTCTCGCCGTTGATCCTGGAGTTCACTCAGTTCGGCGTGGCGTGCGTGCGTGTTGGGGTTGCGTGGCGTCAGTCGGTTTTAGGACTTGCCGTTTTTCTGCTACACTTCATGCCTTTGTGAGCTATTAATGGAATCGATCGCGGACTTTCTCTTCTGCTCGTAAGATGTGATTGAGTCCCGCCTTGGAAGTGCGGAGAATTTGGGTCCTGAACAGTTGTCGTTTTTTTGGGACTCGTAAGTTCATGCTTACGTGATGACTAATGATCGCCCCAGGCATAAAGTTTTGTTGAATGATCTTGTCTGAGATGTGCCTCATTGTTGTTTTCTGTTTATTAGGGATTTGGGGAGCGACTTTCTCTGGCTGTCGTTTCTCTGTCGTGAGTTTACCACACTCCTTTCTTCGTCTATGTTCACGTTGATTTATCTTCGTTCTGTTTTCAGGAGGAGATTCACATTATCCCCTGTTGGTAAGTTATCCCATGATGATCTGTTATCGCCCCAGTCATAAGGGTATGTTGAATGATATTTTCTGAATTATGTTTAACCACTAATTCTTTTTAGTTTCAGGCTTTTATGTTTTGTCACGTACACGTGCGTCTGAGCTTGTAGTCTGTCGTTCGATTTGTAAAGGAGAGATAATTTTAATAAAGTTTATTGTTGGTTTTTCATCTTGTCATTGATTTACTTTCCACTCCTGGGCTTCTTTCAACTCCGATTCTGTTTGGTGGTCGTCCAATATATGGTAGCTTCGGGATGGGTTCTCTCATAGGCAATATCTAGGGTTACAACAAGACAAGTTGCTAGGGCTCTTGTTGCTCTCGAAATGGCTTTTGAATTACACAAGGTGGGCTTACTTCTCTCTGTCCCCGTGCCTTCTCTGCCTTGTATTCTCTGCGAATTCGCTGTCGACGTTTGTTCAGTCGGTATTCTCGCGCAATTTCTCTGCTTGGCGCCATCTCGCTTAATGTGCGAATCATGCAAACATCCAGGTATCGTTCCCTATTCTAAGCGTGGAAAATGATAACTTCTGGTTTCCCTCTCCTTACCCTGACTTCGTCTTGCAATTTTCTGTGCTCAAAGTTGCTGATGATTAGCTCGGCATACTTGGTCTCCAATTTTTTGCGTAATTTGATGAGTTTCAATTGAATGCCATTTACCCTCATTGCCATGCGGAATGTGTCATCTCTAAGAGTACAAAATTTGTATTACTGAGTCGGCGTCAGTAGTTGGCAGCTGTCAATTATCCTGAGTACATAAATGTTGGCCGCCTCATGGACTAATCGCGCCACGGTTTCGTGTCTCGCGTGAGAGTATGCTGCCTCCTCATTCTCATCACGATGACTCCTCAGGATTTTGTCAATTGACAAGTGAGACTTGCTTTCAGAATTCTAACCATACTGTTGTATGGGAAAATGAGCTACGCATCGACTCTACCAAAAGGCAAGTCGAATTCCTCTAGTTCAGTTCAAATAAGTTTGGCAGTTGTCTAACCGAGGGTAGAAAGAATCTGGAATTCATGAGAGCGTCTACAGTTCCCTAATTAATCACTTTAAATTCCTATTTCTCGTGCAAGGGGAGAATGCGTTTAAATGTCAAGAGGCTAGGCTGCCCTTCAAAATGTCAAAAAGCACAATCATAGACGTGGTAAATGCCATCTGTTCGTGTCGATTAAGGTGTCTTTAATTAAATGGAAAATCTACTATGGGATAAATAAACTTGATCCACTTTTTTGACGTCATTGAGTTCCTATCTTAAGCCACAGGCTCGACCGCGTTTCAACCTAATCATCCATCTTTAACCTCACTTGTTGGCATCCGTCTTGACACGAAGAGCATCAACAAGTCGACCAATCGCTTCATAGGTCAGATTCTTCTCGGCTAGATCCTCCTCTTTTGCTGCTAGACGCTTCTCCAGTCGGCCAAGGATAATCCACAGCTCCGATTGGCTGGGGTCCACTCCACCAAGCAGCCGTAGACGCCCTGGACGATCGGGGTCCTCAAACCACGCTAGCAGTTGCGCCTTGTGAGCTCGAATTCCAATCAACTAGGAGGTGAAACAGAAGAGACTCTTGAATTTTCAATACAGCCTACGTCAAGGTGCCTGCAGTTGCCTTCAAGAATGTTCTTCATCTTTACCACCTACGAATAATTGAGTCCGTGGAGTCGGAAGAAGAAGCTGTTTTCTTTATGAAAATAAAATGTCTCCTAACCAAGTAATGCAGTAACTACTACTAGGACCGTCTCTTGACACCTCGTCTGGTAGAGACTTAGTAATTATTGCAGTCTCGGAGCATGGTTGGCGATAGGTTTGAAGTCGGTAGTTGTTTTAGCTTAGTTTGGACACAATTGTATAAAGCCGCGACTATAACGAACAGGATAGCTTGTGAAAGAGCAATCTCACCTCCTGAATGAGGCCGTGGACACTGCCCTCCATGTGCATCTTCTTGGGAACCTGTTCCCTCAACAGGTGAATCATGTGTTGGATCTGCTTTAGGTAGAGCTGTGATGTCTGATACTCAGCTTCCAATCCGCTTAGATCCATTTTGGCTGATGCCATAGCAATTGTTTGATACTTTTCTCTCTCCTAAATGATAAACAGGTTTTCAGGCTTTCTTCACTTGACTAATGTATAATTACGAGGACAAAAGGCGGAGGACGAGATAATCCATCTGCTCATACGGGTCAGTATTGTCGCCCTTTCCCACTTCTCCGTTAGTCACGCGATCCGTAATTACTTAGGGCAGGAAAATTATAATTTCTTATTGAATAGGAAAGTTTTATCAAATAGTTGTCTCTGGCCGCTTATTCCCTAAGAACGACTAGAAAAGTGGCAGTTCTGCCACTTCGATCAGAGCAACTCACCTGCAAGAGGTAGACCTCCTGATTTCTCTCAATGAGTAGTATCGCTCGCTCATTTCTTAGTTTGGCATTTCTTTCGCAGGCCTTCTTAAGCGCAATGCTACTAGCCTCAGCCTGATTGTGCATCAGAGTCAGTCGGTTCAACTTCAATCGCAGTTGTTCGCGTTTGGCATTCTGCACGGCCACTGCAGCAGCCACCTTGCAGAGATCGTGACGTTTGTGATCCCTCTGAGCCACCAGTCGGACAGTTGTTGATCTCACGTTTGCTAATTGGGCTTCACTTCGCTGTGCTGCAGTCAGAAGTATTTCCGCCTCGTTGCCCTTTTGCCTCAGGCGTTCACGAGTTGCTGAGGCGACTTGAATAGCCGCTTGGAGGAGACTAACACAGTTGTTCCTCTCCTTTTTTACATCCATGTAGAGGTTGGAGACATCATTCAATCGCGTCTACTAGGACAATAACAATTGCTGACCCAATCGACTGCTTCATTGAGGTGGTGAGAAGCTCTGGATGACCAAGGTCCATTGTAGGACACGTAGCCAATGAGCGCATAACGCTAATAGGTCGGGAGTAAGCCGAGAAGGAGGAATGCCATCGACGATTGCTGTGGAACATACTAAACTACCATTGTTTGTGTTTCCAATCACCTCTTTCTATTGAGGATTCCCCAATTGTTCGCCCAAGTTCATAGTGTTCCGGGACGAGGGTGGTGAGAGTGACTTTACGCTTTCAGCAGTGAATTATAAAGTCATATCCATGCATTTCAGCTACTTTGATGCAAAAAGTGGATGTGAAGATTGACTTTAGGCTCACAAAGTTTGCTAGGAAGTATGCGTTTTGCCTTCATTGGCACCATCTGCGTGAATTGGACTCCTGTGCAGTGCGCTTTGAAGAAGGCGATATAATTAATTATTTATACAGTGTTTTTAATGTTACCGACAATGTGGGTGGGATTTGGCCTATGAGGCAAAATTCATCACTTCCTGTTCATGGGTGTTGAGACTTAGCAACAGGAGAAGATCCATGACAGGTGAAGGGAAAAGGTGTAAGGTGTTAGCATTCTACCACCAGTAATAGATTTTTTACACACCTGTCAGTTGTCAGCCGCTATATATGTAGAGGAGGGGAAGGAGTGAACAGGAGCTACCGAGGAATTCGTACATTTTTGGGCAAAGATGGGCTTGACCAAGGTCATTTCCCGCCTATTTTTTGCCACTTCTGCCCACAATCGACTCCGCGCATACACACGAGAAATACCAGGTTGCGACGATAAAGTCAAAAATTCCGCAAATAAAATAGTTAATGTAATTACAGAATATGGGAAGCCATAAAATTCATGCGAAGAGCAGGACGAAAGGGATACGATGGGACGGCGGCTGAAGTGGGGAATGGGTCTCATAAATATGGCTCCTTCTACCTTCATTGATTTTTGAAAAGGTATTAAAAAAGGTATTTAATCTACATTGGCAGGAGGTATTAAATATATCCTTGCACAAAAGTATCAGCTAATTTTTGTTGAGACGAAATTAATGCCAGCTCTAACTCTCCTTAAAAGAGATCGGGAGCAGATTCGTAAAAGTTTAACGTAAAATCCTGCATTTGATTTATTTGAAAAAACGCACTTTATAGCTTTGCATTTTGTTTGCGTAACATTGTTTGAAACTAAAACTCCGTAATCCTAGCATCCTTTTGCAATTTCACCCATCGATGGCCGAGACCATTTCATGTTAATGGTCAGCTGAAACCCCATTTATTAATGTTGTTTAAATTGTTAGGTCACGGAAAGTTAGTTCCCCGATTAATTAGGTGTGACGCATTTCTAAGCGTAGGATTGAGGATTTTCTTTCACGCTGTAATGTAGGCCAGACAACCAGGAGAGGACTCTCAACTGTACTTATCCAAAAAACTTGCATGCTCCAAGGTGTGGTGATTCGTGGGTTTTATTCTGAATCCACGTTGTTCCTCTACTAGAAGGTGACTAATTTTCTAGTTTTAACTTGGATATATGGTTGGGATTTCGTATGGAAATGTAAAAAACTAAACTCAATTGCAGGAGCTCCTTTGCCACAAATTTGGACTGCTTTTTGTAGTTGCGATTTTTTTTCCATGAAATCAACCAAAAACATCTGCAAGTTTCCTGCTTTTTAGACTGGAAGGTCCAATCCTGACTTTCTTCTTTTCACAATGGCGGAGCTGTGATTATTGTTTTGGCCAAGTGGACTTTCTGTCGCCGAGACCTATGCCTTGCTGTATGATCCTCATTTTGTACGTTTCGACAATAAATCATTCGCACACATATATTGGCATGGTAGATTACGACTTGTTGCATGGATAGGGGTATTGTGTTGGGGACGGGTGTGAAAGTATTCTTCCCAACGGAAGACTAAATCTGATATTGTTTGGTAAGGTTACGACCAGCAACATCTCTCACGAATATTAATGGTGAAATCTCTCTTTAGCTCTATTCACTTAGCAGATTACGGATCCCCGCACCTTTTTCCATTCCAGCTTCAATTAGGGGGAGGTAGCGTTATACCTTTTTGTGCGAATTAACCAAACTGTTTCTGTTCCTCTGTGGTCGAATTGAGAGAGTGGCCGCTGTTGGACTTAAAGGAGGCGCTAAACCTGTTCAGTGGACCTGTCTTGGCCTCAGCAGCTTCAACCTCCAAGCCCGACCATTTGCTCCTGTTCTTTCGTTCATTAATAATGAATCTTACATATTGCAAAAATTTAGGAAAATAAGGGCATTAAGAGCTTTGAAAAGAAAGTCAAATTTTATGTCATAGGGCTCTAAATGTCTCAAAGGTTCTCAGTCCCTCCCTTTACCATCAATCGAGTCAAGTTATTGTCAGTCTTTCTGGCACATTTCCCCTTGTATACACCACTTTCTTCACGACTCATATTCGGCAATTCATGGCTACTTTTAAGATTTGATTATACTGAACTTTGCGTTCAAGAATTCCCTCTTCATATAGAGCCAGGACGAGTAGAGTGGTCGAGACCTCATATCCTCAAGTTGCGCAACACTAAGGCCTTATACTCCTGATAAGCTTAAAGAACTATTTGAGGAGAGTTTAGTCCAAACTCACCTCAAGTGTTTGCAATTCATCCAACTGACGTTCGATGAGGCGCAGCTTGATCTGGCAGTCTTCAGCAAGGCGCGAATGCTTGCGGAAGGCTCCATTGAATTCACACACTGCACGTGCCAACTCCTCTGATAGGGAGGTGGCCAAATGAAGCAGTTCCAAATTCTCCGCCCTACTTCTCTCCAACAGAGACAATCGACGTTCAGACAGAACCACAGCTTGATTTATATGCACATACTCTGCTGCCATTCGTTTCTCCTAGAATCCAAAGGGAAGCATGAAGTTACAAGCCAGCTGTTTGATGCGTTTTTTTTTATAGTATTAACAAACTATCTCGTAGTGACCTAAAACGGCGGCTTAAAATTTGCTTGCGTTTTCCCTTTAGAGTGATAGGAAGGGGGAAGACATTACTTTGAGGGATTCATGACCACGCTGCTTATTCAATGCTTCGTGGTCTCAGTGAATCTCAAGATTTAGTCGTTGGCTTTTAGGACAATTTCTAGCTTACCCTAGCTTCGTTTACTTCCATAAGTCTGTACTAGATGTGCTTAAAAATTTACCAAGAATGAAAAAGAGCCCAACCCAACGTCATAACTCCTCTAAATCAGAGCAATACAAGTGAAAATCTTTCAAATCCTCCTTTTTGGTGGAACAATTTAGTAGGAGATGAAAATTGGCTTCATTTGTGGAGGTCGGCAAGAAGCGGAAGAAGAACGCGAGGAACCTGACCACCCACGGTGTAAATTGACGGGAAAAATGTCACGGACTTTTTGACTACCATCACCTGGCCTTCCCATCATTTGCGTGGAGTAAATGTCAAGAGGCAAGTGCAGTGGCACTTAGTCATTGACACGTCGTTTGATCTAAAAATTGCCTTCAACTGTCAGTATATCTCACTGTACCGACTCTCTTCCTCTCCTCTCCATCTCCGACATTTTAGGCTTACCAGCTGTGGAGTTATCACGAAAGAAAGGCAAATCACTCTCATTCTTCTCTCTGCCTCCCTCCAAGTAGTCAATCTAGGCAGTCAGCAATTTCAGCCACACCAATCATCACCGCTACACCCTCCCTAAGAAGTTGTAAGAGCCATTTTTCCAGGAATTTGCTTAATATGTTGTGGGCATTTTTTAGACATCAAAGAACCAGACATGAGACATTTTTCACTTGAGGGGCAATTTGTGGCTCCTTACGGTGCACGTAGCCTTAACGCTTCAACTATCAAACCCTCTAGTGAAGTGATGGGCTGAAGGACAGTTGAACATCACAGCATTCCTCTAAACCACGGCGGTAGTTATCAAGACTTTAGACAGATTTTTGGGGCATTTCTTGTCTTGCTCCACCACTCCTTTTTCCCAAAGGCGTTCTGAGATGAAGACGAAGTGGCAGATGGAGGTTGACGTGATTTTATACGAGACTTTCAATTATATAAAACTCACTCAATCAAACAAAAAAGAAACAAAAAGGAGTGTAGTTTGGTTAGCTCACCTCGTCAGCGATTACGGAATGCAGATTTCGAAGGTATTCGTTTAACTTCTCCTTTCGTTTGACAAGCGTATTGTCATACTTTGGCGTGACTGCTAGTCGAGCTCGAATTTTTTCAAAGGCTACCGATGCATTCTGTGCAATCAAGTAAAAACAGCATAGCGAACTAGATTGGTCAAACAAAGGAAAATGTTTACATAGCATAGGGGATAAAACAGTTGGTTTTGGTCTACACCTCAACAGCTGTCACTGCTAGCCTAACTGCATGTGAAATGTCACGTGTGTGGGACCCTCCAACATCAACAAAGTGCCACAGGCATGCAAAAATCTCTGCCACCTCCCTTGGGTAGGTCAAGCAGTTAATTAAATCGCTCCAAAATAAAGTGACATTTATTTGACTTCCTGGAGAGGGGAGGGAATGGACAGTCATTGACGTGCCTAACTAAAGAGGTGTCACTAAGCTTCGGAAGATAAGTCTCCTCTCTCAGGAATGTGCTGTATGCCTTCCCTACTCTGTCTTTGTCTGTGGGGGAAAGGAGATTTGGTTTGCATTACTTGCCTTCACCGACTCCACATAGGTATCCATTTGAGCTTGAGCCTTCTTCATTTGCTTAACACTGCTATCTTTTTCCCATTTCAATTTACTTTGCTCCTGTTGGTACTCCCTCTTCTCCGAGAGGAAGGTCTCATATCGTTGGGCTAACTTGGCTCTGAAATAAGTTTTACCCCAATAATTATCCCTCACTGGGTGGCCCACTTTCTCTTCCATTTGCTATCAAAGACCTCAATGCTCTAACAACACCTTCGATAAGCAGAGAAATGGCTATGCTCACTGCGTAGGTGGCATTTTGGAGAAGTTTGCAGTAGCTAGTTGGTTGGGGAGCGTAAGCAAGTCATTTATCCACTGCTAGACACACAAGCATGCACACACACGCGTCGCCTTGCGTAAAGGGAGGGGAAAAAGTCGCATACTTGCGACATACTTTTCAGTACGCGAGACCATTTCCAAGTCCTGCCAACTGGCAAAGCTGCGAATCAAATCCTCCGTTTGCTCCTTGTTTAATTCAACCTTTTCTTTGTTTTTTGCAATTTCACTGCAAAAAATGGGAAGAAGAGTGTTTTAGGGGAAAATTTCCTTCCTATCTGGAAAAAATAATGTAGTTTTGATAGCAAATAAATGAAAGGTCAGGGTCGCAGCTACTTATAAAATTCAAATAGTAGCATAATTGTTGGCACTTAATTTTAACCCCTTTTATCTTATTATAAGAGTAGATTGAATATGCGTCGCTTTCAAATGGCCTCTTGATCGAATTACGTTTCTGCTTCGAGTATGACAGGCCTTGACAGAATCAAGGCAAGCTTACATTCACACACAGATGTGGACGTGGGTGGGTTGCCTATGTGTGTGTGCGGGCGACAGTGACACGAAAGAATTTGGAAGGAAATCACGCGCACACACATGCTTTGACTTGGTTAGTCACACTTTTACGAGGAGCTGAAGGCTTCAGAATAAAAAATGGGAGTAAGAGGGGAGGGGGGCACGGGAGGGAAAAGGGAGAGGCAATAGGACAGGAAGGGATAAAACTCCTTCTCTCTTACAGTCTACAATTTTCATTGTTTGCGGTGACTGATTTTAATTCACTCTCCAACTTCTCCATCTGCCCGACCAAAGTGGAGTACTGGGCATCCAAACTTTTAATCTTTTTCTCAAAGTCCCTAAAAGGGATAAGACGGTGGTTAATTAAAGGAAAAGATAGGAGAGTGAAAGAATTAAGTTCATCACTTCTGCCTCCTTAGAAGCAACAGTCCTTGCATTAAAATACAGAGAAATAATATAGTCTGAATTTTAAAAAAAGTATCTTTAGAGTGTTTAGCGAAAATCCTTAACTTTTTTAAACAGTTGTGACCGCGTTTATGCTAAACTCTGCGTTGTGATTGCAAACAGTGTGTCAATGGTGGAGAGGGATAAAAGCATCCCTTTTTGTCACCTGTGAGGCTCTCATCAGAAAGGGATACTTCCGATGGAAGCTGAGCAAGGAGAAAATTAGGCTCCTCAAGGAAGCAAAAGAAGATGTGCAAATCTGACGTGAGAAAAGGTACCGATCAAGGTGTTTGTGAAGTACAACCATTCATTACGAGCCGGAAACCACGACAAAGCGGTTATCGTACACATCAACCAGTCGAGTAAAGCTTTGTTGACAAGAGCGGCACAAGTTGGTGCAAATTTCTCCCCTCTACAATCCAAAAGTCCCTGTTTGACTGAAACACAGGCCAATTAACCCGGAAACAGTTTTTGCTCACCCGATGTACTGAGGGAACATCAAGTGACAGTGGGAAAGCGGAAGTTAGTGCATAAAAGTGGGGAGCCAATTTTACGGTACTATAGCATCAACTTACGATTTATACTTCCGGGCCTTTTCTGTCTCCTTGATGTACTGACCTGGTAGGGCAGTCGCCAAAACGCAATCCGCCTGAGGAGGAAAGGGAACGAATAAGATAGCAAACAATACAATTATCCTTTGTCCCTCTAAGATCCTTTTGAATAACTTGAAGACTCAACAGAGACAGCTGCAATGACACAAAAGTCGTTTGAGGGTTTTAAGCTACCACCCTTATTGCAAAGGCGTTGAAACTTCTTGAGTTTTACTCCTCATAAAGAGGATTAAGTGGGAGAATTTTCCAAGTGGAGAAAAAAAAGTGTCCCAAAGTCTGCTCCTCTTTCTGCTTCATCAGGTGATTTTTGGTTTAACTCCCTAAAATACCTCATTCATAATTGATTAAGTCCGTGTGCTGAGTGTTTGTGACACCGGGTAAAAACTTTTACTCCATTTGTCGCTCTCAAGGAAGAGTGGAGAGGATGTGTGAAGAAGGTTTTGTCCACTCTCACTTCACTGTTAATGCAGCCTATGAAGTTGTGGTGCTTTTCAAGCATGTGCTGGAGTCCGTAAATTTACCGTTCACCGAGAGGCGCTGAACGCCACCTCCTGAACACGGGATGCAGGACGGTGGCATTCCATTCCCTCCTCTCTAATGGAGTTAAAAGCTTTACCTCGCCAACTTCTTATCCTAGCATAAACAAGGATAAAAGTAACAAATTTACACTTCCTTGAAAAATGGGTCATTTAAGGCTGATGTGCTTAGCTTTGCCAACACAAAAAAGACGTGAGAAATTGATCTACTTGAAAGGAGGGGATGAGGAAGTCACATTACTTTAATCCAAAATTGTTTACAGAGCGTCTTCTCCCCCCTGTCTCCCTTTTAAGATGTTTTGGCCCTTTGAACTCCCTCCTCCCTCTCCTTTCCTAATTGACCAATCAAAATTCTTGAAAGATGTAATCACTACTTCTCCTTTATTAGACAAGAAAATGCATTGCGGCTTATTAATATTATTTTAAGAAATATTTCCTTCCTTTTAATGTTTTAAAAGCAGTGCTTCAAAAGGAAGGTAGCTTAAACGTTTTCTTCTGTGTCCACAGGAGAAGAAGAAAAAAAAGAGGCATTTCCAATTGGTCACTTATTTTAAAAGACCCAAAAAAAATTGGTGTCAAATAAAACTGCAGCTCTACACAAAGCAGCCTTCACCTCTCAAAGATGGTTTATTTTGTGGATTTTAAAAGGTAGGCGGTTTTTCGTTCCACTTTTTTTTCAAACGGACGGCTTACCTCTCCTCCCTCTTTGCACCCCTGGGGAGCACAAACCGACTGACCCCTCCACTTAAGGGTGTAAGACAAAGCATGCAATTTGCTTTTACTACCATAAGGATGAACTCGTTTTTGTATGCCCACTTGTTTTTAACATTTTTTGAGGCGTCTTCAAACAGGATGTCCACCCGCAATCGGTGGGACGGTCACCGAGATTGATGGGAGAGGATGCGTGTTGAACTTGCAGTTGTTCCTTTTACTCACTTTCACTCTGTTTAGTCGGAGTTGAGACTCTGTATGCTCCAAGCGAATATCATCGAGGAATTCTTTAGAGACGCGTAGTTGTTCACGACTCCGTTTGTTCTCCAGTCGCATCATGTCAATCTCCATAAAGGTCTCCTGATATTGCGTCTGCAATGACTTATATCGCCTCTCCATTTCCTTGAAAAATTTAAAATCAAAGGATTACTTTTGACGGTGTAAATTAGGTTAACTACTATTGAAGGGGTTTGTTTTTGGAGATCGGAGAATTTAGTGTTCCCTCATTTATTCTCAACCCTTGTCAATTACGGCTTTCGTTCATTCAACCATAAACAACTTACAGCAAAGATGTCGATGTCCTCTCCAAGCGCCTCCAACTAAAAAAAAAACCGAAGGAAAAGGTGAACCCTTTTAAATCGAATAGTGGTGTCAGAATATTGGAATTGCCCCATTCAAATCTACCTCAGACATGGGAAAACGGGAGAAGTCGCGTTTAAGGAGTTTTCTCTCCTCCCTCAGCAATGTTTCTTCATAGGAGAGAGTCTCTACACGCTCCTCAGTCTCCATAGCACAATTATACGTGTTAATTATCTGTGCACGCAACATCAACGGCTCGGTGACGGCGTTCTCGGGGAACTGTTCCATTTTCGACAATTCCAATTCTTGTCGCTCCAATTCGGAATGGCAGTACTTCATTAGGACATGAAGCTTGTTCACACTGTCCCGTGACCTTAAAATGCACACAAAAAAGGAGCGTAAAAATGTACTAAAAGACGGCTTAAAAGGTCATTCAGGGGAGCCGTATCACCACCACCACCATCGAGGAATCGGTGGTGACAGACTGCATTTTCCTTCACTCAGGTTGGAAGTGGGTGTGAGAGACTTGTCCCCACCACCACCACCACATTCATCTCCCCCGCCCACCCCCCAATGCGATCAGCACCTCACCTTGGCATCTGGCAAGCAGACAGATGAGAGTGAAAAATGCGATTAATAGAGGACGACGTGTCAGTGGCAAAGGAAAAAATGGGGATTGAAAGTTGAACAAAAGCTCTCCTCTTTTTTTCTGCCTTATTAAGAGTTTGAACACTGCAAGCTGTGCACCTCCATCTCAATTTCTTCTTCTTTTTATGGCAGATTTTTGGAGTGGATCTTCATTTTAGCAATTACTATTTTAGTTTGTGTCTCCTTTTTTAATTACCTTTATGCCTCCTTGGGTCGGTCGTCCTCCTCTCCTTCCCATCAACTTAAGCACTTGACAAACTGCCAATTGGATTTCGTCTGGATTCTCTTGCCCTACGATCAGCACCTAAAATGTCAATTCTATCAAATCGAATGGTGTAAAGTCCTGAGGCAGTTCATTTTACTTGCCGCCTTTGGCAGACCCGTTTTGTTGAAGCCTCCAAAGATCCATTTTCACCTTTCATTCTCAGTTGTCTTTAGTTAAAAAAAATTATGTCACCTTATCTTTATACGCGAAAGGTGAATGTTCGTAGATCGCAAAAAAAAATTAATGTCATTCATCATGAAGAACATTTCAGGCACACACCGCTCCACCCTCCTTTCCCCATCCTCCTGTCTGTCATGGCAACAAAAAATAAAACTTTGTCACTGCGTTAAATTTTTTTTTTTTTTGCAGACTAAATGACAAGCCAATGTAAACGTGGCAATGGAGTGCGGTTTACACGCGATTTGGCAAATTTCTTATTTTTTTAATGTTCCCCAAACCTTCCGTTCCTTCAAATCGTTTTTCTTTTACACTTTACTTTTCTTCATTCAATGGATAAGGAGGACACAGCAACTCCATCCAGAGGAATCGGCACTAAAATTAGCTTCCTTTCTCCACCTTAAATGATTGCCTTACTTCACCCCTTATCAAAGGTCGAGGTGAAAACAAAGGGATCAAGGGTGTTCCCCCCCCCTCCACCCCCCACTTCCCTAAAAATGCGATAGCGATAGGAGATAAAACGGTCGACGCAGATTTTATAAACTTTAAGGGCAATGATACCACTAAAAAAGGTCAACGCCTGTCAACTCGATCTTGGTAGTTTGGATGTCAACTAACAGGATTCAAAACAAAAAAAGTCTACAACTTGTATGAAGGAGGAATATAAATTGGCGGTCTACCCACCTTTTGAGGGCACCATGAAGTTTAATGTATCGAGCTTTGTACATGGCTGTCTCGGTGGCGGTAATTTTGCCCTCCAAACACAATTCATCGATGTGTTGAAGAGCAATTCCATGATTCACGTCCAATTGTGAGTCCATCGCTCCAATATTCTCCTCGTCGGGAGGCTTGGCGATGAGAAAGGGTGTCATCTCGTCATCATCGAAAATACCCGACATCCCAATACTTATTCCTACGGGTTCTACTTTCGCCTTCTAGCCTGGCACCCTCCGCTTTTTCTTCTGCACGACAAGTTGTGTCAGAAAGCCGTGCACGTGTTTGTGTGCCACCCACTTGTCACAGTTCTCTCACTCACTTCTGCCTGACGTATTGATGAAATTCAAAATACAGATGGCATGACGTGATCTTTACACCTTGGAGAATTCATTTAGGTTGCTAAAAAGTCTATTCACACGAAGTTGCTTGATTTGCCATTTTTGTTATTCGCTTTTCAAGGTTAACAGTTAAGATTGCCTGGCAGTAAAGTACATGTACTGGTGAAGAGGGGCTACGGCGGCATTTGTTCAAGGGCAACGCAGAAATCATTGATGCGAGGCCAAGAATGGCATTTTATGCATTTTCCCTACTCCTAACAATGGATGGGAAAGTAAGGGAAGACTTAATGAAAAAATGCTTGACACTGCTTGTTACGATGGGATGCATTTGATGGAAGTGACAATCAGTTTGACAGGGACACTAATGAGTTCCCTCGCCCCACTCACTACACTCGACTTCCGCGAGGATAAGAATGGAGGCCAAAGGGCCCAGACCTCTTACCATAGCAACCGAGACCTTTGACTTTCTCATCTACCGCCTTTTTTACTACGCTTGTGGGTGTGGTGTGATTTTAAAGGAAATTTCGGTCCCGAGAAGCGCACGCTCATCGGGAAAGGGGATAAACCTCCCCACCACAGAACAAAAAACGCATAAATTGTTTAAACAATGGAAAGTGGAAAACTCGGGTCTTTAGCCTCATTTTTTTTTGTCATTGAGGGAGAGGCTGAGCAACCCTTCCTTCAATCCCCTCCCACTACAATGGGACTTATAAATTGTCAGGGTAAAATTTTGGGAAATGGATACAGTGGGTTCTGGTGACCTCCTAACACGCCTTGGATGGTTTCCGTGCCTCATTTTTGCTAAATAGAAGTATCAACAAACAATAAAGTTGGGGGAGGGGGTGGAAACCATGAAGAGAGGGACCAAAAGGGAGAAAAAAGACGTAACCCTGTCCCAAATGTCAAGACAGGGAGAGACAAATGACAAAAAATTGTCATTTAAAAGTTTAAACCACGCGGAATGCTTAATGACAGTTGTTTGAGGCGCGGTGAATGTTGGTGGATGGGGGATGCATGTCAAGCTAACAAAAAGTAACCAGAAAAAAAATAAATAAAGGAAAAAATGTTGACCATTAAAAAATGGTTAACGAAATTTTCAGTAGACTGCTAAAAACGAATTCAATGGTAAACCACATCCAACTTATGCTATCGTATGACGTGTGTGAAGGTAAAAAAATGCAGACACAATCCTTCACGTTACATCTCGAGGATGTGTAAGACAATGGCATACTTATTCCATCCTCTCTCCATCGCCTGCCCCTCCTCCTCCCTCCTTCCCTCACTGCCTCACCCACCACCTGAAAGTGGGAAGAAATTCCTCCGTCGGGAATACCAATGCGAGAGGAGAGGTTGAGAAATGCAATTTTATAGGAAGTGAGACTTGAGGACTTTAATTGGAGGTGGTGGATGATGAGGCTAAGCTCTTCTGTCTACGTCCTTTCACTTCTGCCACTCTTGAGACAGCCATCGTACACTCTTCTTCTGCGTCAATCACACCTCGACCTCATTTGTTTATTGATGGGAAGAGAGTTTAGCTAGCCTTTGTTTTATCCAACAAAAGTGCTTATTAACCAAACGGTCAATTGCCTTCATCTGTTTTTTTTTTGCTCGTGTACAAAAGACGCTCTTGAGAGATGACTGAGGCTTGCACGAGTGTGATTTGCCCCAAAAGTGTGCAATTTAAACGCAACAATGGAGGCGAGAGAACGAGGAGGAGGAGGAGGAGGAGAAGGAGAAGGAGGAGGAGGAGGAGGAGGAGGAGGAGGAGGCAGACAAAGTAAACACCTAACTAGTTTAGGTCTTCACCTCCCTTTGCCCTCTCCTCTGCCCCCTTCCTTCCCCCCTCCCCCTCCCCAGCCGCCACGCATCACCAACGGAATGGATTTTCAGGCTTACCCTACATAAATAATACATCTCTTAGTTGGGATTTATTACCTCTCCTGGGAGGAACAAGTGGAATCGTGCTGCTAGTTGGAGATGGAGTTCATCCAACTCAACCGCCTCGTGTAAAAGTACGAATTTAAAATAATAATAAAAAAAAATATGCATGTCTTGAGTAGTGGGATTGTACATGCACATCACATTTACAGGCAACGCGGATGACTTTAAGTCTGAAAATCGAGTCAAGTCAGTCCCAAATCGCTGCTTCCTGAGCTTTTGCTCTAATTAAGGCGGTTGAGAGGCATTTGATGCACCTCATCACACACAATTCGATTGCATTGTCTTCTCTCTCTCCTCCAGAAGCAAAGAAATGCCGAGCATCACCTCACAGTCTGATTTCTTTCTCAACTCTTGAAGTGGTCATGTGATTACTCATGTATTTATTAATTCTTTTGCCTCACTTTTTGAGTAACTTCATCCCCTCGTTAATGACCAAATTACACGAAGTTATGACAAGGAGGTCATAAAAAATCTGCCCAGATGAAAGTGGACGATACTAGGGTGGACATTTGCCCCACTTTTATTATCCTCCCTTTCCCTCTACTTCGGTCGCAAATTCGAATCCTCAGAGGGGACAAATTTGAACGCCAATTTGAGGGCATGTTATGGCAAAACAATTTTTAACCCGTAAATAATAAAATTAAAACTAGTTTTTTTATTAAAAACAAAATTAAAAAGGACCTTGTCTACATCAGCCAACATCTGATGTCCTTTCACTGACAACTGATTGGCTCCACTTGACCAATCTGTCATTACATATGACACATATTCGCGTATTTTGGTGACAAGCTGTTTCGGTAAACCGATCATGCGCAAAAGAGACTCGCATCTTCCCATTCTCTGCCCTCGGCCAATTCTCAAATGCCGTATTTGTCGAAAAAAAAAAACCAAAAGTTGTCATTCCATCAGTCTTCCATTACCGCTGTCTCTCTCCGTCTTTCCCCCTTCCAGGCTGTCCAACCTCGTCAATGTTCAAGAGAACACCTTCATTCTCCTCCACAAATTAACCAACTTTGGTCAATTGGTAGGAACACCTTAAGTGACAGGCACTGTCACATTTAATTATCCACTTCATTCACCTTTCTAGACTCGATTTGACCAATTGAATGCGTCTCCTTTTGGCGCCCTCCTAAAACAGCGGTGTGTTGCAATGTGGCAGACAAATAACTTCCGTTTCATGCATCCCACCAAGTGGGTACCACCGAAATATACTTTTCAACAACAACCGCTTTGTTGTGTGTTCAAGTGGAGTGGAAAAAAGCATTTTGAACAGAAAGTCATAGAAAGCAGCAGCTCAATTGTTGCCTCACATTTTCACTAGGTCAACAGTGTTTCTCTCTTTGAAGGGAAATTCACTTTCTAGACGTGTACTATCGCCATGGTTTCGCATGACCTTGACGTACATTAAATGAAGAGATAGAAATGTCGCTCCGATCCCCATTGCCTACCAATAATGGCATCCAAGTCTTGGGGGTCTGTGGGTGTACCCACCCATAAACCTCTTTAGTGTACGCAATACTAAAGCCACCGAGTGAATAAAGGCGGGACAATGTGGGTGAGGGAAAAAGGGACAGAAAGGAAGGAGGAGATGAGCGGTATATTACGCTAAGCCTCATAAAAGGCGTCTTTTGACTACATTTTTACGAGTTCTTGTAAAAAAGGAATGAACTAAAAGTTGGTGTGTTGTTCAACACAATGAAGGTTTATTCCTTTCCTTCTCTGTGGGTGTGTTTGTGTGTGTCTCCGCATATTTTAATCACAAAAAAAAAGACGCAGATGTGCCGGCATCAGCTTGTTAAAATGGCAATCCAACTCAATCGTTTGAGGCACTGAGATGAGGAGGAAAAAAGTTACCCAAAAATTCAGGGGTCTTATCCAAGACCCAAATTATTTTTTTAAAGTCAAACACAATCAAATGGAAAAAAACTTCCTTCGATGGTCATTTGATCATCCGATCCCTCGTTAAGTGGCAGATCATTTCCTTTAAAAAAAAAGATAAAAAAACCGCCAAATAAGCGGTTACTTGTGGATGGCCTGTAAGGGGATACTTCGGACGGTCCTACTTCCAAGTCCCCTTTGTGATGGACTGCTGTTTAGTATAGAAGATTTTCCCAAACTTATCCTTTTAAAAGTGAATTCTCCTCCTCCGCATAGGCAGGTTATAACAACTTCTTGTGCATAAGTAGTTTTAAAAAAAGATAAAAAGATGATTTTGAGTTTTGCTGTGAGGGACTGTTTAAAAGGCATGGCAAAAAGCCCAAGGCGATTGACACCTAAGGAAGTCATATGAAATTCTTATCCAAATGGACAATTCATTTTCACTTGGTTTTTCTATTTCAGTAACTTTGATTCTCGAAAGTGGCACCCTCCAACCCCAGAGAGACGAAAAATGTTAAACGAAACTCGAAAAATTGAACAGTTGTGATATCATTATAATCAAAACTCTAATTTTGCATAGTTTTGTGCATTATTTTTTCCTCTTTTTTGATTGATATTGTAAATAGAGAGTAGCGAATGAGGACTTATTAAAAATGTCTTTCGTATGCGGTGCTGTAATACCTGTTTAAATCTCTTTTTCCATAGAATTGGATTAAAATGAACGTGTTAATATCCGCCCCTTCCCCAACCCCCTGTACCCCCCTTCCGTCCCCCTTCCCCGCCTGGTACGTGTCTTGCAGGCAGGCAGTAGCAACAATGCCAGACACACATCTAATAGTTCCATTGCCTTGGCCGAGGCGACCAATGAGCGAGCAGGACTGCAACACATGGCAAACCAAAGCGGGGAGGAGGACGAGGCGGAGGAGGAGGTGGAGGAGGAGGAGGAGGAGGAGGGAGAAGAGGCGGAGGTGGAGGCAATGGAGGCGGTGGAGGAGGTGGAGGAGGTGGTGGAAGAGGAGGAGGCAAAGAAGAATAGGAGGAACAGAAGCATTTGGTGCCACTGTGCACTTGGATGTATTCCAGTCAAAGTTTGGATCTTATTACCTCTATCCTTGGTCACAACGACTGTTATCTAACCCACCGTCCACTTTCTCGTCCTCTGTATGACCACAAAGGCCTTGGATTCGATGCTTGTGCCTGTATGTGGTGTAAAACCTTCAAAAAATGGTCGCATCGGATATAAGTGAGTTAGTTTATTTTCCTTACCTTGCCTATTTGATTGCGTTTTGCCTATTTTGAGCTGCACTTGTCTATGCGCCCCGCCTTACTTTGTGAGTTCCTACTTTATTCTCTGTAATATGGAAACACTTTAAGCGATTTAAACGGGGTTAGACGGCGGTCAGGCGGAGGCCTCTACGGTACCGCCTCGCTTCATGCTGTCTTGCTCCACCTTACTTGCCTCCTCCCGTCATTTGTTGTTAACATGTCTGAAAAAAAGATTCTCCTCGTGCAGTTGTGCGTTTCTTATTAGGTGAATTTTTTGCCTTCCATTTTTAGGCTTTTATTTTAAATCTTTTTCCAAAGAAGTAATTCTGGGCCAAAAAAAATGCTAAACTGATGCGAAGACTGATGATGAGGACAGAGCAGGGACAGAATCTCCAAAACACATTTCATCTTATCGAATTAAAAAGTGGAAAATATAAATCAAAATTATTTTGGTCACAATTTTTACATAGACAAGGGAGCCAGAGAGGGGATAAATTTTGTGGTTCTCTCACTTTATTGCTTCAGCAAAGTTATTTTATTTACCTTTTAGGGACTTTTTTCAACTTTCACTTTTTATAACGTTAGTGGACAAGATTTTTATTTCAAAGTGTCAAAAGTAAGGTAAAGTTTAATGGTAGACGTCGAGGCTCCTTTCTCCTCTCTCTTGCTTATTTGTACAAGCAACGGGCTTGGAGCAAAAGGACCACCCAAACTCCTGCTCTGATGATTTTAAGAAGAAAAAAATTGTAAAGAGTGTGATTTTATGACAATTTTTTAAAAAAAAATGACTGGCAGAATTTGTTGTTTGAGTGCTCAGTAAGGGCGAGCAGCGCAGTCCCTCCAGTGCGGACGTGCTTCGCCCCGTTGGCACCGTTCGGGCGCCCAACACCGCACACCGCCGCGGAATGGTGGTTGTCTGCCTTTACAAAAAATTTTTTTTTTCGTAAATAGCTTTTGACTCTTTGATTTTGTCAAAAATTTCAAAGCAACTTCAATTATTTTGAAATGCTGCAAAAAAATGTATACTTGATATTTGAAAGGATTTTACAGGTCTCCAATTTATTTTTTTCTTAATTTGTAATGCATAAAATAAAAAGGTTTTGCACTGTGAAATTATTTGGAGGGAAAAAAGTTGCTGTCAGAGGACGTCGACCACTTACCTGGTTCACAAAATATGCATAAAATATTTGTTTTTTTTTATCTTGGGGAGAAAAAATGTAAATAGGGAGTCACAAACTTGTGAAGGCACGAAAATCCGAACGCAAAACGTCAAAAAATTTCCCCATCGGTGTGTGTGTGTCCACCTTTTTCAGCAATTTTAAAAGCGTGTGCAAGAAATTTCAAACTTTTGCAGTAAAGTAAATTCGATGAAGTGTTCTATTTGCCACCACAACACCTCATTGGAAGGAAGTATGCGGTCTGTTGTAAGTCCTGATGCCTCCCTTAGAGGGGGAAGTAAAAGAGGTGGGCGATGAATAATCCATCAGGCCATACATCAACGTCTCACCTCCGGCTCCCTTTGTGTCCACATTCTTTGTTTCGCCCTTCCCTCCGTTGTGCACGAATAGTCCACGTAAATGCACAACAAATGTGCAAAGGAGGAGGAGGAGGAAGGAACAACAAGCCAAAATAAAAAAAAACTGTTACAAAAAGAGGTAATTTTAAATTGCCACACCTTTTCATAAAAGCTCTTAAACAAAACTTTAGCCAAATTTTCGGTCTTTGGCTAGGGGGAGAAAGGGCAATGGGCAGAGACACATTTAAAGCAGCACTTTCATATTTCTAAAGGACACAGGAGTCATATATTGTAAGATTTTGTTGTATTTCTTTAAAATTAAAGGTACAATCTATCAAAAAAGAAACAAATAAATCCTTCGTCAACTCCCTTTCCCCTCGTACCCCACCTTTCCTTGTGTGCAGTCTTCGCCTTATGCGTTTTACCCACCCATCACCATCAAAATCCCAATTCAAGTGGATTGCCTTAAGCAAACAGCTTTTTTTTCCAAGGTGCTTCCCATTTTCTGGCTCCTCTCACTGGCAGGAAGGTGGAAAAGTAAGAAAAATTTTCCTTCCTCTCCTCCGATCAAATTCATTGTCGTCGGCTTTTTTTCCCCGTCTTTTCGCCTCCTTCTTCTCATTTTGCATTACGGTTTTGTTAAACGAAAAAAAAGAATTGGTTTTGTCTGGGTAAAATTGTAGGTGCACTCTCTATCCCGGATGGATTTCAACCCGCCGTTTCCTGCGTCAAATGCAGAAGGACAACATCGACTGTGCCTTGTTGCAACAGGAGGCTTGCCACAGAAATGAAGTCAAGTTCGCCAAGGGGTGAGTTCTCGCGTCAAGGTCTTTTCGATTGCCCTTCCTTCCATTTCCCCTCTCTCCTCTTTTTTCTGCTTCCTATCGCATGAGGTAGTGTAAAAACTGCGGCGGCTCACCTTCCTCTACTCGGCAAAGAGGCGATTAGAAGGCGGCTCCAACTTTCTCCTTTTTCCAGAGTTTAAAGTCTAGTTGTTTAAAATTAATGACATTGGATTGTCGTGGAATTTCGACTCTCTTCCTTCTCCACCCACCAGTGATATAAAACGAAGTTTCCATTTTCCCGTTTGTCTGTAACCCTCTGGTTGCTTAGTTTCAATAAGTAAAAAAGTGAAAAAAGTTCTACGACTCCTTCCAATCGGACAGTTGAAGTCTCAGCGCTGTTCAAAGTTAACAGAAATGGATGAGTTGTGGGATTGGAAATCTGCACCACAGGCACTTTGTGGTGCCCTTCCTGCCCACCTCCATTTCCTTCCCACCTCCATGCATTTCGATGCAACACTTGCATCCACTTCTCTCCCCTCCTCGCTGCCCGAATTTGATTATTTATGCTTTAATGTAACATTTTTGTGCGACCTTGACCTTTTATACTGCTTTAAATACTGTTTATTACAAAATCTTTATGAAGTAATGTAACAAACTTTTATTCTTAAAAGAAAACAACCTTTCAGAAAACTAAAAAGTCGAGTGCTCCACCTGATGCGTGGACCCGTAATTCAGCTGATGATGTGCTCCCTAGTCCTCCTGGATGCGCTCATCGTGACTGCAGAAATCATCCTTGAAATACATGCAGTTAAAGGTGAGTCCACTTTGCTCCCCATTTTCTTCTCTCATTCCTCCTCCTCCTCCTCCTTACTAGACAGTGGATAAACACTATTTTTGATTTCGACTTTTTAAGCCTGTTCTCAAACACCACTTATTTATGAGGCCAAAATTAAAAGGGGGCAATAAACCAGCAGTAGATTCAGTTATTCTTTTTAAAAATTCTAAAAAAAAGTTTAGATACAACTAGTTTGCTATATATGATGCGGCCAACTAAAGACTCCTTCATCAGTCGTCATTTCCTCGTCCCTCGAGATGTCTCCTTTTTCACATGAACGAATTTTATTGGGACTAGGAATTACAGGTAGTTCATATTTACGACTGTCGATACAACTCTTCAGAAGGCATTTATAATGGGAAATTTTCGGAAGAAAATGAGCTAAACTCTGTGGCTAGAAGATCACTTCACATTGTGGAGCGGACGGACAACCCACTGCAGACCTTTGAGTGTCCACCAACCTCTCCACTGAGGTCACAGTTTTGAGCCAAAGTTTGCTTTTAAGCCTTAAGGAGGAGGGAAAGAAGGAAAGGATAAGGCGCTTTCCATCAAGTTTGTCAAAACTCATGGGATATGATTTGATTAGCTCCTATCAGACTCATTATAATTCCGTGCTGCAGATCTTCCCCACCCTCTCCCTCTTCCGCTCCACAATCTTCTCCTCTTAGCAAAAAGGAAAAATTAAAGAGAAAGAAGCAAACCAAAATGTTTACCGCTGAGCGCGACATTTAAACGCGGCCACAAAGATGCGGCACATTTTCTCCCTCCGACATAAAATAAAGCGACGAAAGGTAATTAATAACCACCATCGAGTCAAATGATATCCACTACAACTTTAAGACACAGAAGGAGAAAAACAAATAGAAAAAGCGAATTTTTCCAATCACTTTCACTGCCTTCGCCTTCTCCCCCATTCTACTACGAAGCTTGAGATGATTTGATCATTCGTTCCAATCTACTGCCTATCAGATGATGCGTGGGTAACGTGTGGACACGCACACCCTCTGCCGATCCCCTTCAAGCGATAATTCGCAATCAGGAGAAAATGTGGGCTACTCTAATGCAAGTCAATGTGCTACCTTGAAATCCCTATTGAGGGGCGAGTTGTAGGCGAATGACCTCCACCTCCTCCCATCTGGCCTTAGTGACAGGACGAAACAATTAAAACGTCTGTGGTAGGCGTTATGGTAAGGCATGGATGAAAGTAGGCCCTTTGATTGCCTGCGTCTGAACCGGATCGAGAGGAGGAAGGGGCATGATAAGTCGGGCGACGGCAATTGCTATCACAAGTATTTTAGTGCTGAAAGGTAAACTTGAAAACATAACTTGGATTCCCCACTTTCCCCCAGTCTATCACATGACATCCAACCACACGCCAACAACAACCAAATAACTGCATAAACATGAAATTAAAGAATCAAGGTGGGGTGAGGAGGTGCTATGCAGGCATACGGAGCAAGGCGGGGGAAACTCCAATCACCGTTTTTACAAGTTATCAATGAATAATAAACTTTGTTTTAATGAAAATGCGCCACTCCAATTTTGCGTTTTTCTGATATGGAAAAATCACGAAAACTTTATTTTTAGCCACTTTTCCTTGGCTCGGTTTTATTGTCTGAGTGTCTGAGAAAAGTTATTGGAGAAATAAGGGAAAGCGTGAGACATTAGCACTCACCTCAGTCCTTCCTCAAAGTGGAGGTCTTTCTCGGGATAAATGAGTATGGAGTGGGTTCTAGGGCTTTTCTGACGGATTTACCAGGCCTGGCGGGTTTTAGACACAAGGTCTCCTAATGTCGTATTACGAGGGCAGACAAATTTTAGCCGTAATGTTGTCTAGCCCACAACAAATACGCCAACACAGGGAGGAGGGAAAAGGGTTGCCCCTTGGCTGATAAATTGTACATGCCTCAGGAATGTGGGCTATTTGCTGATGTGAAAATCAACCGAAGTGATGTTTGTTTGCGTACTGTTAAGATATCAAAGTATCAACACCAAATTGTCATCACTGGACATTCAGTAAGACGCTTTTTTGTCCAGCTGCAAAAAGATGTCTTTTATGAAATGGTGGCAACTGACACTCCACCGTCTAGACTAAGGCTTTCCATCTACCTCCATGACGGATGCATAGGTCACCATTAACCACCGTTGAAAGGAAAAGGAAAAGTTCTTTTGATGCGCTTTCTTCAACAAACGCCAATACCGCCTTCGGCAGGTGACTCATCGCTGGGATCAGATTAGTAACCTAAATTACTCGGCTCTCAATGGCACGCTCTACCACCAAGTACCACGTCTCCCCTAATTTGTATGAAACAGTTTCCCAGGGATTTCTACACATGTTCTGACGCTTTTGGCCCTTTTACAATGCAGATGGGAAGAAAATCATGATGCAGAGCCAAACGAATAATACGATTCACTTGGGTGCTTTATAATGCATGCATATAAACAATTGCGTGCACCGCAATGACGTCCCACAAACCAGAAGTCAATGCGACGAGGCGTGTCGGCATAAATTCACATAGCCAAGTCAATCGTTTTGTTAAAGTAACATTTCGTATCCCTTCTAAAAAATGAACAAAATGCCCTTGTAGATTGTCAAAGTTGATGAGATAAAAAGGCCATTTAGTTGGATGCGGTGTTTTAAACTAAAATCCTTTAGAAATGTTAAACTTTGCAACGAAACTATAGGCAACAAATTTTCGCTAGGTTTTTATGAAAAAGTCGATACTTAATGCAAATTATGTATGAATTAAAAAGGTAAAAGGCAGTGCTTTTGTTCCCAATATAAAATTTTGTCGTTGTTGAACCCTCCAAATGACCTATTAAGATGACCCATTTATTCG
This sequence comes from Hydatigera taeniaeformis, assembly GCA_900622495.1. NCBI lineage: Eukaryota > Metazoa > Platyhelminthes > Cestoda > Cyclophyllidea > Taeniidae > Hydatigera > Hydatigera taeniaeformis. Next base: position 104,198 of record UYWX01020345.1, on the reverse strand, counting down.
TACTGCAACTGTGTTTTATTGTTTGATTCTTGCACAATTCTCACGAACATCAACGCTAAGACTCGGACACATTTAATCAAATTTAGATGACTAACAAAAAATTGCACTTTAGATGATTTAGTTAATCATTTTCTTAGTTAGCAAATTTACAAACAAGTGTTATTTATTATACATAGAAACAAGTATTTTCCGTTTATAACAGTAATTCTTGCCTTTTTGATTTTCACGGGGTTTTTTCTAGAGCCCTATTTATTAACTATGTCGCCCTTGAGATGTGCGCGCTTTTTAAAAGCAACAGATGATTTATCTGCTGAACGGGTCTCTTTGAAATCCTCACGACTGTTCAATGTAGGATCTGAGGGAATGCAGCCAAACCTGAGTGACCAATGAACGGGCTTCGTCAAGCTTATTATAAACCAGGAGAGCGTGTCTGTTTTGGTCGAGGGAGCACACAAAAGTCTTCGACTCTTTCACTCTAATTGTTTTAAAAGAGGTTTAAATTCCATCAACCTGAGGTATTCAACTTTTTCGATGGGTACTTTAAGAATGGAATTAGTGACAGAATTGTCAAATCATTGCAAAAGCTCATCAACTTGAAAATTTTTCTTTCTAGAAGATTTGCTCTTGGCAATCGTCTTTGCAATGTCTCTTTTTTACCTTCAAGCTGTCACTTTACTTGAGGTTTCCTTGTTGTCAATAAAAGGTCAGTGAATATCAAGGGCACAGAGCGGTTGAGGTGAAGCAGCATATTTTGTTGTCCACTTCACTTTAAATCTTTTCACGAATTTGTTTTGTTTAGGGCAGGGAAGGACACTTGTCTTCCTCTCAGATGTTTCCTTGATAAAATCTCAGATAGTATTTTCCCACCTGTTGGACGAGCTCTCCTTGGATGAATACATGCACGTAGGCCAAGGTCGGTAGGTGGGAGAGGACAAAGGAGACCAAATTTCTTGGCTCTCCCACCTCATGCACTTCTAAACTGACAGGTTCTGGAATGTGTCCTTGAACTTACCTTTGGCGAATAATAGATAAGGCCTTTCATTGCCACCAGTGATTCACCATTATATTCAAACTGAATGACTCAACAACCTTTTACTCGGATTTATTGAAGTTCCAAAATTAACTCAATTTAGCTTCATAAAACGGGCAAACAAGATTGTCATGTCGCATTGGCTCTTTGAATAGGAACTCAATGGTAGAAGAAATCTGTTGCAATAGCGGAAAAATTGCGATGAACTTTTACCCAACTGTTCGGTAAAGGAAGGAACTGTGGGGAATTCACATGATCAGAGGAATGCAAGCGACTTAAAATCGCATCACATCACCTATCTGCCCTAAAACTTTGCGTCACTTATTAAAATACTTCTATGTTTTACTTGGTCTAGCCGAGAAGAAGATATACGAATATGAGCGGAGCCATTTAAATCACAAGATGTACCGCTACTACTGCACCAGTCACACCGACCCGGAATCCGTCTTCACTCCTACAACGCGCGAGGTCTGTTGTCAACGTCCTGTCAATCGTTCAGGTGTGGAATTTGAAGCTATCCCTTCACCTTTTGCTCTCTGTTGTCCCGCTCGTGGCGGCTCTGACTGCGGTGGTACTGGAGGGCCAGCAAGAGGACGGTTGTTCACTGTCTATCACAGTGTCTCCTCTCCCCCGTTGGATCAAATGAGCATGCACTGCTCTCATCTCACCTGCTGCCTTTCTCAGTTGGGTCGCCTGATGCAAAGTCCACTGGAAGCGATGGGCGAATCGGGCAGCTGTCATTTCTTTCACACAATCGCCTGTATCCTTCACTTTCTTAGTATTCTCATCCTCTGCATTTTTGTGATCCAGTTGGCTGTGAAAGTGGTCTGCATGGGACGGGCCTTCTTTCGGTTAAAATTTGAGGTAAGTCGACTCCTTTGTCAAGGTTATTATCGAATGCTGTTGCACCTAGGAGCTGACAGAGCACTACTGTCGTATATACTGCCTTTAAGCGATGACTAGTAGCTCGGAGACCTCATTGGGCTATTAAACGGTGTCAGTGAAGGCTGGTTTAGTGTTTTCCTTTCATCCGGCGTAAATCACTTTGCGGACCTCCAATGGGCAACTTAATTTTCCAAATGATCCCGCCTGCCGTGTGTGGATTGTGGAATGCAGACAGCGTTAATTGCTTAAAAGAAAGGCTAATGTACCAAAGGTGTGACGGTACAAAAACAGCAAAGTTGATGCCATGTGATTTAAAGTTCCCCTCAACAGAATAGGTCGCTGAAAGCCAGCAAGCTCTACTACATACTGCCTTAGCAGACCTAATGTGTGTGGCACACACATAAAGCCTGCGAGCGTGGCTACCCTCTCGTGCGACGTGGACAAAGTCAAAGGGGATGAAGGGAAGGGGGGAGAAGCGGTAGCGCCAACCCGGACCAGGGTGGAGGGCTTGTCTGCAACCTCAGAAAGACAAATTTGCGTCGAGGATTCCAAAAGATTGGTGAATGAGTGTAGGAAAGGGTATTTTGGAACACTTTTCATCCTTTTGATAAAGGCTTAAAAGGCTGAGATCTCACTTAGACCAAGATTAGTGGAAAAACCGTAAATGCTCAAGAAAATGGAATAAGGTAGAGTGCCAAATGCTTCAAGCTTAATAACTCTGTGTGCATACCACGTTGACATTAGGGACTCCCTCATTCGCCTGTTTGACCTTTTGCTTTCCCCAATTTGCCTAAATGCACACCTCAGTTCACGGCATTACACCGATTTCCTATTGTTGAAAGGAAAAGTTGTTTTGTGGAGATTTTGCCAAAACCCACGCAAATCGGACCCTACCTTGGCATGATTCAATATGCTTAAAATCTGATAACAAATTAAGGCACATATTTGATCGTTTACATTTCGATACACATCGAAGTAGTAAACTAGTGAGGTTTCGAGGAGATTACGCAAAATTTATGACTGATGTTTATGGAGATATTAACGAAATTCTAAGCAAATTTCAACCCTAAATTAGGTGGGGTTAGAGTCATCTGGTTAAAAACTAACCTTTAAAATATACACGCAAAGAAATATCCGCTCACTTATAGCTTTTAATATTGAAGTTAAAAATTAAAGGACTTTCCAAAAGCAAGCATTTTAGCAAGGCAGTAAATATCAAATTTGGTTTAAGTTACCAAACTGTTCGCATAAATTTGTAAAGAAATTTAAGTCCTAAGAGGGAATTCGAACCTTTAGTTGTTTACAACGCAGCACAAAATTAATTGGGTTAATTTATCCGTCTTTTGGATTATGAACTTCAGTAAATTATTTTTAGTTCCCCTTTTAGACATTCGTTTCATGTAACTAACCCTTAATTAAATTTTCAAGGTCGGTGCTTTCTTCTCGAAATCCTAACTGACGTTTTTCTCGAAAAAAGCGGTTGTGGTCACTAACTTTAAGTCTGATCGAATCGCTGATTCCGTTTTCTGACAGATAAATCACTCGATCTGTCGACGGAATTCTCCAATTTGGTTCGCCATTCTGTTCGGACTGATGATGTGGAAGGAGGGGTAATCGCAGACGAAGTAGGCAAGTCATAGTAAAATGAAGGAACTGATAAATGGATGGGCATTTAGACATGCTTTACGCTGGTTGTCTGAGCTGATGGAGGTGCGATTATGTGAGCGCTTTAAACGATAAGTGGATAAAGTGGATCCGATTATCGAATTTTGCTCGTTTCTGATGTTTCTCGGGGTTTTGTGTCTGTGTCTGCGGTGTTTGCATTAAATCCGTTCTGAGGGAACCAGTCGTCTACTCATTTAGGAGGAACTAAGTTAATCCTTGTGAGCTAGACGTTTGAGGTTGCCATCGTTATTTTAAAAGTTTGAGAAAGACGTTCTTGAGGCCTTGGCTTGACTACACCGATAGTGGAACTTAATGAGCTGTTGGTATATACTGTTTAGGTCTTATTTTTATATATTTCTCCATTTATAGATAGTGGATGGTATAATAATTATCATATCCCTCATCGCCGACGGCATATTTGTCTACATTGCTTCGGAAGAAATAACCTTGATCATCGTATTCCTTCTCTGGCGGATAGTTCGGGTGGTCAACAGTACGTTCACCTCTACGCTGCTTGTAACCAACAGCTTGTTTTCAAAAGTAGCGATCCTTGTTTGGATCATTTTAGGGGAGTATAGAAAATGCTCCAACTTTTCTACAGTTATGTGTAGCGAATTATAGCTAAAAATTTCATAAGACTATTCCAAATCTCCACGGTAAGGTTGTTTTCGATTATAAAAGTAAATAGAATGAGATCCCTGGAATTTTCAGCTACAGTGTGACGAAAACGACTGATTAATTTTTTAATCACAATTCCAAATTTGCGATATGTAAGCGATCTTAGCTGTTATGGTGATAAAGGGTTAAAAGCTTAATGATGCTTGCTGGCCATCCTTTTGTTTCTCCGTGCAGGCCTTCTAATGTACGAGAAACAGAGGAATGAATTTCGTATTCAGTTGCAAAAAAGGGCCCGGCGAATGTCCGAGCTGAAGGTGGAAGCTCTCAATGGAAAAATTATCCTTCTTGAGGTTAGCAGTTGCATTAATTCTTTCATCTGCAAAGGCGATGGTATTGGATACTATAGTACTGCACTATTTACTTGAACCTTTTAGGCAGCTGCCAAACAGTCCCAAATTACTCCTAAGTGACTTCGAAAATCAATTAATATTCAATACATCTCCTTCTATTTCCAATGAATTTTGTGTCTTTTTGTGCTGTAGAAACACATCGACAACCTCGAGAGCATGTGTGTCGAATTGGGAGTGCCAAGAGAGCAATTGCTCTTCTGTCGACCCACAAGTAAGCTGCTGTTTAGATGAACTCATCGCAGAGGAAAACATAACTTTGTGATTTATTTTTGTGGTCAACTTGCTCAGAAAATGTCGCAAGTCATGCATGTTGATGTGGCTTTTTAAAGTAATCGCACTCAGCTGGAAAAAACTTTCAGATAGGGAGATTGAATCGCATAATATGAATGCTATTGGAGGTTTGCAATAAGCAATTTGTAGCCACTTTTATACCCTTTAATCAATGATGGCAGGAAACTCAGGTCACAATTCCTAGAGCTGACATATATAATTAAACTTTGTTAGTCATATTCAGCCAATTTTTCTCGCGACTGACTCTGCGTCAAAGCTTTAAACCCGATACTTTGTGATTATAAGATAAATCATTTAAGTTAAGTAATCACTTTCACTGATGGGACATGGTCTAACTTCCGCTTCTTCTCCTAATGATATTATGCCTTTGTGGGGTATGTTAGTATTAGATTTCAATATCCTAATGTTGAACTTGCTGTGATGTGATGTCTTTGTACCTCTCGATGCTTTGTACTTGTGTCTTTTTTTGCACCAACATACGAAATCAAGTATTATAGTCAACCAGTTAGAAAAGTGTCGCCACTAGTAACGCTTGAGCCATGTAGCACATCAACCTCGCATTTCAGCGCAATTTAGATGATAAATGCGTTTGACACCTGTAGTATAAGACCTGTGTGCCTTACTTCCTGCTAAATTTTACTTATGCTAAGCATCCACTGGGTCTGTTTACCGTTTTCTTTATTTTTTGCTATATTGCTATGTTACTAAGTGTGTGAAGGCTTGGTCAGCCGATCGTACTTCATAAATTTGACTTTACTAGCATTTGAGGCTTCGGTTATTAGCGAATAAACTTAGGACTAAATAAAACTGGTGGAAGTTCAAATACCTTTGTGGTGATGCTAACTCAAGAAGATAAATGTTAACTTCTCTCTTGTCTGGACTTCAATGTACTGATACGCTTGCTGCTCTTATGCGGCAGACAAAAGCGCGGAATGACCAGCAAGGTTTATTCACCCAACCACTACCTCGATTCAACGCTAAGTGATACGTTTGAACTAGAATTAAAAATGCAACTGCCTTGCCTAGCGTTAGTTGATGGGCAATGCATTAAATTGTGGTGACCTTCTGCCTGTTTTTATCCAGTATCCAAATCGGGTAAAGAAGTGACAAAAAACGCAATCCGCTCAATGGTTTTTCTGACCTCGGAGATAATCACCCAGTTTGCAGTGGGAGTGAATCCCAAGACGCAGGAGACCGGTCCCAACCTCGGAGGTAGTTGCAGTGCACCTGGTGGCACCGCTTCCAGCTCAGCTAGTGCCCCACCGGCTATTGAGTATCGGCCGAGTGAAGGGACCTCAAATCCCAATTCTTCCATCAACTCATCCCCGTCCAGCAGTCCACCGCTTTGGACAAAGCTCAAACCCTCCTAGATTATCCTCTGGATAAGTGTGATGTGCGTGTCTTATAGGTCTACTACTTCCATATTGGACAGTACCGCCAATTCTGCTGTTTCAACGAAGATGGTGGGGATATATATACAAAATATACAACTGTCTGACTATTTTTGTACATACCTCTCCTACTGCTATTTCAGTAGTAAGAAAAAAGCATATTTGTTCGATGCTTGTGTTCTTTTCGTTTAATTGCGATCACCTGGTGTCCATCATTGACGCCAATCTGTAAGGAGCGACAACTGGAGTCGCATTTATCAAGGAAAGTGCGATCTTTGAGCAGTTGAGAGCCGAACCAGGCTCTGATTTTGGCGGTCCTCTACCCTAATCGTCAGCATAAATCAGTTGTAACACATTGGTCACCATTTTCATTTACCTTGGCATACATTCAGGAGCGATTTTATTGAGTGAAACTGTCATGTCCTAAGGAAGTAGTGCTAAAGGAGGCACTCTTTGTTCCATATTCCATCACAAATTCTTCTGCAGGCTTGTGCTTTTTTATCTCTTCCAAGTTAAAAGTTGTAAAACTTGAATAACTCTCTCAATGTTAGGAAAAGTTTAAGGTTAGAAATTCAGAAATCGGAGGTTTTGAGGTCTTAGGTAATGTCAATACATTTTTCCGCTCTTCCAACTTGTAAATCTTTTCAAACAAAGCTCTATGTTTCACATTTTCTGTTCCTGAAAAAAGTAGTCCTCATTATTCACAAGGGAAGTCAAGCAATGCATTCTTCCCCTTCCTTCCCAAGTTACCATCCAAAAGTCGTGAAATGGGATACCAGGAAGGGAGAGGATTTATGTTGAACCCGCTGAAGTGCTAATAGGCCATAAAAGTGGGCAAGGAGTCAAAACGTCAACAGAATGACTGAGGCACAAAAAAAGTGAGGAAATGGGGCTCTCTCACCCCCTTGACAGTCGGTTCGCCTTCTTTGACTTTCACATCGAATCGAAGAGATATTTTTTTCCTCCTAGCAGCTTCTCACGAATGAACAAGTATGCATTGCCGTCATTCCACAACCGAATTGCATAGCAGAAGGTATGAGATCATTTGGGAATGCATTACTCCTCCTTGATGCCAGTCATGTTGGGGAATGGTTTTTTTCAAGGACACTAAATGCTTTTTTTTGTAACCAACGTCCAAAAAAAGTTAGCCTCGATCCATTTACCATCATCGGAGGAGAGAGAGAAGATATAAAATGTGGTTTTGGAGACAGTGTAACACTATTGTGTGGTTAAAGACAAATCACAAATCAGTGACTCAAAATGACGCTGAATGGAATGGCGAAAACGGCACAGACGACGAAATCGGGGAGATTAACGACTTCACCTAACTAAACTTGGTAAAATAATTATCAATGCAAATGCTTTTGTTTGGATGAATTGCAATAATTTTCCTTCTTCGTAGGCAATAGGTAAAGCAGTTATCGGGAAGATGAATGCCGACTCGCTGTTTTTTTCCCATCTTCGTTCGCATCCTCCATTCATTAGTTTCTCTACTTCCCCTTTAATATCCTGCTCTCCAAACTGTTTGCTCGTCTTTTTTTCTGATTTATGGAGTGTGTGTTTAGTGGATGGGTTGATGAGAGTGGTCGGCTGTTTATTAAACAGTGCGATTACGCCCTGGTGGATCATTGACAGGAGAAACAGAGGGCATTGCTGAGCATAAAGAGAATGGTAAGGGCGCCTGCAGTTTGATTAACTTCCACGCTGAAACATTTGAAACCTCTTCGCATATACCATTAACCAATCAGAGGAAAACGTGGATAGAAGCGTAAACTTAATAATGGTTTAGAAAGAGACTCATAAAATGAGTAAAAATGGCTCTAAGCCGGAATGCCAATTATTTATGCCGATGGTAGTGTGCGCGAGGCGCCTGGACCCTCTCCTGCATTTAGGTGAGTAAGTAACAGACGTCAGGACCAACGAGGACGAGCCAGGACAGTAACACAAGATCTCGGTTAGTGAAACGGGTCGGACACCGCATCCAAATCTGGATCCACGTTTTAATCACGAAGGTATGGAGCAGGGCGTAGATGACATTGGAAGTAGAGCGACTAAAGGGCATGACCTAAAGTGGACTATCATGATCCCAGCCAACCAAGAGGATGAGTAGGATTTCGAAATCCAAACACCTCAGCAATGGTCTCTACAGCAGTGAAAGCCTTCGCTAGCTAAGTTCACATGGGAAAGAAACACCTTAACTGCTAGCTTGAGTCGAACATCGTTTTCTTTTCCTTTAAAAGAACTACATTTTGTCTCCTGTTTTATCTCGCACTATTTTGGTAGTTTTTTTAGAAAAATAAGGAAAGACAGCTGATTTGGTAGTGTTTGAACAGCTGATGACACAGCGATGAGTCACCCGGTCAGCTGATTTTTGGACTCCCTAATCGATAGTACAGAAAGTTAAAAGAAGGAACATGCCACAATGGAGGTACTCTCGGCAGCTACTGGGTCGCACCAAGAGGAGGTGGAATGGAGGTTCTCTCCGGTTATGCAGGTGGTGTTGGGAGCTGTCCTCAGCGACACCGTGAAGGAGCTTGCAATGCTTCACAAAGCCGCATCTTGTGGTGCTTCTGTGCTTCAAACCCTCCCCGCAGAGGAGGACAATAATGCGGAAAAAAATAGTGATACCTTGATTAGGGAACTAAATAGAATATTTTTCGAGACTCTTGTCCGTTTTGAACGGTGTCGTCGGGAGGATTACATTGCGTTGGAGGATGGATCGTTTCGAAAGCTTAGTGAAGATGAGAGTACTTTGCGAACATTTTTGGAGGAAGTGGAAAAGTTGATAGACATTTTTCAAATACTTGAGAGAGAAATTGATGTCTGGGGCACATTTAAGTCGCTGCGAATGCACTGTGACGGTAAACAAGCTGTAGTGGATATGCCCTTGGACATGGCCAAAACTATTATGGATAAGGATCAGATGATAAAGTTTATGCATGAAAAGATCCACGAAACAGAAAAACATTTTGAAAATCAGAGGCTATTTTATGACGAGGTAATCAGGCGGCTGAAGCATGAATGGCAAGAGGCTCGTCAATTAGCAAAGATGTCTTACCAGTATCTTAAGCAATCCTACAGTCAACGAGCTGAGCTTTACAGTATCATGTGTGATGAGGAGACCGGAGCCCTAACTGATAGCGCTCATAGCTTTAGACAACGTATTAACACTGAAAAACGCCTAATTAATGAGACTTCCAGTTGCCTGTTTGCCGAACTCGATCTGCATGCCAATCATTTAAAGTACCTCCAAAGCCTTACTAAGGTTGAAGAGCTCACATCTGAATTGGAAGCAATGACAGCCAGTCTGGAAAAGCTTTGCAAAGATCACGAAAAACTCAAAGTCGAGTACGCTCAGTGTGAACAGGTGGTATTGGATTACAAAACCGCAGAAGAGAGGAGACGACTGGATGAGGAAATTAACCAAAAAGTTCTGGTGGGCATTTTCCAGGTTCAAGCCTGGTGGCGAGCCATCATTGTAATGCGAGGCATCAAGGTAAAATCCAAAAGGCGGAGAGGAAAACGGCAAAGAAGCAAGAATGCTTAGTTAGGGCATTCACTGCGACTTAAGTTGATACATTGTATTGAGCTTATGTGTGCCCTACTTATAAGCTTTAAGTAGGTAATAAGAAATGTTTGCCATTTAAGGTGGATTAGTTGCCATCCTTAATCCAGCTCGATGATATTGGATGTGCTTTGAGTATAAACTGAAAGGATCATTTGTTTAAAAAACTCATCCGCCTTTTGCAGATTAACTTCCTTGGGGCATCAGAGGATACAATCAGTCCATTTCTGCCATAATCATTTATGTTGGTGGTAATAACTTGTGACTGCTTAACTGATGGGCAGTAAAAGGCAGTTTGAAAGCGTTTTCTTCATACTATTAAAGCCAACCGCCCACCTTAAAGCTTCATTGAATTTAAGTTCAGTGGTAGTGAACTATGTCTTCGGGTTCTAAACAAGTAAATGTGTTTACTCCTTGTGGGGATCTTTTGGATGATGTTTGTTAAAATTGGTATTTGGAAAGGCATCACTTCGTTTGGTTTGATTTTAAAATTATGCTTCCTTATCGCTAAACAAAAGACCACTGGAGTCCCCATATTAAGTTCCCTTTGGGGAGGCTATTGCAGGAATTTATGATGAAAATTGAAGTTAAAAGTCTTTACCGAATCTGTTATGTCCACGACTAGTCAAATTAAGCTGTTCGTCAAGTTTCATCATTGACACAATCCATTTTGTGGAATTGGGATCGCTGCAGCCTCTTGAGCTAGGGGTTTATGCTCGATGCGAAGGCAACAGAGAGGCATTGCTCTTGTCTTGAGGAGTCAGAACAAATGCAAACAGGGTGTTAAGAAATAGAAATCCTATTACCTAATTACCGTTGATTTGCGATGTTACTTATTTGTAATAAGAGATATTGTTTTGAACAAAGAAGAACAAATTCGGTTTATTTGGCTGCTTCTCCAAGGATTACTTTCTCGAACAACGCTTTCCACAATCCCTGCCACAGCTAGGAGGTAAACTAGTGAGGCAGACAGGCTCAACTGCACATTATTGCGAACGTTTACGCCTGCGTACGAGCGGTCGGTCAGTAGCTGTGCAATGGTTGGCCAGAAGTTGCCCGACAGTCAGATAGGCAGGCGCCCCACTGAACTTGTGGCCTAGCAGGAGGAGGATTGCCTACAAAATCCTTCCTTCCAGAACAATCCATTTCTCTTATATTTGTTTAACTCTAAAACACAAAAACATTACAAACACCCATTACCACCGTGATGCTGTTTGCCCATACGATTTTCCACTGATTATATCACTAATGCCTATCTTTAGACAGTCTGCGAGGAGAGTTTTCCCCCTCGAGAATGTCTAATTTCAAAAGCGGCTATTAATTATGCAGAGTTTGGGATGAAATATTCCATCCATTAGTCCCGCCTCCCACACCCTGTTTGATGTTATCACGTATTACTTTTACGGTTCCGGTTGCAAGCTTTCGAGCTGGCCCATACTACTTTTATGAGTAAAAGCTGAAAGGAAGTTGAGAGGCTTGCAGATGTGGCATAGACACAACTGATGCGTGTCATGAGCCACGAGTGAACTGAGATGCATACCCTGGCATCACTACATTTTGCTATGAGCCGTCGTGTTGGGGTAATCGGCTTCGACCTAACAATTTCGTAACATCATCAGCTTCAGAGGTCATTGCGCAAATTTAAGTCTTTTGGCTATCTAAATAAACAAATTACCAACGCTTAAAAGTGACAGAAAAATGTAAAGATCCTCGGCCACGTGGGCACCATGACATGATTTATGCATAGTTAAACAGCTACCTCGTGATGGTGGCAGAGTGGGAACATGCTAAGCTAAGTGAGTGGACAGAGTGTGAGGCAAGGCCTTTGAAACAAGTATTTATGGCTGGTTGGTAAGATGAAGAGAGAGAGAGAGCAGTGTCTCCACTTGAAATATTAATTTGGTCCATTTCCTAATCAAGTGTTGAGGCCTAAACAATTTCATGCTTTGAGGCACGCCCTGAGCCATTCATTAGACACTTCACCTACCCTTTCGCGGTGGTGATGCTGATCCATTAGTGACACACGGAGTACACCCAGGGGCAAGATTTACTTTCACCTCCTATAGCATTCACCATTGGTCCCTGAGGCTGCGATTAATTAATGAATCACTTTCTGATGTGGTTATTGCGTAGTTGAGCCGTCTAATGCTTGCCAAAGTCCAAAATGCGTGCCATGATCTCGGCTAAAGTTTTTTTCCCATTTAAGTGAATAGAACGAAAGGCTGTGTAAATGGATGTAGAAATAGCTTGTCCAATGGCTGTTAAGTTTGCGTCGAGGTTTTAAGTACGCGAAACGGATCTGGCATTTGATTGGCTGAGCTTGGTCACCAAGGTAACAGACGGCCATCTTTTGGTGTTTAAATTAACCTCAAAACTTAATGAATAGGGTGATTGAATGGAACCACTGGAAATGCAATTGAAATGTGATTGTGATGAGGCTAAACCTGGGTGACTGATTTGTTTGAGAAAAAAAAAAGCACTCCGCTAAGACCTACTTTGGATGACGCACAAAAGAGGGTGGGTTTGTGAGTCATTAGGGCTGACTAAGTGCCGATTAGGTCAAATACCCGGGTTGAATAGGCTGCTTGCCTCAATCACCCACTCACCCATTTTTGGCGCATTTATCACACGGCGTTCTATGAATACACGGGATGTGCACAACTTTTTGCCCTTTCGCATATTTTATGCGAAGTCGCCGAGTAAGTTGGACTCAATCTGTTTTAAAATGGTGCCTTCTTTACTCTCGTTATCTCCAAGCCTAAATTTGCATTGGTAGAACACAACCTCCACCTACCTCTTATTAGCCTCCTCTAGGCCTTACTGAGAATGGGGAGAGCCCGACCTAGAAATTACCTCTGGGTGGTTTGACCTCAGCACGCCAATTGCTGCGATTTGTAAGGTGATTGACTGGGTCAAGGACAGGCAGAGCTGTCACCTTCTACTGCAATTATAAAGCTAGGCTTGACCGAAACCAGGCCAAAAGGTCATTTGTTTCAAACCCCTCTTCCCACATTATGACTACATTTTAATGTGCCTTTTCGTTTTGCCAGTCTGTCTGCCAAAAGGATATATTAGATATCCCTCGAAGGGACCAATCCAATATTGTAAGAATTTGATAAACAAAGTGTTACTTCTGTCATAGCAACATCACATTGTGTGTCAAGGCTATTGCACTTAATCCCTCCCACTGTTGTAAATGCACAATCCATTAAATCTGCAGAGGCCACAATTCAACACTTTGAGTGCAGCAAATTTCACCTCCCAACTTGGTTCGTCTGATCACTGTTTTCGTCGCAAATTTTTTAGGCTTTGGGAGAACACAGCTTGTAGTAAAAGGGCATCAATTAAGCATCGGTAGGGTGAGGAGCGTTTTGGCCTTATCCGCTTACAAGTCATTTATCAAGTGAATGTGTTGATCGTAAATTAGTGGCACTTAAATGCTCTAAACTGTCTCATGATCCAATGCACACTAGGAAGTGAAGAAACAGATTCTCAGATGGAGATTAGCCTAAAATGTAATTATTTTATGCAGTGAAGGTGTCCGTGTAACAGGAATCACTAAAAGAGCACCTTATTCCCTTGACCAAAAAATGCGGTAACGTGACGCTGCAAAACAAAGCACCCACCATAGTCATGAACACTATTTACCAAGGCTAGCAACGAGTTTGAATGACTTATCCCGGAAGCTTGTTCTCCCTTGCTAAACGACCAACTTCAACCTTCCCCAACTGAGTTAGACCCCTAACGAGCAAATCACAAATGGGGAGGAAGTGGAGTGTAATTTATTAGCAAGAGGGAGAATAATGAGAATGCCACATTGCAATTAAATTACACATGATCAGTTGCTACGTGGTGATTAATTACACCCATTCTTGCGACTGTTGCGGAATATTACTTCACAGAGGATGCATGAACGATCACACGCAACCCAATGTCAACTTCACGAAACCACTTAGAAATCAGCCATCACGTACGCACTTTTGCCAGCAACATTACCTTACCCCATTTCCCAAAGAAAGTAGTTTTAGTAACCAACACCAAGAACCTCGGTACACATACATTCAATTTGAACTTAACTGAGGTTAGCCAACTTCCACACCTTCTAGCGAGAGAAGTGCTTTACAGATGAATTTATTACCTGAACAAATTTATCGCCAAGTTAACCAATAAGCAACTCACACAATTAGCCAATCACCGGGTTAGTTGCAATTGATTTAAAATCTCTCCACCAATTGGCCACCAGAAAGAGGAAGGATTATTGGTCCATGAATAGCCAATAGGAGAGCAAAGAAAACGAGTAAAAAAGGCGGTAAAGCAATTTTACTTAAGCTCGATGAAACCGTAGCGAAAAACCTCCTCTTCCCCAGTTAACCTTCGGTATAGTCCCGTTTCAATATGGTGGCCACCGATGTTGGAGAGCACACAACACCATCTGTACCCCACACAATTCTGACCCCTTCTCCAAGGTGTGCACAAAATGTCACTCTCTAAAACGCCATTCTTACCTATCTTCGCCGGAAAGAAAAGGTCGAAGTTATACTTACGGAGAGTCAAATGTGTGATTGTGAATGAGAATGGGGGTGGGAGTGGGGAGCCAATAGTGATATCATCGAGGAACACAAGACAGTTACATAGACATAATACATTTTGGGACGATAGACACAAAAAGAGATAAGAGAGCAAGACGTGAAAGCATCGGTTGGGAAGTATATAACCATATGTGTGTATGGGTGCATGTGAGCTCACATTCACTTCTCAAGCGTCAGCGACATCATCAGCCTTGTCACCATCACCGTTAACGCAGTCAACAACTGGCCTGTCAGCACCTCCACTTAGAGATGCATGTTCAACTCCACTGGCAGCGTCACTCATATTCCCCTCATTTTCAAGCTTATCAATGTCCTCAACTGTTTCTAACCAATTCAGCCATCGCATGACCTACAAGCCGAACAAAAGGCTATTTATACTAGAAGCCAGAATTAACAGGAGGTAGTTTTTTGAACCGCAGAATTGTCCCTATGTGGGGGAAAAGTGTTTCCTTAAAAAAGTGCTTTGGTAGTCATTTGACAAGTCTTCAATATAATGCGGCAAACATATTTGGACGTGGCATATAGTGCTGAAAAATTTAGCCTATTGCATATACAAGTCAAATTCTGGTATAAGGAACAGCTGTGATTAAAAAGAATAGAACGTGGACTTAGATGACGTCCATTTGCTCTGCTTATTGATAGGGAGGAGCGTTGATCGACCCACGAAGAAACTTAAAGGGAATACGCGGACTACGACGAGGGCTACCGTCCACTATCTTCCATTCTAAAGTCGCAGTGTGATGTGACGATGAGCACCAAAAGGATAGTGTTTGATTAGTAAAACTAGTTTTTCCACGCCATGAAGTGTTCAATTATTTAACAGTTCAACAATCTAGACAACTGACTTCAAACAAAGCCTGCCCCTTAGCCGGGTAGTTTTGATCCACCTCTTCACGCCAAGCGAGGAACGTCGTCTTCTCGACCAGATCAAACTCGTAGAGGTTTTGAAAGCATCTTAATGCGAAACCTGAAATGGGAGTAGATGGAAGACGTGATTAAGCTGCCTAGTTGTGCGTCTCTCGGGGACAAGCAGAGAGTATCCAAGACGTCTGGTTTAGCGACACAAGGGCGCTAAACATCCACCAACCGAAATGCTCCAAAAGGAGGCCTTCAGAAAAAAATACTAATCGACTAGCTATAAAGCAAACATTACTGGCTCGTCTTCAAATGAAGTGTGAAGGCAAGGGGCATGAAGACGCATTACCAGAAGATGGAATTAGAACAATTTGATGGGTAAAACTGTTTAAGATGTTCACTTAAGACGGCTAGAAAGCTCCCGCTGCGAATCTCCTCTGACAATGAATCATGAGATAATGAATTTACGAGATGAAATTGAGAATCCTCTTCTTGACGGTCAAACAAAATGAATGATGAGAGAGAAAATTCATCAGAACAACTACCGATTTTCTTCTTGTACAACAAACTCATGCAACCACCCTTGAGGCCCGCGTTGCTAGTTCAACAATATGTGGAGGACAACGAGCACAACAAGGGGCACGTAGAGAATGCTTGAAAATGCCAAGGCTGTCACCCTATACATTTTTTTTTCGTTTCAGGTTGCCAATGTAGTGTACGGTTGCATCATTTGTCGGTTAAAGCACCTTATCATGCAATGTCGCTGGTCATCCAAAGCACTAATGAAAGGCAGGGTTGTTTTCACTAAAATTCACCACAAAATTTTACCTGAAAAACAGACCTTAATCCCATCCAGAAATATAAAATGGCAGAGAAGAGTAGAACAATTTGGAAAACCGATGAGATTCTCACCTTTAGGCTTGTCTTTTTCATTCCAAAAGACCTGCAAGGCATGTAATACGTCCATTTGGCGTTCTGGTGGCACACACCTATGCAATTGACCCTCTGCAGTCATCGTAGACCATGCAGCCGCCTCTGCCTCCTCGACTTCATCCTTGTCGGCAGACGAAGTAACATTGAGTCCAGCTAGCCAAGCACGTTCAAACGCGGCTTCCATGAGACTATGAACCACTTCAGCGCTTAGGTGACCTTCTAGGCTAGAGAGGTGGTTAACGAAGATTTGCAAATCCTCGCCAGTTGTGAGGAGGGGGCAGAGAGTCTCCACAACAAGACGAAAGCAGGGCAGAAAGAAGTCGATACCGCGTTCTTGAAGAAGTTCTAGCATCCGCTTTGGTGACTGACTGCCCTCTAAAAAACAGCTTGAAGATTTTAAAACTGACAGTCAATAACATAGTTGAAGCTAATCTTGCAACAGGGCAAGGAAATAACCATAATCTTGGCATGGATAGTGTCTATCTACAACTGAAATGAAATACAATTGTCCTGGGCGACGACGAGATGACAACAAATGCACTTGGATTGTTTCAACATGAAACGAATTCAATTGAAGTTGGGGAAGCAAGCAAAGAGTAGAACCAAATTGACAGAAATAACTGTCATCCACACGGAGGTAACAACTGTCAGATGAAAAAGCGAGTTCACTCGATTACAAGTCATAATTCACACTGTTTCTGTGCGGTAAAATGAATGAGCCTTAAAATAATCCGTCATTGCCTACATGCTTCAATAACTTGTACCAATTTCTGCCTCTGTCAACCCCATATTCAACGAATAAGCCAGTCTTTTGAGGCAGATTAAATTATTATGCTCAACTCTCGTTGTAAATTGAGTGAAATGAAATCGCAAGACTTCAGGAGCCGCCTACAAAACGTGTTGACTATCAATGGAAACAGATGTTTGTGTAGAGTAAATCCAATGGCTTCGAAACAATCAACTCCTTTTACAGAGAAAATAAGCCACGAGGATGGACCTGACCTGACTTCTCGGTACAAGAGTTTGGATACTAGTAATTGTGATGGATTGTAGACCTAATTCCCACCTCTACATTGCTCCGCATTATACAATTAGGGGAAAGAAAGCCTCCTCCCAACGATACATCACAGCACATGACCTCATAGCACTCCATTAATCACATCCAAAGTAGACCATTAAAGTAACTCCCTGACGCTAGCCGAGGGATTTCTATGGCTTTGAGAGACGAAAAATAAAACATTCAACCAGATGCTTTCTTTTAGGAAAAGCCTAGGCAAGAGTAGAATCTGTACAGCAAGGTTATATTCTTCTGAGGAGGGAAGTATAGAATCCAAGCAACATATCTTGAGAAGCAACAGCTTATTTGATTGTTCTGAAAAGAGAAAATAGAGCATTTTATTGAAAGAAACAGCAAAGCCTACTGAATCAATTATACTCTAGACAGAGCAGTCGGAAATCCCATTAATAATGACATTTATGAGCAGTGAACACGAACCAGTTAATAAAAGGCATTGGTAGATCTTACAGCAATCCGGAAGTTAAAAAAAGTTAGAACACAAGTCGCAACAAGGAGAAAGGATGAATGAGGCGTACATAAACCGTTGTCAATGATTAAATTCGAAATGGGACTTTTTGCCCATGAATTTAATGATGGGTGGTGTAACAAGCGTGGCACATCTTAAACTGCTCAGACGGATACATTCGAAACCCCAGAGGATAGAGAAGTGCTGTACATGGAGCACGCAAAACAGCTGACAAAGTCAAGATGGAGCACTGGATTGTAGGTAAGAAATTTCTCTACTTAGCCTGTCATTGTAATCACTCAGTGTAGCATCGCAAATTGCGAAAATGAAAGGAAATTAGAAGAATTTTGTCAATTTTGAGTAAATATTACAAGGGAAGTACGTAAAAATGGGAGACAGCTGAAGGAAACAGTGTCTTCCTTCGAATCCACAGAACAAAGCTTCATACCACAGACAAGTACTATGCGTAAAATAATGTAAATAGTGATGGGATGCAAAAATGAGCCTTTCTCCAACAGGACAAATCCCCTAGTCTTGACAGGCACATTTGCAATGAATGTTCAGCTCTTCAAGAAGGTATCATCGTCGGAAGGAACCACGAAATACATCATTTAGGAAACGCTGTAGGAGACAATATGACTGAAATCTATCGCTCTGTATTGGAATATCAACTTTAAAGGTTAACTAATTGCTGACAAAGAGTTCGATAATTGTAAAAAAAAGCAATTCGAGAAAAAGGAGGTCCCGATTCAGGATACATATGAAACAGTTGCCAGAGGGATCAAATAAGACCGCAAAATGCCACTTACCTGGAAGCATCTTCTCAAGCACCACACCGCTCTCTGCAAACATCTTCACTAAGTGAGCCTTCCTATCCTCTGGAGTTTCGGGAATGCTCACTCCCTCGGGAATGAAGTCGCCATCTTCGAACTCTGGAGTGTTCTTATTGTCAGCCTCTACATCCTGCAAGACGAGAAAGTGGCCTGGAGATGCCTTTGATGCCGCCATTTGCGCAAGTTGCTGAAGGATGAGCAAGAAAAGGGGATGATGACGCCCCGAAGAAAGAGGCTCAGCCACTCTGGTTAGAGGCAGACAGCCAATGAGAACAAGTCTAGCGGTCAAGAAGGCCAACGCGGTCTTAAGCGAAGCTGCGCTGAGGCACTGAAGCACCCGGGGCCAAGCGGAGTCAAGAGCAGTAGTGATACGGTCCAAATGCGGCTGGGACCGAGAGTACTTTAGGAGAGAGGCGAGTTGGCAAGCTGTGTGCTTGCTCTGACAATCCATGGAATAGATAGTGGAGGTGGCTATAAACAAAAAATAACCAGCTTCATCATTCACTTCCCGCTGCTGCACCTGCATTCGAATCACCTCCGAGCCTTCGGCCAAATTTTGCCAAGAACCAAGCATTCATGAGAGGAGGGCGTCAAAGGTAACCGATACTGAGTGAAATATTTGAGATGAGAACGTCGATTTGAGGAGGTGAATGAAAACTTCGTGTTAAATTGAGGAGGAATCCATGAAGCAGTCTGGATCCCACTTGACATCCACACACAATCAGTAGAACTTAATGAATTATGTGAATGAGGAGTTCACTTTGAACAAGCGAAGTCAAAATTATGCGAAGCATATCTCGTGTGGCCTCAAACTGCTTAACAGCGCTAGTTAGGGTCAATGTGTATGGAATTCCATAGTGGAACTAAATGCAAAAAAGGGCAATTTTTTTTTATTTCCCCACAAGAATTTCCTATTTGTGGATTCTCGCTATGCGAAAAAGAGAACCCAAACACATTTAATTGGAAGATGATCAAGTCGATGCTCTGAGATTCCACAGCGAAAAATGACTCTAATTTGGGATTCCAACTGTACCAGGAGAAAAGAGTGATTGCAAAAACTGTGGGACCTCAATTAACACTGTCAACGTTTGGCTGAACAAGAGTAAATAAAATCGAAAGGGAAAGGTGGAAAAATTATTGGAGTAATTAAGTAGGTTCTCAAGTTGGAATAGAATGGAGAAATTGTAGCCCCAAGACCTACCATCAGAGAGGAGGAGGATGCTTTTCAGAAGGACTTCTTTATTCACCCGAGAAAGGAGATCCTTCTGCTTGAGTTGATCGATTGCTTCTTGGATATTTTTGGTCTTTTTGAGAATGCCAATCTACAATGAAGGCGAATGGGAACGAAGTCTTAAGTGGGAACCAAATGGGAAAATGATGCTGAACGCGCAAACAGAAGTGTTAGTTGTCTTTATGAGTGAGCAAGGGGCAGTAGTAAAACATTTAGTAACCGCAACTTGATGGTTAATTTGATAGACTTTGGCTAATGAGATCCCACTTCTTAGCGAGTAAATAAAAACACATAGAATGATGTTTATTCACAGAGCAGGAAGTCACACTAAAGACATTAAATCCACGCACTTTCACCTTCAAATGCCCTCAAATAGCTAGGAGGCTGTGATAAAAGTGTCGCTTCAGGCGCAGTGTGAGCTTTCTAGTGGCCAGTGCTGAAGTCTCGGAATCCATCAAACTGCAAACAAGAGACTACACACCACAACCTACACTAAGATCACTAGTAAAGTTTTAAATTAAATAAATAACGAAAGTTAATAAAGTTAGTAGCAAATGAATGAAATCTTAGGGCACGCAAATACCAACTTAACTATGAGAATCAGGAGGGCTTTCAGTCTCCCTGAAATTGACAGAAAACCCATTTTGCATGCAACGCCTTACACGCCATACATGTCAGAATCTCCAAGGCGTAGTTCATCCGTAAATCAAAGAGCCGTACTAACCTTTGCACCGGAATTGTATGCAGCTTTAATAAGTCAAACTACTGTGGCAAATGACCATTAACAAGGGTTTAATAAGTGAGGGAGTGCTGAGACTAAATATCAAAACACAACCCAAAATGAAAATTTAATTAAACAGTCAAATGCCCTTGCCATTTAGACTTTCAGACCGGATGTTCGTGACTATGGTAGAGGCGTTCATACTGTCCCAATCACCGACTCCCTTTACAGTGGTTATAAAAGACTAATCACAGTGTCGAACGTTTTATGCACGCATTCAGAGAATGGCACCCCATAAGTGGAGACAGACAAGAAGGTGACACAGAAATAAAAGTTTGAATGGGAATGCGATTGAAGATATGAACAATGATTGAGCAAACAAGTGTGAATCTTTAGAGCGGTGTCTGTGTTATGAGGACGCCAAGGATTGAATGCGAAAACAAATGAATTCATAGTAGATGAACGGATAAACAGCTACACAGAGAGGAGACCGAATAGGATGAAGAAGAATCAATAGCGAGTAGATGAATAGTTTGGTGAGCAATGAACTAACAATTGATTTAAGGAGATAAAAGTAAAAAGTTTAAATAAAAGAGGAGGTTATAGGCGAACGGGTAAATTAATGGCCGAATTTCCAGCGCTGGAGGAATGGATGAAATAAGAGAGTAAATGCCAAGCCCTGAACAAGCAAGCTGACTCACCAAAGTTCTTGCAGCCTCTTTATTTTCGTCCATTGGAGGCTGTTTCTCCACGTACGTAATAACAGGCGGTGGCACATGTTGTTGCTGTCGCGAGAGCGGAGGTGAAGGCCGCATAACCGGAAGTCTCCACAGTCCTCCCGCTAACTGCCTGACATCCATTCTTCCTGCTATCATTGCATCCAGATCGGGACTTGCTGTAGATGGTGTCGCTGCCGCCGATGACGCGCAGGAAGACGATGCGCACTGACTCTCTGGTGCTTTCTGTGGCGGCGGTAAATACTCAGGCTATATTGAGGAGGAGAGGAGGTAAGTTAGTTGATCACGGTAGTGTGAGCATGCAGCAGAGTACGACAACGAAAATTGTCCCCCTTCAATAGAGCCCTGATACAAAATGACGCTATGAAGAAAAGCTAAATAACTTAACAGAGACGGTTGAACGATGTGAACCCATCAAAGCCACTGACAGCCCCAACTGCAGAGGTCATTTATCGTTTAAAGCCGCGACCATTCATCCAACGCGTGAAAGATTTGATCGGTACAAAGCTTGTCCATAACTCACACAAAAGCCAAGTATTTCTGAGAGAAAGGGAGTCGCAGTTCACCATCAGAAAGGGTAGATACATGAAAATATCCTTAACGGATGCCACATTAGGCGCTTTACAAGCATCAGAAGTTTCTTGGTTGAAACATTAAGTGAAGCGGAAGAGCGCTTAAATGTAAGCATTTCAGCTATGATGATGAAGTGAAGTAAGTCGTTCTAGGACAATTCAGCTGCAGTGACAACCTCTGTGACAAAGCAGCCCCCATCATCCTTAATAGAAGATTGCAAATATCAACCCAAGAAGCAAGCACAGCTTTCAACGATTTGAAATGTTTGCAGAAAGGAAGAGTTACCTCAAAAAACAATGTACTGTTCAGCCCCGCATCTACTACCCTAGGTCCTTGAGAGTAGGCCTTCCTTGAATTTGGGCTCCGATGAGATCCATAAGGACGTCTCTCAGCAAAACCGCGTCTAGGCCATGGCCCACTACGCCCATTACTTCCGCCATGGTTTCCATCATTGCTGCCACCACCAACACCACCAGAGACCGTTACTCGGTTGTGTGAGATGGTGACACCCCCGCCTCCACTACTGTAGCCGCTGTCCCGGTTACGATAGCCCGTGGTGCTCGGAGAAGCAGAAGAGTCGGTGCTAGAGAAGAGATCGATGTCTTTGCCACGGGCACAGAGTGCCTTGCCCATCTGATTAAGTGTGTTCCAATCTCCTTCGGGTTCGAGAGTGCCTGGAAAGTGACCGAGGACGCCACGACTCCCCGTACCAGCTCGAGATGCGTTATTCTGTGAGGAGCTGCTGTTCAATCCCTGTTTATGGTGAAAGTTGGAAAACAGCTTAGCCAATTGACATTGCAACGCTTACTTCAAAACAAGCTAAAATAAACCAATACAACAATTCAAAAAGGTTGAGTCAATTTATGTTAAGCAATCCGAGCAAACTAGTGATAGATGCAGTCACCTAATCTAAAAACGCAAATGCGCAAAAGCTACTAGTCAGAACAAATATAGCTTATAAAATAAATACTTTAGCAGAAATTAAACTGCACGAACAAAAAAAAACAGCAACAATATTCTATACTTCTGACGCATTGCATTCAACATCTATTTAATTAGAACCTTCCAAGATTTTCCCCCTTATGTAGATGTCAATTGACTGTTCGGATACTTGTGCTTTCGATAGTTGGTCAAAATCTATTCCAATGAGCAGTAATACATTTCACATCGCCTTAAAAAGCAAAGATATTGCATAGACGCACACACAATCTGGTCCGGTTGTACAAAACGCTTTCTATTGTTGTTCAAAATCGTTTGTAAAAAAGCTTCCGCAGTGTGAGAACAACGTTAATCTTCGTTCATCAGATTTATCAGCTCTCACAAAATACATCAAAATCAAACCGCATCATAGAACATGGGAACTTGAAAAAACAAAATTGAGCCAATTTGTTGCAGAGAGCACGACAGACATTAGACTTGCAAACTGCTTATGTAGGTGAATGTGAATGTACTGAAAAAAGACAATGTTAAAGAACTGTTCGCGTCTGTCAAAAGTGGTGCAAGAGCAATTCAAATAATTAACGAGAGGATCATCGAGACTCACCCTATCAACCGTATTTCGCAAATCTGGCAAAAGCCACGGCTGATCGTAATCAGCAAGTTGACCCTCAAAAAGCGGCATCCATTTGTTTTTGCGCAGATCAATGATATCCAACAATATGAAGCGAGTACGCGTACTCAGGGGAATAAATTTTTTTCGGTGGCCACTGTTTCGCAAATGCTCCGGTGACGCACGCTCTACGATTTGCGCTATGCGGTCGAAGTACTGGTCCATCAAGTTCCGCGCCTTTAGAGTGTCCATGTAGGACCCGGCTATTTTCATGAATTCACAGAGACATTCCATGTCCAACGCAATGTGGTCGTTTTCCTTCGGATAAACTGGAGTTGAATTAGCGCCCTCCTGCGACGAAGGTAAGACCGTCCCATCGGACTTTCCTGTTTGCTTGCACAAGAGGAGGGATTTGACGCAGTCGTGAAGTATCTTATCCGGTATAGCCTTTATGTACCCCAAGTGAGCAATGAAACGCACAGCGCCGATACATCTCTGACGCGCAACTGAATCGGTGAAATCGATACTTTGTCGCTTAAAGAACTCATTTTCACAACGCTTGAGAAGGAGGAGTTTAAAGGTCTAAAATAGAGGTATAAGGATGTCATCGAAGCTTACGGAGTAAGAGTTAGCAGGTTCAAAATTACGCGCTTGTTCACAAAGAACCACGCAGAGTTGTGAATAAAGATAAGTGAAATTGGGCTCATTAGCAGCCTTCTGAAAAATCTAGATAACACCATTAGGAAAGATTAGATATCACACCTACCAGCTGAACGAAAATTTCAAGGACGTCTGGTGACCCAACATGGATAGCCAAGATGCTTTTTACCGAACTAAGGAAATTGTCTGGAGTAACTTTATTAAGCAATCTAACGAGAAAAATCGTCAGTAAAGTTGAAACAAAAGCCTCACGAGAGAACCTCTCTGCGAGTAGATTCTACGTTACTAAGAGGTGGAGAACAGACACTCGAGATCAATTGCCATGTCTGTGGTTTATCGGTATTCAACTGAGGCTGATTGACAGGGGGTCTGCTAAACCGAGAGCTAGGTCTGCTCGCCGAGTCTTTGTTACTACTGGCGAGCTGTGCACCTGTGTCCAGAATTTTGGCCGATTAAAGTAGAAATGTGAAAGGCGCTAATACGATCTACAGAGAAAAGGGTATGCGCCTGTAAAAATACCTACGGGAAAGGGAAACAGTTTAGATCGCTTATAATTCAATGTTATTACTAAATTTGCAAAGCAGCGAAACGCACACTTTTTTGAATGACGCAGAATGGTGCCTGTCGCAATGGAAAACGTAATTTGAATAAATTGAAGGTTAATATCAGCATAAACTGCAAACGCAAATCATAAAGGCCAAAAAGCTTGGATGTATTAGCATTAATTACCACTAGCATAAAATTTGTAACAAATTTTGGCATGGCTCGCATCATTGTTTGCAGTTTCCCTAGTGCTTGCCCTTATTGCCTAAAAAAATATAATGAGCGAAAAATTCTTTTCGACTTTACTGATGTCGTAATGCTTTGTTTATACGATTATCTGACGTTCGGCGATCACCTTAGGATTTGTCTAGCCCTTGTACTCGTGGGCTGGCCTTCGGGCCGTACTCAGGTCGAATTGCTCTGTTTTACTCGAAATATGTGCATCCAGCCTCACTTACTGCCTTCTTCCAACCTATGGAAAGTCTCGGGACGCTACAGATGTGACCTTTACAGTCCGTTATATAGATGGTTACATAATCTAAAGTCTGAGACTTGGAGGCCGTTTGGTTACTACCATCAATTCGCATGCTATGGATTTTTTTACCGAATGCTCATTAATCACACTCAAAGATGTGAAACATCCTTTGGCGTGTCAGTGATTTTGAGTTCTGCAAACCATTACTATATCTCCACGAGACTTTCCATTTGCCAGAAGACACTGGTTTGGGCTGAATACACGTATTTTGAGGTAATATTGGATCTTGACACGGTCCAAATGCTATCTTACGTGTACAAGGGGAAGATGAGTCCAAAAGTAACCTCAAGACGTCAGGTAATCGCAGGAACTCAATGCTTTAATCACTACCCCTTCCCTGATTTTGATTTGGCGTCTTGAATATTCCCACTCCAAATTATATAAGTGTTGCAAAAGGTATTTTTAATTTCACTTGCAACTTTTCGGTCCCTCATTGTGACGGAATGACAAGTATTCATCACAGCTATTATGAATAACTTCGTCCACTTAGATCATAAAAACCATATCCTTTTGCATCAATTATATGCGAAGGGCAGTTCTTCAACTGGCTTAGGTCCTGTTTCGACTGATAGTTGATGTATCAAATACCGCTGATTTGAAAAACTCTTTTATCAACATGGATGTTGATGTCCTTCGCATGCCGACGCCCCACACCATAACTGTGTCACCTTCTCTTAGACTGTAGATGCACATCAAAAAAATGTAAGATACTGCTGTAGAAGCCCACATCTGAACTAAAAACAGTTGCAGAGAATATTAGTCACCCAAACCACTTTAGAAGGCGCAATTGTAGAATCATTCCCGTTTAGACTATCTGAGTACTCAATATGCCTTACCCAATGAGCGATCTGAATGTCAAATCAATCATTTATGAAAGGATAGACCAGTAGATGCTTCAATCATCTACTTAGTGGCACCAATGCAGCGCTTTACCCATTAAATAGGTGCTGCTAATCCCCTGGTCATGTCCTCGAAAGAAGAGCAAGGTCTCTTTAGGAGGATTAGCAGCGCCACAGTTTTTTCAATTCAAAAGAAGAAAACGTTCCTCGCTAATATTTGTTCAAAATGTCGCACTGAGGCCACGAAGAAGGCTTTAGCTTTCTAGCTTCAATAGATGAACCCAACGAACACCAACTTAAACTTTAAATAAAGAAGTCCAACAGCAGTAGAACCTAGTACCACATTTCCTGTTATTCCTTCACGTGAAAACGCCACCCAATCAACACACTCACATACGTGCGTACACATACACGATCGACTGAGAGTTTGGTCTACAGGTTTTTAGGACCTCGTTTCTCTTCTTTTACACCTCCCGAGTTCGCCTTCATCGCAATAGCTTGACATTTGGCTCTAAAATCCTTCATCGATAACGCCAACGGAGTCAACTTGCTCACAAGATGTAGCAATGGCACGTATTCCTCTGAGCCTGTCAACTGATGTACGACATCATCTCTAGCACACCACATCGAGGCTAGAGGTAGTGGACGACCGAGATAGCATACTCTCACCCACAGATGGTTCACTTGAATAGTGGACCAATCAATGCGGGAGTGTGATGCGTCTGCTGGATGGGTTAGCTCCTTTTTCAGAGGAGATTGATTGTTGGAGGGACCCAGAACTTGGATGTACAATTCAAATGTAATATCTGCACCGAAAGGAGGCCATATCTCTTCGCTGTATTCGAGAGCCAGGAGCATAGGAAGAATGGTGGAATCATGAACAGCAAACAATTGCAGCGGTGGAATTCTGTGAAAAGGGAGAAGAAAAAAAGTGGGTGAAAACATCCCATTAGGAATAGTTCGAACCACCAAATTCCCTGGGAATCAAAATATGCTTTTAATCTATGATATACGAATAAGAAGGGTCGATGTCCTGTCAAGAGGAAGCTTCAGCCACCTCAGTAAAACTCTGTCTAGCGATAGGAAGAATTGATCAACTCCAAATTTCACGATGTTAGTTTCCCTTTTTTAATAGATTTAGAGTGGCGTAGATTTTAACCCACCAACCAGCATCACATGAGAATAACAAATACACTCACTAAGATAAGAATCACCCGATAAAGGTTAAAAGTACGCGAGTTTTGACTACCCGGCTACACCCGCACATCAGAGACACTTTTTCAAAAGCCTTTAGCTCCTTTGTACTCTGTTTGGGGAAAACCGAGTCCCCTTTAAGTTAGGAAGGCCTCTAAAACCAGACACCTTGATGATATCAAGGTTATCGTGTGGGGCGATAGAAGCCAGACTGTGAGGCTGCACCTGTCGTGCACCTAAAACACACACACACAGAGAGAGAGGGAGAGAGAGAAAAAAAAGGGAATTAGACAGCCGTCTTATGGTGAAGTGGGAGACGAGTCTGGAGATAAGCAAAGATAAGAATGCCTGTGCAGAGGTGAACCAGAACCTCGATTTCATTTCCATTTCTTTCATCAAAAGCCATGCGTATTGCTCTCCTCAAGGGGAAGGCTGTCACGAATTCTTCAATCCACCATGCTTTAATCATGTCTTGGGGATATAAGACTATCAAATGCGCCTGATGCAAGGATTTAAGGTAGAAGAGAGCGCTAAAGCGAAATGATAAGCACTGGTACCACTTCCAATAAGAGATTTGAAGGTGTTGCACAGATGACTAGATAGACGACATTTTAGACCTTCCAACAGTATTTCCGTAGACTGAGGTACGTGTTCAGCGCGCGTTTAGTTTAAGTTTGCTTCCATTTCTGCTGCAGCAGTGTTAATGGCCCACATTTTGTTCCACTTCTTGGATGAAATTGTTATTTCAAGCCTTGTACGTTTCCTCGCCTACCACAGCATAGGCATGCGACTGATGGAGATTAGTGAACTTTACACATCATTGCACTTGATGTTTATCTCAGGTTGAATAACTTAACCCAGTCGAGCCGAAGGCACTAAGTGTCCTTCAACTCCTCCCCCACCCAACTCCACCACTTAACCATGTCGTGGATAAACAGATGAAGTGATGAGGAAAAGGAAAGAAGGTGCAAAGTCGAACAACTACTTAGTTAAGTAGTCAGTCAATCAGGCGTCATCACCACCAGTCTGGAAGAAATGGAACATTGACTAAAGAACCATTTACTTTGAATGCTTAAAATGGTCCTTAAACAAAAGCTTTTCCTTCTCATATCTAATAACGCTGAATTATAAATGATTAAATTTCATCTAATTGCAAAGAGACACAAGAGAGGAGAGGAAAGAAGTAGAGAGGCGCACCTGGCATATTTGTGCATCTTTGAGAGGATGATGTACAGGATCGGTCCAATGTTGACAGGCAAATTTTCAATCCAATTTCTAAAATAAAGCAACAAGGCGATAAAATTAGCCATCTTAACTTGCCCATTTGCCATGAGTAATAAAATGGGCACTTGTTAAAGTATAAATGAGCCCCAATCCTTTCCTCCTTGCCCGCTACGCTGTCTCATTTCTAGAAAGTACACACAATACTATGACAAAACGGGGTGGAAATGACAACAACGTCCCGAGATGGGATAGACGAGCTGTAGCACCGATTGTAGGAAACTCAGGCGCTAAGTAATAACAGATGCACACTCAACGTCACTCAGGACAAAAGGCTAAGTTTGTGGGCTCCCCAGGACCAGGAGAGGCAGTGAAATTACCAGGAAGCAAGTGGTTCACAATGCTGAGACCAAACTTCTCATAAGAACGGACAAGAGTACAGTGTGAGAGTTGAACCAAAACAGAATCATCAAGAGTAACTCAGGTGTAAGGAAAACTCCCTTCACATCGAATTTTCTCGCCAGATTGAAGTATTCATTCAGAAGAATTTCCGCTACTTACCACTCTTTGAACTGCAAATCCAAGTTTAGTAATAAGAAGCGGCCTTATTAATTTGCTTCCTGGCCTTCGGCTGCCTAGACGCTCATTTGGACTTAATGCTAGAACGCCAATGGTTGTGACCTAACCATCTTCCCCAAGTCTTCTCTTCCCTACCTCCAAAATACCGATTCTTTACCTCATGATCCGAGAAGGGACTTACTCTCGTTTTCCAAGAAGTTCACTCAGCAACTCCACCGAGGCGTAGTGATCCATTTCCGGTTGAAGAGCTTCCAATGCCTCTGGGATAGGGAATCCGTTGTGCTGCCAACGCGAAGCATCAAAACATGATAACCACCTTGTGTCTCATTTTACAATGCAACACATTTCCTACTTAAAAAAACTCTTGACACCAAAATTGTTTAGAGCGCATAGAAATGACGGCAAAAGACTCATTGGAGAAAGCCTATTAAAAGGAGTTGTTTAAGCTGCCTTCGACATTGGCTATGGTTGATGATTTGAAGGGCTAGTAACTCAAAAGGTAGGTTACTAAGCTATAACCAAGTCGCTCAATCCACCAACATAGAAATTGTTGGTCTTGATTGCCATTGGACAAATCTCATTTCCACTCTTCGTTCCATCGAGAAGAAGGCGAGGCTGGTGGGTACGTGAGGAAATACCACAAGTGAAGGCATTTGGCCTTGTCGTGATTGCGATCACTTGATTGGCTGCTCCAAGGCCTAACCAGAAGCACGATCCAAAAACATAACTTCTACTTTTACCAAATTCAACGTTCTCTTGTCTCGGTGATAATGACAATAATTCAGTACTTTTATCATCAAAATTTTCTCACAGACCAAGTGTTTACAGAGTGTTGAATAGCCATTGGTTGTTCTGCAAGACTGTGATTTTATAGTGCTCATTTGCAACACCAAATCACCTTTCAATCACTTTGACGTGGCCTAAATTCACGAGCATGTCACCTTCACTACCCCATCCACATCACCCTACCATGCGTTTAGGAGCGGTACGGCTAATATTGAGACAAGGATACGGTGAGATGATCGTATTTAGTGGCAATATGGGATAGTAAGGCTTCGAGATTGAAACTGATTGGTGAAATGGAAACCACGTCTACCACATTTAAGTGAGAAGTTACCAAAATTTATGCACAGAAGACGTCAATCCTCTCAGAGCTTACAAACACACTCCAATTCTATTTGTTTCTCTACCATCGAAAGATAGGAAGAATATGCTAACACAAAAAAGCTATCAGTAAGGCAACTAACCAGTAAGTAAAACAGAATAAACGTGTAACGAAAAAGACCAAACCGGAGACACAAACACAGACGGTGGAGTAGTAAACATTGCAGGAAGTGGAGAGTTCAATTGCCTTACCTTGATTATTCTACTTCCACAGATTCAATTCATTTCAGCCCATAGTTCCTACGCAATCAAACTTTTGAATGAGGCTTTATAGAAGGCAAACCATCCGTTCAACCAGCTACCCATGCAATACTACTTAAATGGCAGCTACCGCGGCAGTCAATCATATGGTTCTTTCTTTTGTTCACACCCACGATGGTGATGGTAATGAACAAGCTTACGGTGATTGAAAAGTCAACTGGCAATGACTAACACTGTTTCGAGGGCTTCCCAGGCATTCTGCCGATTGCATTAAGCAACTCGGCAGAAGAGGACGAGGCCTAATCACCCTCCCACTTCGAACATGACAGCGTTACGGGAGAGAATAAATAAACCCTTGCTTTGCCATTGTGAATTGAAAGAAAGCAGTTCGAGTATGTCCAACTTGGGAGAGGAGAAAGGTTGCAAGAACCGGAGGAGCGAACTCACTTTGCGTGCAATGTAGTCGTCTCGCACGTAGTAGACTTGACAGTCTTCTGTGTACTTCATTCCATCAGTGTTTAATTCGTCCACGAGTCGATCCACCTCTAAAGCAAGCGTGAAGACAATGAAGGTAAGACAAGACGACAAATTTATAGGTTAACACCCATAACTTGGGTTTAGAGCTAACTGATCTCAGGGAATTTGTATAAGGACTGCGAAAATGTATGCGACTCTTAACTCATCATCTGAGGCATTGAGAGAGTCCAGAAATGCAATTCCTCAAAAAACTTTGAAGAATCCTTACGAGACAGAGATAAAATACACCCTAAAGAGTGACTGAATAGACAATATAGATTGCAGTTGCTCGCTCTCAAAAGTCATCTCCTTTGCTACTTTGGTTTTACCATTCATCTGACGCCTTTGGATTTAATCACCTAGTTGTTGCTAGACAAATTAACAATGACTTGAGGAATTATGAAAAGGGAAACTCAGCAGAATGCAGTTAGGTTTACCAAAAGAAATGTGTTGTATTTGAATGCTTTTAGAGGACTTAGTTTTGCCTTTGTGCATTCAAGTTGCACCATATCCATAAAGTAGACTGATTTCAGTAGGTAAACAAAGTCTTGTAAACAACGATGTTCAAGGTCCACCACGCCCACACTAGTAAGGCAACTATCTGGCTAAAGATGAAGTGAGAGATGTGCATAAAGTGGGTAGTTGCTGAATGGTATGGAGATGAAAGAGGTCACGTCTGATCGCTGAAAGTTGCGAACAGAAAAGCGCAAGAGACATTTTGCAACACACCCGTCTCAGTCGGTCAACCAGTCATCACTTCAACTCTCCTTCAATCAACACAAGAGGCCAAGATAAAGGCACTCTACCATTGAGCACGGCATATGCCACTTATCTGAAGTAGATGTGGGTGGAAAACAGTTGTTTCACCTCATCTTGTGCATTGCGTTGCATGACACTTTCAACTCTACTTCTCCCACCCACCAGCTACACTTACTTGCTAATTCCAACTCAGAATGTTAATGTTCTCAGTTGACTATTCACCTTCTACGAATCAGCACCTCTCACTCCTCACGCTCAACGTCTTTAAAATCAAGTTTGAATGCAACAGATAGATTGGAACGTGCAGGGCTATCTTGTTGAACTTTAAAGAAAATTTCCGCGGACTGCAGTGAAACAACACGCACACTTGGCGGGCGGTCAGACCTGAATGCAGACAATCAGAGCCACTTCATTCCTTCCATGATGCCAAGAGACAATCACAGTCAAAGAAGGCACCTCTCTAGATTTAATTGCATCCCATTTGACGGAGAATAGATCTCATAGGCTTAGAAGCGTCTCAATGTTAGCGCATCTTTGGACGACATGATGCAAGGTCAGCTCAGAGCACCGTGATCAGCCAGCAAACGCATGCTGTTGTTAGTTCATGAACGAAACTACATCCGAAAGAGGACGAAATAATTGAATCGAACATACAGCTCCTAACCGACAGGTACAAAGAAGCTTCCATAAATAACAGACAGTCTATTTACCGAATTAAGGGATGCTCATAAAGTGCCCTGCTCACCCCCAACTCCTACAGTTGTAAATTACTCGAAAATAAAAAGAAAATACTCCACACAAAGCTCAACGCACGAGTTTTCCGCATTGGTAGGGGAAGGAGGTGGTAGGTCCATCGTACCAACCAATTGGAATGGTTGCCAGTGCTGGTGACGCTGACAGCATTACCATTTTGAAGGTGAAAAGCGAAAGCACTTTGTTTACGCGAGAAACGTGATACGTTAGACTAATTTAGACTTCAAGCACTTAAAAACAACTGTTAAAAAATTTATGGAGCAGGAAGAAAAAGACAAAACTACTCACTCAGAGCCTCTTTAATTTTCTCCTTCAATGCGGAAAGAGAAGAGTCGTTTCGCAGTTCCTCAGTGCCTTCGTCAAAGGGTGTATTCGTGAAAGTCTTGGGATTTGGGAAGAGTACCTCATTTTCGAACGCCATGGAGGAGACCACGAGAGTGCCTGAAAACGCCACAATGTGCATTGAGAATGGGAGAGGTTCACACTGTAAGTAGAGCCATTCGAAAGCGAAAAACAATTCACCATTAACTTGTCCCTTAGTCAGTCCTGCCACGAGAGCTCGAAGAGACTTTATGTTACGCCCCACACGAGTTGATCGAGCCCTAAATTTGAAGAGCAAAAGGAAAGCTGTTATCAGTAGTTATAGCAATTTCACGTAAATTCAGAGACATTCCTACTCACAAGTGCCAATGCACTATGGCTTAAAACCTACCTTTAAGGGAGCGAAATAGTTAATATTTTCTCAAAATGACAAAGAGCCTGCTTCATAGGCACTCACTAGAGCCCTTCATCAATCTCAATGTCGCCTCAATATTTAATAACTTTGGTACCAGGAAGTTAAGACGAGAGATTAAACAGAAGAGCCCATTACCTTCATTACCTAAAAAGCAATGATTTACTAATTGAATCATGGACTTGCATCACGCCTAATGAGTTAATTTGTTTTCCTTACAATAAATAATTTTAGTAATGCAAGCCCAACGTCTCATGCTGGTTACCAACAGTCAAAAATGGGAAGAATTCAAAATATGAATGGTTATGGAAAAAGCCCTATAATTTTTTTAAATTGAACTAAAAGAGATCTAAATCCTAAATTACAAAATGATATTTCTGCTGCGTAGCAAAGCCATGCAAGGCATTCTCTAAGAGATTACCAACTACGATGCTTTCTAGAGCATCGGATTCTGCAAAAGTCGTAGCGATGAAGCGCACATTTGGGAGGTGTAAATAATAGCTCTAAAAAAATTTGTTTCGAAACAACGGAAAGGGTTTGAAAATTTGAGGAGCAAAAGCGCACTCTATTTCCGAAAGCTTTGGAGGATCGGACAGAATACTTTCAGCACCAACGTAGTCCTTACGCAGACGACCACCCAAATTGTACAGGTCCCTTTGACCTGCGGTTGTCAGCATACCGATTGCCTCACCGCCCTATTAAAATGTTATAATTAAACAGCATGATAGCACTTCTGTTTCGACAACAACCAACGTAAAGAACCTAAGCCTAAACTTCAAATTCCAAATCCATAAACAACTTGATAGCAGGACTTACTGGTAAGTGAATCGACTTATAGATCACGTCGTAGGTGCTTTCATCCACCGGTATACCGGTAGTGATGTCAACATGCCTGATCGGGATGATGGATTCAGGAATGTCTTGGGTGCAATCAGGAGTCCATTGTGCCTAGAAATTTAGGCAGTGGAGACAAATACAGAAGCACCTACATCGGCAAGAGGAGACTTCACGTAATGGAGCGGAGTTCGTGCTCCGTGTCGAAAAAAAACCTGCGCTTGGACGAGTTTCAACTCAACTTTTCTAGATTAAAGAGCACCGCGTCGAGATGTAAGGAACAACTTACGATAGGCGTACAATTCCTCGCCTAAATGTGGGAAAGCATATTCAGCTGGAATAACTTCAACTAACTGAGCGAAAAAGCAAAGTTGATTTTGAAGCGGTTATTTAAATGAATGGTGAGAGCAGAGATAAGATAGCGGAATCAAAATAGATAAACAAAGAGATATCTCAATGGGGAGATTAATGATGCACCAGAGCTAAATGCCGAAAAGAATTATTTTTGGTCAATGCATGAAATACATAACTGTTAGACCAGATTTTGTAAAAGTTAGAACATACGCGACGTTGGGAAACACGTACGACAGAGCAATACTCACCCTATATGGTGTAAAAAATTCCTAACGTGTTTTTATGACAGTATTAAGGCCAAAAAACAAGTCCTAACTCCAAAACAAGAATAGGCAAACAAAATAACGAACTAGACAAAGCTGATACTATCTGGTGTTACGTTACAGAACATCTTTACTAGTTGACGACTGAAATAGCACAGAATTTCGAACGTCAACGTAAATCACCTAAAAGTGACTTAGCAGTGTAATGCAAATTAAGCTAATTAACCAGATCCAAAATACTCAATAAAAAATAACGGCAAAGAAATCGAAAAACTTGGGCGGATTTACATGGCTGGTGAGATTAAAAGGCGGTATAAATAAATCCCAATTGCAACAACAATGCAGAAGCGATAAAAACCACTGCGAACCCACATGTCTTGATGCGATAAATGGACCAAGGAGAGAATACTGACGCCCCACCTCCTACCGATGAAAAAAACCGACAGCAGAGAAATCGAACTCGTCCATTCTTTTCTAGCCAATAAGGAGGAGAGAATTTAAGAGATATAAACAATCTGGGTCCCCAAATGTAGACATCGAAACATGCTAAAATAGCTTACATGCAAATAATTACATAGATCAGTATTATTTTACCTATAAAACAAACATTAAAAAGGACAACTTTTACTTCTACAATAAAATTACAGCAATTAGTAATTAAAACATTATACTGGGCTGAATGTAAGGTATCCAGTGGGAAAAAAAGAAACTGAACCTGCGTTTGGTTTTGTAGCGTCCCAAGGCTTCCTAGTCGGTATTAGAAGTCAGTAAGTGCAGCTGCATGCATGTATTCCAAAGTCAACAGGGCAAATGTGCCTGGGCGTGATCCGAAGTCCAGCGACCACCATACCTCATGCAGTCACATAAACAAAGTATTACACTGTCCCTCTCTTCCTTTGAGCGGCGTCCTCGGCGCTCACATCGGCAAACCTCCCGCACCAGCTGTCGCAACATGTTCGGTACTACATGAAAGCATCTACGAGCCAACCACGCCAGTCGGTAGATAGCATGAGTTACTTGATCTCCTCGGCAGCTTCAACTGGATCTAGAGTTGCATCCGATCTGACAACCAAGGTCGGAACCGCATGCATCAATTGCTTCCAGGACTATGGTCTAAAACAGACATGTTACAGTGAAAACTGGATGAGCCACTGTCCCGTATGTAAAGAGAACCGTAGTGTCATTTCCGACACCTATACACGGATCGTGTAAGGGAAGTTTCCAGTACGAAACTTCCCCAGATGGTTCACGACGGTGTCGCTTTACTTGTTAATAGCTTGTCTGTGGCATATGGGAACAAGGGGAAGCCAAGTGCAGACTTCAGTCCAAGTCCTTTCGTTGTGAAGGATTCAGGGATTCTCCATCGCCAAGGTAAATGCGCCTCCTTTAATTCACGTCCCCTTTTCGCCTGTATCGTCATCTATTGCACTTCGATAGAGTCAGACTTCCTTCTACGCATGCATAGTTCATGATTGCCGGTGCACAACGCCAGAATGCGTTTATTAGTCTTGGACTTCTCCATTACAAAGTAGAATTCCTTTGCAGTCTTGTCTACTGGTTGGACTAAAACCTTCTTGTCGTGAAAAGAGAGGTTTCCAATTTCCGGCCAAGGAAACCCGATTTTGGGGTCCAACAGATTATTAGGCTCGTAGATGCTCAAACCCAGAGCATCTACACCAAGAACAAGGGACATGCGTCGCCAGATCCTGTGTAAATTGTAGGTACTGGACCATTGCATCACCCAACATAACCATTGCTCTTCGGCTTGTTCGTACTGTTTTTTTCCGGGAATCAGTCGACTAATTGGCAAAGTTTGGCAGCACAAGTGTAGAATGCCAGTTAGACAGCGGTGTCGGTTGGGCAATAGATTCTCCTAGACACTAAGTCTCTTTTAACAAACGACCAACGAAGAACAAGCCGCAGAGAGAGACCCCGCCTTGGCTGGAGCAGAAGGTCCCCAAAGCACTTTATATCTGAATGCCTTTAAAAAAATGTCGGGTTCGCTATTCACTGCCACCAATGTAGTGCCCCGAGACCTCCTGGCCGGTATAAGCAGTCAGTAAGTGCAGTTGGATACATGCATTCTGAATACGACAGGACAGATGGTCCTGGAATGGACCGAAGGCTAGCCCAAGCGTACAAGGGCCAGACAAATCCTAGTGACTGCCAAACGTCAGTTCAGCATAAACAAAGCATTGAAAAATACTGTAATATAATGGTGATCTACTGTCTTTTTAAATGTCTTGCCTTCTAAAAGTGTGACTGCCTGTGTCTAGTTAATGAGCCTCCGAGTCACGCCACCTGTGTCATTTCTGGCCCTTCATATGCATTGAACCAAGTTTTAAGCATTGTGACACCTTTTTGAGAGACTTTGGTAGCTGAAAATGCCCTAGCTATCAAAATATTCAGCAAAGTAGCGCAACCGATAAACGTAACTGAGTATAGGAAAATGTCAAGCAACATGTTTTGCAAACTGTGCTTTTTTTGATTTGAGAAGGTTGGATGCCAATGGACATAGTTACTGTCTTCTATGTTTCTTTCGACTAATGGAGCAACAATATCAGAAAGATCGATTTGTTCCTTAGTGAAGAGATCAGTATTGTCATCTCAACTTTTGCCTAAAGGCCACTTTTAGGGAACAATAACGGGTATCGTAATATTTCATTTATCTTGCTAATTGCAGCGGGCTATGTTCTACTCTGAGGGCTGGTTTCAGGCTAGGCCATAGCCTCACCTCCACCTTAGTGCGCCCAACTACCAAAATGAGAAGTCTCAAAATGCCTCATTGATGATAGCGGAAAGCGAACCCGACTTTGTTACTTCTACAATCCTGGATTTTGCAGCAAAGTGCGTAGGCGTTAATGAAGTCAATATGCTTTAGGTAGGAGAATATCTCGTTCTACAGCAGAAGGGTTAAGATGGATATCCGCCCTCGGCATCTAACTCACTCCTGATTTTATCATTATTTGACATTATAGGTAGCCACAATATAAACTTTTGTTTTCGAAACCCACATTACATAGTCGGGTATGAACACCACTGATGGCATCATGCTGAACACCTTGTCCATTTCTGCACTCTATCTGTAAGGCTTTGTTTATGTGACCACCTGGTCCTTGTACGTGTGGGCTTGCCTTCTGGCCATGCTTAGGCCTGGTCGCTATGTTCGCTTTGGAATACATGTATCCGGCTACACTTACTGTCTTCTCCCACCCAGTGGGAAGTCGCAGGACGCCACACTAGTGGCGGCAATCATTTTAAAGATTTCTACCCTAGCAGGTAACGTTCGTTTCATGTACCTACGGTATGGAGGAAGCGCATTTACCTTGGTGACGGAGATCCCTTGAATCTCTGGACGCCACACTATCCAACATTCTAATGCTCGACTCTGGCCACAACAGAAAGTTTACAGAATACTTCTCCTCCGATCCCTACTTTGCGGTGATATTTGTGGAGTAGACTAATTACAGTTTACCTCTGCCTCACTGTAGCCTATGCCTGATGCGACTGGCTCCTAGGTACTCTTAGGTAGCATTGAAAACACTGTTATGGTTAGGGCAAGAGATGTACCGTAAAGAGAGTCGGAAACGTAGCTCAAGTGTAAAGGGACAATGCAATGCTTTAAATGTGTCTGTCTGCATGATAGGAACTCACTTTGGTGAAATATCTTAATCCGTTTTGCGAGTTGGTCTTCGTACAAACCCATAGCCTTGCATGTACCCTTTCGGTCCAAATGTAAGTAGTTTAGGCCTTCAAAATGTCCTTTTCTTCCTAATTGGATGTAATGTCTTGTTTATGTGACTACCTGACGTTCGGCGGTCACGTTAGGATTTGTCTGGCCCTTGTACACGTGGGTTGGCTTTCGGGCCACGCTCAGGTCCCATTTGCCCTGTCGTCTTCAAAATACATGCATTCAGCTGCACTTACTGACTTCTTATACGGACCAGGGAGTCTCGGGGCGTTACATCGGAAGACTCGGGATTTTATAATTTTTACATTCATGTTTTTATTTTATTTGACATGTGGGCTGATCATTTGTGCATGTAGAAGTTCGGAATGCCCCTTTTCCCTGAAAACACAAATACTAAACTAGTTCCAATGGATTTGTGACAAATAAAAGGCTCCGAACACTAGTATTTAAACTTTTAGAGCTTCAAGTCTTGTGAAGATATAAAATGCCAATCTTTACTATCATTTTTAGCTTCTCCACCTCAATACATTAGTTTTAAAAGATATGCCAAGTTTTGTTTTCAATTTCACTCAAGCGTTCTAAAAATTCATTTTTAACACCGAAAATCTACCAACTTTCGTTAAGTATTAGTGGTTATAAGTTTCCTTAGGCAAAATATATTTAAGACCTTTCGAAATTTTTGGCACAAGTAAAATGTGCCAGCATTGAAGACTTCTTTTTTAACCGTTAACCTTAAGGTCATTTTACAGATGAACACTTTCGAAGTGGTTTGAGGTCCGTTGGTCAGGGTTGGTGCTTTGGTTAAAACAAGAAAAACTATTATTATATTTACTATCGTGTTGAAATGCTTGCTGTCTCTGATGTCGACTTGTTGTACATATCAACCTTTTAGTATGAAGGCACTCTCGAAGGGATTTTTATGCAACTGTAATGTACCTAGTTTTCTCAGTAGCAGTCATTACCATTTATGGACAAAGTATAACGTACTGGTGTATGTCGCATCCACAAGAAGCGGTTAAGCTCATGGACTTACTGTTTTATCTTATAAGTTCCTTCTGCGAAAAATTAAAAACTACTTAGGAGCTAGGTGAGGTCATAATCGACCAAAGATATCAAGGCTGACAAATTGATCCTACAAAACCAGAAAGGAGTCGGACCATACAATCTCCCCTCGGCTCCTTCATTGATGAAGAAGACAATTTCAAAGAAAATGTGAAGTAATCGACTAACCTTTACGAGTTTGTAATACAGTAGAAGATGAGGTGAGACAGTCTGACACTATGTATTGCAATTGTCGATCTGTGAGAACTTTGTTCACGATGCGCTCAAGCTAGTTCAAAGCCGATTCTAGAGATTTCCCAAAGATGATGCTGTAACAACACATGCACAGTGTATCAAAAGCCCATCCATTGAATAATTTACAACAATTCTCGGGAATACGTAGCCTAGAAGGGCTCGCATTATCTCCTCTACCCATACATTCGTACGCTTTGCGCAAGTTACCATAACTTTTCAAAAATTTTCTGGTTGGAAAATAATATTCTCTAGTTGTAAGCAAGCGATAGGACTCGACGTCAAAATTTTCCCACGTCAGGCATCAAAGAAGTTAAATGTACATCGCCTTTTCAATAACTCTTCATCCTGGAATTTGTCCATCCCTTGAATAACTCATCACTGTCTAGTGATCTATTCACTCCTCGCTGAGTGCTGGTCAATCATTGGCGTAAATTAGGGGGAAAAAAACAGTCGTAAAGCAGCTCAGGACGGAATCGCTCCGCCTGCTTACTCTTGAAGTGCAAATGTCTATCAACTATTTGATGCTGGCCAACCCAATGTTTTTTGCAAACAGGCGCTTTCATGTTGATACCTCGCTCCTCTGAATGCAATAC
Organism: Hydatigera taeniaeformis; assembly: GCA_900622495.1. Classification (NCBI taxonomy): domain Eukaryota; kingdom Metazoa; phylum Platyhelminthes; class Cestoda; order Cyclophyllidea; family Taeniidae; genus Hydatigera; species Hydatigera taeniaeformis. The sequence goes on along the minus strand of UYWX01020345.1, from coordinate 64,071 downwards.
AAAAGTTGGCTCCTACTTAGAAGTATCCGCAGCTGTCGTCAAAACGGTTTTTTCCCGGTTGAGAAGCCGCACATCCTCCACAACAGGATATTCCGACAATGCAAGACACAAGGCGAAGCCATTCATTGGAATGAGAAAGCGGCAAAGAACAGGAACTAATGTAATGACAATGCAGTCTTTTCACGCCTTTAACCTTGGTGATTCTTGGTCCAAAAAGCATCCTTTAAATATGCCCCAAGAATAAAACATTTCCCATCTTCACAAACTTCGGCCAGGCATAAAGCACCCTGTCATCTCTTAGAAAGCAACATTTTGAGTGTCAGGACTTTTTTTGTTATTGGACAATGAACAAGTGATCAAGTAAGATGAAGCCATTCGAAATTATTAAGAGACATCTGTGTAAAAGAAAGGAAGGAGGACAAATAGGTAAGATGATATCTGACTAATCCAGCCATTTTTTGTGTTTCCTCATTCCCTATTGTTGTTCGTTCTACAATGAAAAAGTCTATGGAAGTTCTCAAGAAGTATGCTCACAGTAAATTGGTTGAATAGGGGTAGTGAATGTTGGGAGGTCAATTCAAAACTTGGAGACGCTCAAGCCATCTCTGGCTCGCCTTCTTTAGATTTTGTGGGCGCTGTTCCCTCTTCTTCCGCCTTTTTGTTCTGTAATTCCTGTTTCTTGTAGCTGTTCGGATGGACGTGGAAGTCGGAGAAGGACGGTCGTATTCCGGGAGTGAAAAGCAATTTCAGACGCTGTAAAAGCAACAAAAGATGAAGAGATGAAAGTCTCTTTTACCACGAAAGACGGGTAGTGATAAATACCTCTTTAAAGGATCCACGCGCACTGCAGAAAGTAACAACTGCGAAGATGGGGATAGTAAGGAGGGAAGAGAAGACCAGCATCCAAGAGACGACATGCACCCAAGTGTCCGCCAGCACCGTCTCGCCCATAACGGTGATCTTGGGTGCATGGAAGAAGGTGATGTTGAGGATGAAGATGCCCTACGTAATGAAAGACGAGCAGTGGTAAGAGTAAATGCGGAGTAAACAAAAGATGACTTCGTATCACTCACAAGCATGAAGGCGGGACTGATAACAGCCCAACAAATCCTCCAGAACCAACCTGGCTTAAAGCCCAGCATCGACTCAACATCTCGGGTGAATCTTCCTACGCCTTTAAGGTATGAAAGGAAATGAGTTGTTGAAGTGACACATACAACCTACCATAGCACCAACACAGTGCTACACATTCGCAGAAGACAATAAAGAGAATTGAAAAGGGCGCTCCATATGTGTCAAACAACGTCAGGATGTAGTATCCACCCTTGAAAAAGAAACATTTGGTTATTCTAGGAGGGATTTCAGTGGCATAGCAAAACTATAGGTAGAAACTCACATTTGTTGTGGTGGGAAGAGCTCCCACATAACAATAGATAACCATGATCAAAACGACAATTTCTCGTTTCTTGCGCAACTTTGGCCAACGATCCAATAGGGCTGTAATTATCGCTTCCAGTCCACCAAACTGAAAAGTATGACAGTTCTTACAATGACACAAACTGCTTATCCTCAAAAAGGTAGACACAAAGGGCGTACAGTGCTGTCGAGACCGAGGGTGATGAGCATCAGCATGAAGATGATGGCCCAAAAGGTTGAGCCAGGCAAAGTCGCAATAGCCTCAGGATAAGCGATAAAGACAAGGCTTGGACCTACAAAGAAGCTTCGTGGGCAGCGATATACTACGCATCGGTGTTGATTGTGCGTACAAATGGGCTAATAGTGATTGAATAAATGGATAATATCTTTAAGAGGCTAAAGAGGCGAGAATAATACCTTCATTGGCGACTGTGTCCATGGTTCTATTCATACGGTAACACATGTGACCAAGCACAGAGAAGACTACAAATCCAGACAGAAAACTTGTTGCGCAGTTGATGGCACTGGTTAACATTGCATCACTAAAAAATTAACAGTATGAGCAAATAATAAAGCCATTCTTTGACAAAACCTAAGGGAATTAGGTTGAGAAAAATATACAAGTTCAGGAGCCACGACGTTTGCTAGTACTAGGCATTCAAATAAGCTTTAATTGGCACAACTGAATCATAAGGAACTAAACGGCTAAGGTCTCATAATTGCATGTGGTTTTTAATTTGGATCTTCAGGTTTCCACAATTAAAATTTCTTTAGGTGTTATAAAATGATAAAAGTGTTTTAAGAAGACTTATTGGGGATTGGTAGAGCACCTAGTAGCGATTAATGAGCTTGCAACATACTAATAGCAGTTATTCCGAAATTTGTTGTAACTAGCCAAGGCCAGGAGAACACCAAACCCAGGTCCGAGAGAAAAGAAAATCTGTGATGCAGCAGCGTTCCAAACCTAGAACGGGAAGTCGAGCACCGCTAGAAAGCTTGTTTCTCACAAAAAAAACATTGGTATGGAAACAAATTCTTTAACAATAAAGGCAATCACAATCGAGGATGCGCAACATAGAGAGCTGATTAAACTTTTCGAAAAACACAGAACAACTTTGAAACATTTAGGTAGTTGTAAAAGGATCAGTTACTTATTTCTCAAAAATACGGTCAAATGCCAGTGGCATTCTAAAAAAGTTAACAAAATCTGCTTCTTTCTTGATCAAAAAGTAGTAAAAGGAGAATCTTAAGTGACCTCAATGGACCTAAGTCGTCCAAAGTCGGGCAAGAGGTAGTACTGAATTCCCTTAAGGGAGCCCCTGAGTGTAAGACCGCGAATAAGGAGGATGAAGAGTATCACGTAGGGTAGAGTAGCTGTAATCCATACGGCCTAAAATTAAATGCAATCCAGATAACTGACTATGCTTATACACCTTGGTGTCAGTAAATGACGCAGAGACCAGAGACTGGGATGGGTTGCGTCATTAAATAGGTCAACTGTCTTGCTCTTACCTTTCCACTGCTTTTAACACCCTTCCACAGCGCGAAGTAGACGAGAGTAAAAACAGCCAGCAGACAAAGCGCGACTTCCCACCTAACCGTGCCCATCTTGTTAAAGCCGTCCGAAAATTGTATTTGTAACACGCGATTACTTTAAAAAGAGAAGTTAAGCCAAAACTTAGACGATATGGCAAAAGAAACGAAGGACAACTTTTAATATTGACACTTCCTGAAGTCCTACTAGAAATATTGCTCAGTTGACGAGTAGTAACCAGTAGTGTTGACAGCATGCAGAGTATTGGGAGCGTCATCGTTGTCAGCGTCCGAATTATTGGCTCCAGTGACTAACTTTTGGTAGACAGTGATACAAGTTTTTGGTGTGTTCCACCAATTGTCGCAACTATCCCACGGCAAACGCAAACGCATTGAGTCAAACATGTAGAAGACAGCCCAAGAAATGACAGTGTTATAGTACCACGCGGTATAACTCGCAATTATGCAGATCCCGTAACCCAGACCTGTAAAACAAGAAGTTGGCGGCATTATCTGCTTCTCCTCGCTTACTAAGCACCTTTAGAGCAAAGACAATACATACCACCTCGTAAATGCACAAGATTACATTTGCTCAATTGCAACTAGTTTTTCTTTTGAATTGTATTGAATGACTAGACCGGTAACTAAGTCAATGGTTCAACCACGCCGAAAATAGGAATGTTCTTGTACTTGACTCAATGAACGATCTTTACGACCGTTCATTGGCTCTGCATTATTTTGGACTCACCTGTGAAGAAGGGACAGATACGATTCCACACAGAAATGCATCCACTACGTTGAAATTGACCGAGTGCCAGTTCCAGGTAGAATAGTGGTAGCCCGCCAAAGATGTACATCAACAAGTAAGGTATCAGAAATGCACCTGCAGGATATTAATACGTGACTGCATCATTGAATGAGCATTTGTTAACAATGCATAGTCATCTGATGTCCAACCCCTTTACAATAAGGTACGTTGGCATTCACACGCCACACTACCACGCCCCGTGTTTCACAAGCTATGCCACAAAACCCATGGGAAACCCCTCACCCTACGTGACCTTAAACCTCACAGCATTTGTAAGTTGCGCCATTGACGCCTAGTACACCCCGGGTTTGTTAAAAGTAGGCCGATTTTACTCGACTATAGCCAGAGGTGCTTGCCTGTTGTTTAACATTCACAATTTTGCGTAAGCCGTTAGACAATTATTTCCACCCTAAAAATGATATAAGCGATGAAGGAAACGTAGTTAAAGATATGCTTAAGTTGGAGTGCAAACAGGGCCCTAACCCAGCCTACTTCAGCAAGGAATGGAGTTTTGAGTTTTCAATTTAAGCGTACTACGCAACAAAGTCATTAACCATTGATTTAGCAAACATCAAAAGGTAAGTCTTGCAGAACTAAAATAGACTACACCATGAAAAATTAACATATGACTCTATTCTACACAGAGTGGAAGGTAAATTTTGTTGCATGTGATTTTATGACAAAAGTAACACAAGAAACACTGCAAGCGCACCTCCGCCATTTTGATAACAAATGTAGGGAAACCTCCATATATTTCCCAGGTCCACAGCAAATCCAATCACGGAGAGAAGGAAGTCAATTTTCGTGTCCCATTTTTCCCTCTTCCGCTCGCCTTTGGTCACGCCTGCCTCTGCTACCTCCACTACCACCACTTCCATCGTTGATGGTGTCGTAGTCTGCAGAGTGTGCGACTTTGAAGACTCATCTTCCGCGTTGACCTCCACCGCATTCCTGCCACTTTCCAAATTCTCACTTTTAACCTCAGCACAATTGGTGATTATTTGAGGCATTTGGTGCATTCAACTTGGCGTACTCTAAGTGGGAAAGTGGAGAGGCCGGCTAGGGCAACTTATAAATGCAGTCTAACGAGGCATTAGACGGGTGATTGGTGATGGGATTAAGGGGAGAAGAGAATGAGAGCTTCGCTTTACTGGGGGCGGGCGGATGGGAGGGCTAAGCCGAGGAGGGTGTGTAATGACCACCTTAATATCTCTTGCCCTTCTCAGACATATACATGTACTGAATGATATCAAGAAATTATGAAATCGCCTTTTAATCAATTAAAGTACAAGTTATACCGCTTATATGGCAACACCATAAGGCGCCATACCACCAGGGTCCAAACGTTTTTTTTAATAATATGACAAAAAAGTGATCTAACCAAGTCTCTTGGCAAAATATATATGCTTCTTTAATCGAATTAATTATTTGACTAGCCACTTACACTTAACACCAAAAAATCCACTCTTTTGTGACAACAGCTTTAAAGAGGTTTTGGCAATCCGAGGGGATAATAATCAGTCTAAAAATTTGTGACTGTTTACTTATGGGTAACTATTTCTCAAGTTTCTTTCAGTAGTTCTTCTTCATCAGTAGTAAGGTGTTCCTAGCTGAGTCGCAAATCCCAAAGCCTCCTTCATTCGCCTTTAATTGCGCGCTCTTAGAGGCCAAAAAAGGTGTCGCCCTGAAATCCCTTAATCCTCTTTAAGTTAAGCCGTAGGTACCAACCCTTTTAAGTGCGGGAAAGGAGGCCTCATAAGCATGTGGAAATGACATTCAAACTCATGGAAAGTTTAAGATGGCGCACAGTGACTGATCAGCTTGAATCTCCTCAAATTTGGGCGTATTTAAGATTTCGTCTGTTGTTGTGCATCTTCTCAAAATTATCGTTTTTTACAACTGGAGTCAAGAGTTCATAGTGCGAAGCATAACAATGCGAACATCGCACTAATGCATATTTGTGGCTACTGACACTGACAGGTGCGAGTTCCCGTCTCACCTTCTGAAGACAAATTTTGTAGTTGGACCAGCAAATCTGCCCTTACCTCTTTAGCTTCTCTTTTTATGGAAGATGAGTGCGAGGGCAGAATTGAGATGGTGGTGCCCTTTTAGGAAGAAATCAAAGGTCACATCCGAATATGAATTGAATTTGGTACACAAATGCCACCGTTTCGTGCCTGTGTGTTACTTTTACACTCACAGCAACGCTAAGTCTGGAAGATTTACAAAGTTCAAGATTTTGAGAGACATAACAAGTAGGCATTTTTCCTTAGAAAATGAATTAACTTCGAGTGCATCATAGGGGCGATTAGCACGCGAAAATCGCAAGATAACCAATGACAGATGCCTTTGTTCGAGGTGGAAAGGGGTACGGCGAGAGAGGGGGAGAAGGGATTAGAAAAGCATTCGCCTCCACCACTTTTCGGGACACGAGAAAATCGGTTGAGGGATTTGTCCCCTAATTGCGTGCTAATCTGTATCCTCCTCAACCTCGGTCTTGCTCAAATCCATTAAATTGCAGCGATCCAACAAAGGGAACAGTGTTTGTGGTAATGCTTTGTTTCTAAAGTTGCTACTTGACAGTGAACAGGACAATGAATGGCTTGTGGTGCTGACTTATGACTTTAATGTGAAAAATTGCCGAATGATAAAATACTGAAAAAGTGCGTCACTTTCCAAATGAATTTAGCGACATTTAAAATGCGGATAAACTTCATGTTCCCTCCAGGCAAAAAAGGTGAGGGTAAAAACATCGGTACCTGTCAGTTTATCTTAGAAACCATTGTAAAAAATGAGCCATTTGGCTGAGGAGGGAGACGCTCATGTGTTTATATGCTTTGTCAAGGAGTATATTTAAAAAAACGCCTGCAATACCTTGTTAACTCTCCTATCCGTATGAAGGGTGCTTACATGGGTGATCCCATCTCCTTCCTTCCCATCAAAAAATGCATACAACCAGCTGAGGCCATTTCCTTCTATTACCAGCTGGGAAGTCTTGGGCTCTTTGTTGGGAGTCTTTCGTAAAATGAGGAAAATTTTCATTACATTGTCCACTAGCACATTTGCGCCGAGCTGTCTGTAATCTATGATAGTTTGTTTGAGTGTACTTTTATAGGTGAGAGGCGGGAACAAATTGGAAACGTGAATCACGCGCGTGAAGCCGGCGAGGAGTCTCCCTCCAACTAATATATCCTACTCGCCTCATTTGCTTCCATTCCCCATCCTTCCTAATAACAATGCCTAATAAATTGTCTGCAACCACATGCTTCTTAAAGTCTGAGGATCAGGGACCAGAGGGTAGACAGGCATCTCTTACACTGTCGACAATGGCATTATGCCAAATAATTTTTAATGTGGGGATGTGTTAAATCCTATTGCTATAAATGATAATCGATTCTGGACTAATGCTCTTGTGTCTAGTCCGAAAGACAAGTGAAAATTAACAGAAGTTCTGAACTCTGGTCCATGTATTCAGGCTAAACGTAACTCTAGATCGAAGCATAGCTAGTAAGAATGCCAAAAACGTTACCTCAGTCTCACAGGAGCTGACGGCTGGTGTGGCCAGATACCAAGTGCGATCGGATCTCTGGAAAGGGAGGGAGGAAGAGGTGGAAGCGTGCTGATGTAATGTATTGTAATAATTGGTTCATTCGATAGCCTGCCTAAGTAGCGGTAAATTTGAGAACAATCTTGGCCCTGCCGAATGTCCATGGAATGACTCCATTTCTGCTCTACGCGTCTAAACACAAGAGACTAGCTAGGTCTCGTAGAGTCCATTACCGGAAAGGTCTTAAAGCTCCATATTACAAGATCCTCATTTTCGGCTACACTACTAGGCGGCGCCGAAAACATGAACGCATGTGTTATCAAATGGAAAACAGTGAAATGTTGGCTCGCGAACATAATCCTGTTGAAATATTAATGCTGGAAGCCGATAAGCCTTCAAAAACTTATTGCTTCTGCCCATTCTAGGTCATGTATCAGCTGCAAAATGGCTTCAGAAGGCCATCTGAAATAAGGTATACGAAAACACCGCAAGTAAGGATAAATGCTGGTGTTCACGTAACTGTCCTGGAAGTTGTCCCTTTTCTTTCCCGCATTACACCCAATGTACAAAATGTGTTGTGTTGAGAGTTTAATCAGCGTTTGTGAGTTATGAGGTCGACTGTTTAGTCCAAATGGACGTAGAAACAAATGAAGAGGTGCCTAGCAAACTATTAATATGACGGTATATCACAATTAAAAGCTTGTTGTACGAAAATGCCTACATTTCATATAAACGAAAATTGCATAAAAATTATTGCTGTTCACAAAGTTGTAGTTGTTGTATTTGTAACAATCGTTGGTGTCTGCGCCATTTTTAGGAATGTGTGTTTGTAAAGCGTGTACTGGTTGGGATTTAATTGGATCTCAAGCTTCAAAAGTCTGACCGCTTACTTTATGCAGTTGACCTATCAGTCTGTCTTTAAATGTTTTCACTACTCTTGTCTCAGTACGTTCTAGCATAGATATTGTTTACTTCATAATTATAGGATCGTGTCCTAGGAAGTTTTGTACATTTTAAGGCTCCCCATTTGTTGAGTTGCTTGTGCTTTTGAGGTCGTTTATCTGGTGCGATATTAGAAACTAGATGACTCATTCAAACAACAAGATTCTACCGATCTTCCTACTGTTAGATGTCATTGAGTAACAAGCGCCCTCGTGACACAAATAGTCAATGCGGCGCGCCTTATGTTAAGCGGGTTCGGAATGATGCCGGTCAACCCACAAGTAGGTTTTCCATTAAAGAGTCTCAATTGTGCTAGTTGATGCCTTTGCTGAACTTCTCACTCCCGCGCGACGTTTCTATGCTGGTCTCACTGGCCGTCCCGCCATCCAGGATCCGTCAAAAGAGACTACTCCTGAATGTTCATCACCTCCTCTCCCACTTCATATTCCTCCCAACCAGGCAACTCTGACCGACTTCGGCTTTCACAGGCAATTCGATAACAGAATTAGGCCCCCTGACTCCTATTAGCTTCGTGATTTGAAGCACTTGTGCTATGTTTCGAATTCAACCAAAATTTTTATTTTTGCGGAGCTTTGGAGGTAAATAGGAACTTTTCTTTTTACATGTCTAGGAGGGTATGCGATCGTGACGGTGCTGCATCCGGTAGCATGTGTCGAGTGGGCTCTATTCTTGCTCACGTTAGTCATTGTGCATATTGCAGGAGGCTTGACGTGCAGTTATGTAGCTTGGTCTCCGAGTTTAGGGAGGGTTGGATGTTCCAGCTCGTGATTATAGGGTTTATTGGGAGCGAGGGCATTAGACTCGCAGACATCTATCGACTTCAGGTGCACTTCAAAGGTTGGAAGCCCGGTCGCAGCAAAGTATTTGAGTGGTGCAGATGTTTTAAAAATGGTCGTGTACCCATTCAAGATCATCTTGGTCGTGGCAGTTTCCGGCCTTGAGCAGTCACTTCAAAGAACATTCAGACTGCGGGATTCCTGGCCCTGGATGGTCAGTGCATATCCTGTCGGGAACTTGCACGTAAGGCAGATCTGTCTGTGAGGTCAGTGGATAAAATATTTTTCGAGCATATACATTCGCGAGCAAACGCTGTAGGACAATACAAAGAGAAATGAGTGCATTTCATGTTCTTAAGCGCTGCTTTTGTTTGTTTAACCCAAAGAGCGCAGTTTACCCCAACTCACACTAGTTGGTCTGGTAGCTCACGATAAACACTCACAAGGGAGGCTTCCGTCAATACTGTCAATTTGACAATGGGCAAGATGTGGCTGCCTTGAGAGATCCGGACAAGGAAGTTGATCTTAACTACTTCTTTACGAAGTTATTGAAGAAGTTTCTGGTATAAATACGTTTAATTCCGTTCGCAGTTCGGGTTCTTTTGATTTGGAAAGAAGAGGGAAAGGGATATTTAGTGAAAGTTTACAGGACTCAGATGTCAATAAAAGTCACCAGTGGGGAAGGTTGATTGTTCACTACTTCGTGTAGCACGCCCATTTGGAGGGTTTGCGTGACTGACGTTTTTCTCATCACCGCCTCGTTCCAATGCCATGGAGGCATCAACTCCAGAATCAGTTGCTTCGGTAGATACTAAAGAAACGGCAGTTCCGACGTCTCTTTCCCTCGCTCCTCCTCCTGCACTTGCACCAATGGGTACAAAGCCCCTTAGTTCATTGTTAATACGCTCCAGTTCTTGAAGATAGTCCGTCTCAGTGGAGGTTTTACTTCTTTCACACGTCGTACTAGCGCTGCTACTGCCTCCGAATAACACATTTTCCATATCTGCAGAAAGGAACAATGTTATTTGTACTTAAATAATGCAAGTAGGGTATATTTTACATTGCACATACACTGGAGGTGTTGTTCTACAGTTCGCATGTTTGAGAGGGAATCGTTGAGCTCTTGATGGAGAGAAGTTGAGGTTTTGAGACCACTTTTCCAGGTATTATGAGCAACAGGGGAGTTTGCGTCTGAGCTAGGAGCACTGTAATGGAAAGTAAAAAGAAATATTCTAATTCTGCACCAGCATTTTGGAGGACAAGTGATTTTAAACAGACCCGATTCGCTGGGCGAGATTGTCAGAGCACCGCCGAAGACGGTTGGAAAGACGCAGAATTGAGGCCGCCAGTAGGGATTCATAGGACTGTGTGCAATAAAACGTAAGACAAAAAAAGATTTTACATTCAGAATGCAATCGTGTTAACAGTGGTGTGAACAGGAAACCGCTCCAAATGTGGCTATAAGTATGCTCCATATGAGGAAAACAAGGAAGAATGGATTTATTACTAATTTTAGCGCACCTAGAAGGTCTGCCTATATCTGGTAATTCGACAGCATATGTGTTTTATTCCATGAGTGGACAGCCAATATGACATCTGGTTTCCTCAGGCAGATGGTGAGAGTAAAGACATTAAGTGCTGTAGCATCAGAATAACTAATTTACACAAACTGGACATCGATGGTTCCATCCTATGTGCATACCATACAAGGTTAGACGCTTTTTAACGGGCTTTAGAAGTCAACGCCAAGTAAGCGGGCGCACTGGCGTTTTCGTCTCATTAATGAGTCCCAGACATAATGCTAGTAACAGTTCTTGAAAAAAAAGCAATTAAACAACTGATCTGCAGTGGAAAAAAAGTGATTCTGGTGCTTTTATCGTCTGATCTTAAAATACCCAAAAAAGACCATGTCCAATTCCCTCCCAATGAGGTCGCTAAAATGAATCTCCGCCCCCAACCCTGTCTCAAGCTCTGGTGAGACTGGAGACACCGCTGCCTAATTAGTGGGGAGGCAAAGGAAAAACCGAGGTGTGGAACAGACCAGACTACTCGGTAGAGCCTGTTGAACGCTGTCAAGCACCACGGCTAATTAGCAATCCACTGTTCGAACTTGGAAGATAAGTGAGTTTGCAGGTTGGCCAAAGTGTACAAGCCGCGTTGCGCTATGTGGGGCTTTAGCATCTGCAAAGAGGTTAACTCTGTCCAAAAAAGCCAAAATCGAGCAGAAAAGTTACACCACCTTCTAAACAAATCTGTCAAACCAGCAAAAAAAAAAACAAACCGAGGAATCAGTACTGCTGCAATGATGAATTTCGCGGCACCGGAAGGCCAAATTGACAGCAAAAAATGCAAATTATGAAATTTACTAATTCGCTGTTAAATAAAAACCAGAGATAAAAATGCTGATTACGAGAGAGAGCGGAAAAAAAATTTTCAGACGAGAATCTAAAGTGATCACTGCCATGTAATGCAGCAGAACGGCTGCAGACGTAAAAGGCTCCAACCGAAGGGGAATTGTTGAATTCCAATTCCAAATTTATCTGCCAATGGGTGTATGAATGAAGGATTGTATGTCAAAAAGTGGAATGAAGGAGATGAGATGAGGTGCTTTATTTTGAGCAGCGCAAATAACACCACCCCATCCCTTTTCACCCTCCTTACCGCCTCCAACAAAACGGGCCCATTGGAGCGCTAGCAGGACAATCGTTGGACGTTGGGATCGCATGTCAATCTCCAAACACAGTAACCTTAACTCGTTTGAATGAGAAAGAGGAGAGTCATAGGGAGGGAAGGCACCGAGTGCTTGTAACCTCGCACTCTCCAAATGAAGGGAAGGAGACATTTCAGGTGTCCAAAACAAAGGCGACAAAACTGACTCCTTAAAAACCTTGCTCGGTAATGCTTCCTTTTTTTAAAAAAAAAAGTCCGAATTCGTGCTCATTTGTCTATCAAGGATAATTAGTCCGTCCTTTGTCCAAAGAGGGGGAGAGGAGGGGTCAAAATAATTAGTAATTACCGACACAAATGCCCATTATTATCCTCTCCACTTGTCGATGCCATCGACAGCGCCCTTTTTTTCGCTTTCGTACAGACTTTATGTCCTTCGACCAGATGATTTTGATGAAACAATGGCACCCATCGAGCAAAAAAGACGCCTCCTGGACGTTGTAATTTCATTAGACTTTACATCGTTTCCAACGTGGTCCAGTGGAAGTCAAAGTGCGTTCTCCTTCGAGATAAAAGTCATCAAATGACAACTTTAGCATCCAAAACTGTCAGATTAAACAGTCACACTAATCTCATCTTGTTACAGAAAATGAAAAAAAAAAAAGAAAAATGAATGCCATGAGGCAAAATTGGCGCCATGACTACAAATTCCACGCCACTGTCATTGACACCTCCAACGTCTCAAGCAAACAAGACTTAAAGAAGTGGAGACCGTAGACAATGCTAAAAATGATACGATTAAGCGAATAGAAAAGGTGTTAGTGAAGATTGACGCAGCTCCTTAAACAAAGCTGATCTCTACACACCCCTTGGCACCAACAAATAACACAAGTACTTTGTCCCAACGCCTGCCATTCATCCACTCCTGCCTCCTTCCACCTCCTAACACTTGTTTATTTTACCAAAAGGGAACGAGGTAGAAAGAGAGAGAGAAGAAGGAGAGCGAAAGCGCATAAATCCACCTTTTTACTGAACATTTAATCATTGTCAGTTGATGTCGCTTTGACGAGAGTGGACCGAATCGCCTGCTCGTAAGAAGTCTCAACTTTTCTACAAAAAAAGTCTCTGAACGCAATGTGATTTGAGAGGCATCAAAAGGTGTGTGCCACAGTTGATTCGCATAAATGGGAAAAAAGGGAAATGCTTTTTGGTGTGACAAGTTTACTGTTGCCTACCCTGATGCACCCACCACATGCTCATGATAAATTCTTTTTTTCCTTTTCCAGAAGCTTGGTGAACTTTATTGCGACATTTATCATTGGTGGACGAAGCAAAGAGTGGCCGAAATATGCACGAACATTAAAAATCATCATCGCATCTACCAGTGCGTCGTGTCGAGCATCGCAGACCATACAGATCAACGCAAATTGTGCCTCAACGAAGCTGGAAGATGTCGCTCCCAGACCGAAGATAAGCCCTACTTTCATGTACTTTGAGTTCCATATTTTGATTGGCCAACTCGGTCATGTAAGTATGGAAACGATAAACTGTTTGAAATGTGGTGGCAGATTTTTCCCTCGAGACTTCTACATCAAACGCGGCTAAATAAATGTTAATTAGGAGAGGTTACAAAAAATGGATTAAACTTCACTGAGTAGGTATAAATGAACTACTGAATGGTATCTACCTTGTCAGTGGTGTCGGGAAGTGGTTGAATTTCACAATCATTTCCTCCGACCTCGTCACCAGCACCGACTGGACCGAGAGAAAGTGAGCGTCGGCACCGCTCTGCAACATCGGTAGAGCGGAGCTCTGTGGGACGAAGAGGGACACGAACTGCGGTTACAGCGGAGAATGCGGAGCCTCGGAGTACCTCGTCAGCATCAAACCGACGCGCCACCGGTTTTGCAATGCCTCCAACAGAACCACTTGTTGTTGTTGCCTCCTCTATTAATGCGGCTTTCACAGAGGACGAATTTCCTGCCGTCTAACAATGAGCAATGTGAAATTAGCAAACATTTGTACACCGAAAATCTCATGGTTGGTTGTATTGCAAGCACAATTACAGGGGTTTTTGAACTTCGTTAATTTCACATAACTCGCTCACAAACAATGAATTCCTTCACTGCGCAGAAACGTGGTTCTCAAGACCTCAAAAAAGAGTCTTTGCATAATTGGTCCTGTACATTGTTTGGTGCCTTTGGGTTTTACTACCGTCATATGGAGTTACACATAGGTGACAGAGATGGACTAGCAACCGGACACGTTGGTGACAGAGTGGTTGACTTCAAACCAAGGCGAGACACAAAATAAATGAGCGAAAAATTTCATGGTGAGAGTAAAAACGTCATTCAGTCCAACCTGGCATCATCGCTGGCGCCTACCAAACAATTCACACAGCCGCCAGTTGAATTAGTCAAAAAGGATAAAAAGCAAGTGAAATTTTGAGCAGAGAATGATCTTTTGTCCATTACCCTAATGTAATAGAGGCCATAGGCGCCTTGGGCAAAGTCTCAACAAATAACTCTTTCGTGGTGTCTAAATATAGCATCTATTAAGCCGACCTCTTCGTGTACTCCTCGTAGTAGAGAGACCAGGAAAATCCTCCACTTGTTTGGGAGTCATCCAGCTAAATAAAACGCGGTCATGCGTGAGCAGACGCTGAAGGATGAAAAGGGAGGGAAGAAGAAGGAAGAGAGGAAAGAGTCTTGAATTATTGAGCGTTAAGGAGGAGGTAAGTGGAGGAGGGGAAAAGGTATGTACTCTCACCAACTATCTTCTTTCCCACTCTTCTTCCATTTCGCTTTCTCGTTCAAGTGCTAAAGGCGAAATTTTGCGTTTTGTGCTGCCTTAAATACCGTTGCTCAACCGACGGAGTGCTCAGTAATTTGAGCCGAAATTCTCAATGAAAAACAAGAGGTGGCATACTCAAAACACATCCGGATGAGGAAGTAATGCGAAACGGAAACCTATTGACACGTTTTATTTGTTTTATGAATTATTGAATTGAGTTAAAAACTTAACATTTCCGAGGAGCAACATTAGACCCTCTCACAAATCCAAATTTAGGAAAGGCAGAAAAAACAAAAGTGAAATATATTTACTCTATGCCATAAAAAAGGAAAAATTTATTATCAGTTCAAAACTTCAAAAAATGTAATTTTGCTTGTAAATTACAGACTTATCAACTAAATAGAATCTCATAAGAAATTTTAAGCTTTTTTTCCAAAAAAATCAAATTTTGCTTTACTTAGCAAAGACTGTAAATTAAAGTTCTTGTGCTTCACGGATTCCTCCGAAATTGTTTAAGTTTTACCTTTTGTAGTGCTGACTTTAAATTACAACAACAACAAACAAGCAAACGGAATCAAAAGGCAAATACGTGATTGTTTTCCATAACAACGGATTAAGTTAGTGCGCCGCCAGAAATACACCTTAAGTGGAGCAACAAATAGTTTTGTGGCGTTAGGGAGTGCAACCTGCCTTCACTACCACTTTTATCGCCTGCGAAAGGCGCCTCGAGGTGGAGTTGATCTATCAGGTGCGTTTTTTAATTTACCTACTGCATTTTAACCCACGAAATGCAGCTAGTGCCAGAAAAAGGGAGTTAATTCATGTGAGACAAAACAAAGCGCAGAGTCGGAATGCGAAAATACGAAGGAGGCGTGGTACGGTTTTTGCATTCATCAACTTACCGTGACATCGGTGAGGGTCCCTGAAGGCCGATTTCCACGCAAAATGGGTGTTATAGCAACCGCCGAGCCTTAATAGCAATAAAATTTTCATGTAAAAAAACGGAGAATTTTAAAACTTTACTTTTGTCAACATTAGATTTGAGTGAAAACGAGGAGAGGAAGACGTTTGCAGCGAGCATTTTGATGTGAACCTCGTCAACTCACTCGTTTGAGTTGATAGGCTTGGCATACAATTAATTGCACTTCATCAACCGTCGCATTTGAAGGTAGACCACAAAGTTAGCTTCATCCCTCTCTCCTTACCCACCAGAAAGTGGTCTACCCAGGCTCTCCAATTAAAGCTGAGGCTTGGGGTGAACACCACATTTCTTGTCTTGGGAATCGGTGAAGTTCACCCGGTCTGGAGGTCGATGAACTCCGCCCACTTTTCATCTCTCACCTCACTCTTGACATCCCTTCCTGATTCCTTCCGCGTAAAGCCCATTTCACCTACCCTTTGCTATGCAGTATGAAAAGTGTTAAAAGGCAGAAAGCAGCTCTAAGAAATGGTCCAGTAAGTTAAGTTGTGAGAGGGAGAGGAGGGGAAAAGTGAAAATCAAGAAAGTTGGTGGCGCCATTCGCAGGCTAATGCGAGCGTAAAGCATGAAAAGTGGCAGCTATCGGTAGTTGCTTTGGTGTAAGAGTGCTGTGGATCATCTAAACGACTTCGTGGTGACAAGGAAGGCGGTTTTAATGCTTCTCGGCAGGCTAAATGTTGAGGATGAGGAGGAGGAAAGGCAGAGAAGTGTTCGGGATACCAATATTTATTTGTTGAAAACAAAGTTACAACCGCTTTCGATTGTCCCGTATGATCTCCCATGACATAAAAGCGAACCAAGAAAATATGGATAAATTAAGTGAAGTGCTCTTCTCTCCCTTCCCACTGTCAAGTAAAAAAGGAGAAGGAAAACAAAATTGCCATATTCCTTGGGAGGAACACATTTTTACCAGAAGAAAGGAAAGGGTGGGAGAAAAGCCTACATCCTTGACCCTTATCTCTTGGCGTAGAGTAATAAGGTGGCTTTACTTAGCAGCAAATCGCTATAAACAGAGACCACTAATTTGCCTTCTGAGCTGGGGGATATGTGGTAAGTTTGGTTTGGGAGGGCCAAAATGTTCTCACCCCTCTCCTTTCCCATCGGCTCAAGTATTTTGGAGGAGAGTTATGGAAAGGTGACGTAGAAAGAACGGAAAAGGAGAAAAAAGAGGGAAACAAATCAACAGGAGGCATGCTTTAGCCTTAGCAGATACGACATTTCTAGGAAGGGGGCTCTGTAAAACGTATCAGAGGCGGTACTTTAGCAGTCGATAGGAGAGACAACTTCTCGCCGTGGTAAAAGTCACTTCACTCCGCCGGTTGGACTGCCCGAGAGAATAAGGGCAGAGCAGAAATGCGGAGGCGGAGGCGGAGAGTGGAGGAGGCTGAGGAGGAGAAGAAGGAGCAGGATCAAAAATTACCAAAAGGCGAAGATGTAACAAGGGAGAGTAAAAGGAGACAGAATGTGGATTAAGTCACGCACAGAATTTGAAAGCATTGCTGACAACTAGAGTGAGGCTATGAAACTTGCTTACATAGCCGAAAGATTCTACGTGCTTCTGGTTAATTTGGACCCTATTCCGTTGTTGAAGGGCTTAACTGGTCTGTGAACCTGGAGAATCTCCACAAATTGACTTTATCATTGAAAAAATGGACGCTATCAAAAAGAAAAACACGTCAAAGTCCAGATATGCGTCCTACCTAGACTAGAGACACACTTCCGTCCTTACTGGTGCAAAAATGAATCGCCTAGAACTTGAAGTCGCCCTTCGGATTTGGCATCGTCATTTCCCAGGACAAGGAGGAAGGGAGAGGAAACAGATGAACTCAGGGTCCCGTTTTTTCGCCTCTCCTCCCGCCCAGTGGTACACACACTCACGCAGAGGCTGTTGTGTACTTACACGTCTAAATGGTCAGCCGTAGCTTTAGCTAGCAGATGGTATTTATCACAGTGTCACATGTCAATACCGCTCTAAGCCCTCATTCTTCCTTCTGTCCAGTTTGAACATTGGTGGGCTAGCAGTAAGGCAATCTTTGCCCACCTCAACGCCACACAACTGTTGTGTCTTAGTGGTGTAAGTAAGGAAAGAAGTGCTTGTAAGGCTGAGCAGATGAAAATTAATCACTTCTAGCAACCACCTCGTTGGCTCTTTGTCCTCTCCTCGTTGTTTAGTGCTTCATAAGTGTAAGGTGGAAAATTAAGTAACGTGTGTACCAGATTTGCAGGCTGATCAGCCGTGAACTAATCCCGATGACCTGTCTGACAGGGATATGTCAACGAATGGAGCCACAGGAACCCTTTAAGGAAGGCCTGAAATCAGTAAAATTGCCAATCTACTTTCCGTTCCTCTTACATTTTGATTTTATTTGACAAAAGTGCCTTTCTGTTGTTGGGATGGTTGGATGCACAAGAGGACCAGTTGGTCTCATAGCATTAATCAAAACCACCGGTTCTCCACCGCCCACTAGACGACCTGCCATCGTTGATGCGAAAGGAGGATGACAAAAAGACGCACTGAAGAAGATACTTTGAAGGAGGATGCGGTAGTGAATAAGGTAATAATAATCCCGCACACCTTCCAAAAGAAAAAGCAAGAATGGAGGAGAGAAACCGGTGGGAGAGTACCGTCCAACTTTATGGCATAAGGAAAAATTTTCAAAAAAAAAAAAGTATAACAAGCAGATGTCGGATTTATGCATTTGTGGAAGGGAGAAACTTTTGGATTTGGAAATGTAAAAAAACAGAGAAATGATACAACTTTCGCTCCAACTTCCCACCTGACCTTGCGCATTTAAAATAGCCAACCATTCAGATGCCCTATCCTTTCTCCTCCTTCTTCCTGTACATTCAAAGAGGAGATAGTGACAACGTTCCCCCATTAAAAAATAAAGAATTATAAAACACTCGTGCTTTAAAAAAAATGAAAAGAAATAGGACCCAATGCACTCACAATGCTTTGACTCTGCTTCAGGTCGCCGTTGAAGCACCATAGGTGGCACAGTGGAAGTGACGCTCACCCCTGTTGGTCGAGATGACATGACCTTGACCTCGGCTACACTTCGGTTGGCGAGATGACTGGATTGTGTGTGAGTGAGGCTGTTATTTGTGTGGTCAGTGGGGAAGAGATCGTTGGGGGTTGGACTGTCAACACGTTGATGGTTTGCATTTCGTAGGGAATGTCGACGAACTGGGTAACGACTGTGACAAAAGGGTAGGCAAATAAAAACAATAAGGCTTCTTATTTCAGGAGTTCACCTCACATCCCCGCATCCACTATCCACGTTACACTGCAAGGTGGAGGGAGGGAGATAATGTCACAGATCCACCTGAGGTTTCTAGCCTTACTTCTCTATGCACTGATTGTTATTATTTCCCATCAAGTAGGCCATGGAAGGGAGACGGATGAATTTGAAAAGAGCTGGAATTTTCAGGAGTAATCATCTGTAATCCAAAATACTCCAAATTGGGAACATTGACCAGCGCTGATTCGAGTCCTTCTCTCAAACCAAGCCTGCCGGAGCAAAATTAGGTCGAAAGAGCGAACACAACTGGAGAATCTCTCGACAAGAACTACGCCTGATGAAGTCATAATCTGTCCTCTCGGTATCTACGAGATGCTGTACTCGCTATAGTATCCAAAATAAGAGAGAGGCAGTGTCAAATACAAAAAAGAAGGCTGAAAAGCTATAGATGGCATCAATGTCAGCATTCATGAATACCTAATGCCTTGGCCTTTTGCAAGAGACACAGATGGCGTGGAGTAACTAAGTTGGACCTTTCCAAGCACTGAAGAAACTCAAAAGGTCACAACCTATGGTTCATTACATACACTTCAGAAGAGCCGTTCCTTATGTTCAAATTCCTTGTGACATCAAGTACTAAATTCCAAAGATCTTTGATTTGATTCCATGTTCAGCAAACGCAAATGGAAGAAATCTATCCCTTGGGCATGAGTAGTTGAGTAAGGGGAGAACTCACTTTGAATTGGTAGGTCTCCGACCCCCACGAAACGGATGTCCCGGTTCCGTGGCTGAAGCAATCGATACAGGGGATATTGGTGGTGCTGAAACGGGAGGCGAATAAGGTGCAGTTGTAATTGGCTGACGAGCTTCACTTAAGCCTTGATGTTGATTGGATGGGAAGAAATGACGTGTGGGTTGAATTACGTCATAGTGATTGGCTGATTTGCCCAGCATCGATGAGCGGTCCATTGATTGGCTGTAGAGGTCACCAATTGTTGTCTAGGAATGAGTTGTTTATTAATAAAACTGAAAAAATATGGTGGCTATGCTCTTTCAGAAATTGTTCCATAACTAAGAATCGGAATCTAAGATATACCGCATTAATACAACGAAAAAAGGTGGGCTGAAAATTACCTCATTAACGATTTACAAAATCTTATACTAATTTAAATAATGCTAAAAGGAAAAATGATCGAAGAATGACTGCTAACTTAGAAGGTTTAGGTTATCTTTTGCAAAGACAGACAAAAAGAAAAAAAATGCTTTTCCACAGACACCAAAAAATAAGTGAATCGTAATCTCGCAAATATTATCTCGAGTGTCATTGGTGATGTCAAATGTCATCATCGGCTGAGGCGCGACAATTGTCACATTGCGTTTTTTACATGAATTAAAAAGTGCCGACAAGAACGCAGATGCCATAAATTCGAGGAAAACCGTAGCTCTGGATAGCAATAAAATGCGGTAGTCGTGATGATAAGGAAAGAGGGGAAGGTTCTCCATCAGCATGTTCTCGACCAGATATATTTAGCTTTCCTTTTTCGAAACTGCAAGGTAAAAATCCACCAAGTATGCTCAACTAAATAGAGTGAAAAGTGACGAAAGAGGCATTTTATACCCCAGATAGCCGAAATTCTACTGCACATGTCGATCTATGCAAAGAAGAGCAGAAGGAGAAGCGCCTAAAATTGTTATTTGTCACAGTCGACTGAAAAATGAGGACAATTATGAAAGGGCGATGACGATAAATCTCCAACGAGGTGAGTTGACACAAACAAACACGCTATCCTGCCAGATAAATTGCAGGGCTTCTTGGCATGCGGATGTTACATTTAACTCAGTGTCTGCATTTCCACAGAGACCTTTTCCGACACGCAAACACCGAGGCCACAACTCACCTAATACTCACCTGATTTGGTGGTGGAGGGGATGAAGGGCGATATTTCTCATTCATCGGACTTCTCTCCACACTCGTTTCAGCATAGCGATGGGTCAGGTAGGTGGAGAGGTTTTGCAATTGTGGCAGTTGAATTGGTGTGGCAGGCACTGTCGGATGAGTAGGTTGTCTGTAGATGCGACGTGCTATTTCGTTCAGAGCTTCTTGAGAATTCTACAATGCAGAAGGCGACACGTTGCCGTCTCATTAACGGTCTTCCATTGACAAGAATGTGGAGAAGTGAGGGAGGACTTTGCTTTACGGGAAAACAAGTAGTATGTTATTGGCCCAAATATGTGATGAAGTTGGGCTATCACTTTATGTTAGCTGACCACAATAAAGCGTACGGAGTTTTTGACTGAAAGATGAGGACAAACAGCCTTAAGTCGAAGTTAGCTTTACTTTTGACCATCTTTTACCAGTGAATGAGTCGCTTGACCAAATGAATGAGCTCTTGTTGATGATGAGTGCCCGTCCAATTGTACTACCCGATCGGCCAGAGATCCTAGCAACAGATTTGAAAATAAGACCAAGCGAACTCACGAAAAAAAAAACCAAACTCTGGCTTTGTGCGTGGACAAGTGCGCAGTTCTTTGTTCGATCACAAAGTAGAGCGCGAACTTTTGTTTTGAAAAAAAGACCATAAAGTCGTCCTGCCCACCTGCTTTGACTACACCAAAACAGAAAGGAAACAGACAAAAACCTCTTTTAAATACTTTCTTTGTCTGTTATCACACATGTCTGACGTGTGCATTTGAGAGACGAGGCAGAGGAGAGGAGAGACGGAGCCAGGAGTTGTGGTCAATTGTAGACGTGAAATTGAGATAGTCGCAGACTTCTAACTCACCCTCAACAACAACGCCGTGTCCAAACTTGTAGTGCTACGAGTTGATCGAATAAGAGGCACTTGTTGCCCCGCAAAAGGGTAGACTGCGTCTGAGGTGCGTTTGTTTCCCCTCGCAGAGTACTGAACTGATGGGTAGCGATGACGATGGTGATAACCGGAACCCTGCGATCTTCCATTTTCTCCATACTCTGACTGGATGGAGCATCGACTGGCGTGTCGCCGTAACTGGCTCCACGTCACATCCAATAAATTTGTGTCTGGATTCCAAGAACGACGAGTTGTAGCAGATTGAGCACGATGACTACTACTTGTCGAACCTCGCATTTCCAAACCGCAGGAAGCTTGAACTGGCGCGCAGACAAGATTGGGTTTTGAAACGATTTCTGGTTGAAGGAATTCCTCTTTCAACTGATCAATAAGAGGAGATGAGGAGGAAGAGGATGATGAAGGAGTGGACGGGGAGGTTGATGCATTCAAAAACTCAGAGGAGACTTGGACTGGGAAAATTTGACCTTGAAGATTGGAAGGAGGTGCCTTGAGGGTAGCAACAGGAGCAATGTTGTTGTTGGTAGTGGCAGTAGTGGTAGTGGTGGAAGCTAGGGTAGTGTTGGTCGAAAGGAACACAGCTGAATGCGATTCGGAATCAGCCACACCGGAATCGACGGATTGGTAGGGTTGAACGCTTGCTGGTGAAATTTGGTTATGTGTAATGACTTGTCCTTCGGCTATAAAGCACAGTAAAAAAATGACAGTTGTTTCCTTTTAACAAAAAAAGAGACCCAAAGTACCTGCCCCATAAAAAATTCTAACTGAGAGATTTGGTGAAGCCACGTGGCACTACTCTTCATACCTTTTGGCGGCGCACCACTTGTCCCACTAAATCATGCCTTCCTGAAACCCGATTAAAGGCCACATACTGATGGCGCTCTTCATTCAGTGGGAGGACAAAACGACACAATACCGCTTGCTCCGTACCGACACAGAGCTCACCCACGGAGAGGCTTTCTTTTCAAGCTGAGAGGGAGGGGGTGGAACGGGAGAGACATTGTCTCACTTCGACTCCTCCGTATTTCACTAACGTTTCTCATAGCTCATGTGATTATAGCCCTCTCTAGACGCTGGATGCTCAAGTAAAATGGAGTTAGAGATGTGGTCTGGGAACACTCTTTTCCTTCACATTTCACAGGCACGGGGGAGGCGGGGGAACAGGATGAAAGAGAATTCGAGACAGGCTATTTCTTGCCTTGAAAAAGGCTTGCAACTGTACTGATTACCATCTAAACCAACAGTATCCGTTGACTTGAGTTTTTAATAGACTAAATACAGAAAGAAACACCAACTTTCTTTGATGTACTACCCTCTCTCCCTTCAACCAACATGGTCACAAATTTCTTCAAATAAAAATACTGCAAATTTAAGACAAATAAATTTGATTAAGAGTTAAAATATAATTATGGTGCTAAAAAGTGAAGTACCCTTTGAATTCATTACCCATCACCCATTTCGTTTGCTCCGCATGAAATGAATGCCAAGTTTGCACGACTTTTGAACGAATTCATGAAATTCTCCAAGCTTTGCTATGCATAAAATCAAGTTGAACCTTCAAGATAAGGCTAAAAAAGTGGAGTGGTTAGAAGCGATTCTGGATCTTGTAAAAAAAGGAAAACTTGATTTGCACAGACTGAAAGTAAAAGGCAAAAAAACTATCCAAAATCATTTTGCGCATTAAAAATGGAAAACCACAAAGATTTTTGACACCTTCGGATTTCACCGTTTGGAGGGTATTTAATTAAGTGGAAGAGAAACTCGTCCCTCCGCACTTTGGTGAAGAAAATGACAGAATGTTAAAGAAGATTGGATGCGACCACCTACGTAACTCGCTGTGGCAGGTCAAGAAGGAGGCATCAGCACAATCCTGATTGAAGGCAAATTTCGCTGCTGGCATTGACTTCGGAGGAATGTCTCCACTTGGGTTTCGAGGCATTCTTTGGCTTCATCCTCCACTCCTTCTTCTAAGACCGGACTTCCGGAGATCTCCACTTACGCCAAAATAGTTCGGGTTACGAATAGAGAGGGAGGCCTGTACGCCACTTCTAAATGCATGCTATCAAGGCGGATGAAGTGGTGCTTCCGGTAAACCCATTTGGCACCACAAAATGCAGTCTCTTGCACCCATTTCTCCCCTCCCCCTCCCTCGTTCATGGAGGTATTTATGCAGAAGTTTGATAGTCCGTCTGACAAGCTAAACTATTTACGTGACTATTTCAGCTACAATCATTCACTACAAATAGCCTAAAATTAGATGTCGGAAATTAATTCCTTCATTAATACAAGTACCCCAACTAATTTAGTTTACAGGGGATGATTTGTTTGAACAGATTGAACCTTCTAAAAAACTTAAAAATGAGCTATTCTAGAAATTTCAAGGCTGCAGAAGAGTTATTCATTGGGGATGTGAGATGTGGTGGGCAAATGTTTCATTTAAAACAAAAGGATGATTTAAGAAGGCCTACTAGTCTTCAAAAATAGATTTTCCTACTTGCACCTGGTGTCGTCAAACTGTGCGATTGGAGACAAGATATATGTACATCTTTCTGTTTTCCTTATTTCGTATTTTAAAGTTTAATCGAGGAACAAACAAGTCACTCACTCCGCCTCACTTCAGTCCCAACTATGTGTGTGGTCCGCTGAAGACATTGCAGAGGTTATTTGTTCACTCAGTGGTGGGACAATAAGTACTGATGAAAAACATAAGGTACTGTTCAGAATTATGCGAAAGTTCCGTCACCTTTGGCCAGAAGGCCCCTTCTCATTCTACGCAGTACCTGTATTACATTTCTCCGCATGATGAGTTATCGTGAGATTTTACAACCACACGCAAGAGAGGACGGATAGTTGGGAAATGAAAGAAACGACAGGAAGGGCGGTGGCTAGATTTCGACTGTTTTTCGCCTTCTAGGAATGCAAAACATCCAAGCTTATTAAAAGGTTTCGCCACCAACGACTTTGCCTTGGCTACACAGCCAAGAAGGACACTGATTCTAGATGAGTAGGACCCAGACATTACTTGCTTCACTGCTACAGAGAGGATGGAGGAAGCTCAGCCACAAGTAGTGCTTGAACTCTCCGGTCTGAGAGGTCCGAGGCGGATCATCCTATCAATGAATCTGCGTGATTCAATGTAACAGGGGAAGAATTTTCAAAGCCAGAGTGAACAGACACTCATACCTTGGAGTTTACTGATGTCTCTGCACTTTTAGAATACTTGTTAATTAAATTCCAACTAACGTAAATTAATAATCGCATACACGTTGTGTTGAACTAGCCAACAGACTGTGCGACCTTGAGAATTGGCCAATGAAAACCCTGGGGAATCAATAATTACCAAAATAATGAGCGAATAAAAAAATCTAATAATTTTGATACAAAATTAAACTCGTTTGCAACTGTAATTGTAATGCCGTCAACTTATGTGTATTTTCGTTGCATATTGACACCTAGCCTACCTTTGCTGGCAATATCCGATGTTAGAGGGAAAAGCCGAGGTTTTTCGCCACGTAGTTGGTTAATTGTTTCTCGTGATCCTTCTCGTTTCTCTAACCAACAAGATGTTTTGGCCAGGTACTCCGGAATCCCAGGAGCTCCCTGACGCCTCGATCCACTTAGTGGAACTCCACCGCCGCCGCTGATACCACCGCCACCTCTGCTGCTACTGGATTTTGCTTCTAGATCCTACAACAGTATCGAAATGCGAGAATGAATATGCACAAATCCCTGTGCACATTTAACATTAAGATTATGCGCCCAAACAACCGTTAAGAATTGGCAATCAACTTGCTTCCGTGATGGTGCTAAAAAAATTCCCCCATCACTTACAAGCAAGGAATGTGCAATCGGAATGTCAAGAGGACGTAAAACAGGGCAAACGAGGACTACTGATTGTTTTGTTGATGAAGGCAAAGCTTCATGGAAGGACTAATTCAAATTGCGGTGATTCTTGAACAAAGAAATCCCTTTCGTTTCGAGAGAAATCGACTAGAGACTATAGTGCTGTGTGAGTACCTTTTAGTTGAAATAGCGTAATTTATAGGGAGATTCCGATTAACATTTTGGTTGAGGGCTAAGTCGACCAAACAAGGAGGGTTCAGCGTTGTCTGAACTGGCGAAAATGCATGAACAAGCTCCGTTCTGACTGGAACAGTCTGTTCCTCCCAGGGCCAACTAACTCACACTGGTCGCATGAATTATTCACCCAAAGAGGACCGATTTCATTGGACCTTTTTCATACCGAGGCAACGCCATACCTCCCTCTAACCCCACTTTGGCTACGTCTTAAAAAAGTGACGACGAATGAACAGATTTCCTGTCTTTTTGAGACGATGCAAAATCACTTTTTGTCTAGCACTTTGATGCGCTCAAAAAAAATTCAGACAAGTTTTAAGGAACGCAGGCGTAGACAACAAACTGGTTACTACCTACCTAGTCCTCCTTACAAATCTTTTGTTTAGCTTCAAAAGGTGGAGACATTCGTTGAGTGGGGAAAGGGGAGGGTTTAGTGGTGGTTCTTAAATGAAAAAGCTGCCTTTTTTAGTTTAATCTCATTAACAAGGCAATTTATCAAAATCTATTTAAATTAATTTACCCACACAAATGAGTGGATTACTTCCACCGCAAGATCCTAGAACTTAATGACGGCGTACTTTTCATGCCCGATGAAACAACTTTTAGGTTTTCAAAAAATCATAAAACCCAGTACAAGCTAAAATAAGCAGCTTCCCAACCCTGTCCTACCATATACTTAGACGCCCTGAGGTCAAAAGACCTGATATTAACCAGAAAGCAAAAAAGAGAGAAGATCGCATTTTTCCAAAATAAAAGGCTTATTTACAGGGTATACACACACACGCAAACACAGAAACTCTCTCAGTGATTAGTGTGTATTAGCATGCCCACAAAGGTGAAGGTGGTTAGCCAAAGTTTTGCATCTGTTAGAGCTCTCAAAAGGAAGGGGGCGAATAAAGTCGGTGGGTAAGTGGAAAGGTAAGCAAGCAAGCAAGCTAGTCAGGCAGAACGTCTCTCTGTACAATATTATGCAAGGCGCTAATAATCTGTTTTACGTTCAGCATTGTTAAAAGCCAAGCCTTCTATCTAAAAATCAAAAAGCAAAAGTTGCAAATATCGCCATATAAAGGGTTAGATCGGTACTCCTCTTCCCTCAAACAGCATTTCCCGCCCTTCCTCTACCTATCTGAGTGACTGCACCCAAGAGGAGAAAAAAAGATGAAAAAAAGAAAATACGTTTTACGCTTGGTTTTAACTAAAAAAGCCGATAGCATCAATTTGAGGTAGAAAAAAGTAAAAATCAAAGTAATATCAAACCTTTTTCACTTTAAAGAAGGGTTTAAGGAGATTCATTATTTCCCCTAATCTGGAGAGCGAGATCAGTCCACATTGGCAGTGACGTTAAATAACAGCAGACGACGACACGTCGCCTGCATTAAACCACCTTCAAGCTTAACAAATGGTCTTCCAGCAACATTTTCATTGGTCTAACATCTCTCACTCCTAGTGTGCCTATTGGCTCTGTCAAGGTCACTGGTGGGAAAAAAACAAAAGCCCGATTTCACATGCGCAGGAACATAATGAAGATGACTTCTGTTCCTGCATTGCCATCGTTAAAAGAGATCTGAAAAGTCGTTGAAAGTTTTATTCCCGCATTCCTCTCTACCCTTAGGAGTAGGAAGTAAAGCAGGATAAAAGGCAAGTACGGGAGGGAACTCTCTAACTGGTCTACGTAGAAGATGCAATGCCACTCCACAATCCAGTCAATACCAGTTGTACAGCTACATAAGTAGGGATGGTGTGATCAGGACTTTTTAGTCGGCCTAGAACAGCCCTACAACGTTGCATCAAACTGAAAGTGTTCTTGAGTCACACTGTTTACCAATCGGCCAGATGTCAACCACGGTGAAGAGACAATTACTACCAAGGAGTTGCAACTAGTCAGGTACGATGGAGGTGTTCAACGTCTATATAGTCCAGATGCCTCATCGTTCTGTCAAAGACACCCAAGCATCACTTCATCGTCTCCTTGATGCGTGTAGTACTTTCACAGTGGTAGAATTGTTTGCGACAATAAGCTTAAACGACCCTTGTAAATAATTAACTACTTCCAGATTGCCCCTTATGTTGCTGCTTCCAGGAAACAGTAACAAAGACAGCTAATTCGTGCGAATTATGATGACATTGGAGAGTGCCCAATGGAGTTTGGATACGACCAACAATTTGGTAGGTAGCCTACCTCATCAGCACTAGAGAGGGAGTCAGCTTCAGCCCTGAACTCCTCATTGATTTCCTTTTCAAACCTCTCCAATGCTTCTACTTCGATTTCCTCCCCTTTTAGCGCCACCGCAGCCTCATTAGGATTTGGACTGTCACTTCTCGATGTCATAGTGCCTTGGTAGGGGATGGTGCAAGTGTTTGAAGTCTCCATGATGCTTGTATCCCCTTGGGCGTCCTTAATTAATTTCTCCACGGAATCGTATATCACAACAGGTGGAATACCCTCAGCAGCCAATGTGTCGTTGGCATCAAGAACATAGGTCTCTGCAATACTTTGAACCGATTCGGCAGTCTGCAGAGTGTTTGGGTCGATTCCATGATCCTCAGGATGCGTCAAAGGATTCTCCAGGGTGACTGTGGAAGCAGCAGTGCTCATTATTTGTGTCGCCAGATTTTCCTCTACCGAAGCACCGACGATAGGTAGTTCCTCAATTGGAGGATGAGAGATGTCTGTAGATTTGCTGACATTTTTGCCTCGGATCCAAGTTTTACTGAAGTCCTCAACCAAGGGACTGAGAGCCTGTGCCAGCTAAAAGTGGGGAAAAAGGTATATAGTGACGTTGAGCGATGACACGATGTATTTCAGCGTAACCATCACATGCTATACATCAAATTGTGGGAGTACAACTTAATTTTTTCTCGTTAAAAATTATGTCCGAGAGAAATTTTTTACTTTTTTTGAAAATAGGGAATTATCTCAGTTAACTGCGATAACTGTAAAATCGACTTGAGAATTCCATCCCTCCAACTCACCGCTTCCTCTTCATCCTCCCCAAATTTATTTATCTCAGCTTCCACTCTCTCGAACAATTCCAGCTCCTTCCTCTCCTCCGGTGTGCAAACGACTGGTGTCTTCACTTTTGTGCTTGGTGCAGGTATGGCCGTGGGCGTTGACGGCGATGCAGCTGCCACGGCCAGTGCTGCCTTAAACTCCTCAAACACAGATTGGGTGGTGCACTTGGCTGCTGTCACAGCGGTATAGGTAGCATTAATGCCCTGAAACATCTTCTCCATCACATACTCCTTGGCGTCCTTGTAAGACCAAATCTCCTGAATCACAGGATCACAGATCGTACACCCACCAAGCACAGGTTTTGTTGGCAAGCAGATGGTAGAGCCACAGGTAGTAGTAGTGGGAGTCGTTGTAATTGGCTTTTTAATGCTATTGAACAGAGGCCGTGAAGACTTCGGCCGCGGCGTCAGCACGGGTCCTCGTGGACTCGGAACAGCGGGAGCTTTTGTGAGACGAGTATGAACTACAGTAAAACAAGTTAAACGGAATTCTGAAGCAGTTTGTACTTCTTTCAATAGATTCATCGGCAAAAATGATGTCAAGCTCTTCAAACATTCAGGGGCGCTTAATTTATTTCAGTAGAGCGCGTCCACGAAAACTGCATAAGTTATTTAAAAGCTAATGTTTTGCTATCCATTTGAGGTATAACCATATTCGATGGCATAATCTTGAAGAAACTTCAACCATATAAATATGGAACTCATCGTCAATTGGTGCGCGTCAACTTTGTCAACCGATTTTCTCATTGTTGAAAAGAGGTAACAAAGGCACACCTTTAGATCTTTCATTCACGTAAGTTTCTTGTTTCCCACGATTCCCGACATTCAACAAGCATAAAGTGCTAACGTGCATGCTTGTGACATCGCATTCCTACCCAACGTAGATAAATACTACTTGTTTTCCCGTAAAGCAAAGTCCTCCCTCACTTCTCCACATTCTTGTCAATGGAAGACCGTTAATGAGACGGCAACGTGTCGCCTTCTGCATTGTAGAATTCTCAAGAAGCTCTGAACGAAATAGCACGTCGCATCTACAGACAACCTACTCATCCGACAGTGCCTGCCACACCAATTCAACTGCCACAATTGCAAAACCTCTCCACCTACCTGACCCATCGCTATGCTGAAACGAGTGTGGAGAGAAGTCCGATGAATGAGAAATATCGCCCTTCATCCCCTCCACCACCAAATCAGGTGAGTATTAGGTGAGTTGTGGCCTCGGTGTTTGCGTGTCGGAAAAGGTCTCTGTGGGAATGCAGACACTGGTGTAAATATGACGTCTTGGAATTTGAACGCGTAGTCGACCGCCGGATGCAGAAGGAGAATGGAAGATAATGGGCCCGTGTCTTGTTTTATCAGTAAGAAATTTGATGCATTATTGTGCCAACGCCGAAATCTACCCTCTATTTTTCGCTCCACTTCCATTTTTCCAATTTACTCCGACCCCATATAAATGAGAGTTGGCCACACTACGAAATCGCTGAGGACAAATGGAGAGGTCGTAGGAGCAGAAGAGGTATGTTAAGAAGGAATGAGTGTAGGGGAGTAGATCACCCCAAGCTTCCCATCGACTTAATGTCTAGTCGTTCCACCTATCCAGAACATAATGATTTATAACAACTCCGAAGAAAGTACTTGTCAGTCATTTGATCGCTATGAAACACTTCCTCTATGCAGTTTGGTAGGTGACCTGCTATGCCATTCGAATCAGAATGACAAGGGCTTAGGAGTGAAAGGAAGGCGAGACGCCTTGTTCCTCCCTTGTGCTTTTTTGGTTCTATTTTTGTGACAGGAAAACAAGGAACGCAGAATTGACTGGCCAACAGGTTAGCTTCGGAATTAGCCTTTACACTGGAGCGAGAAGCATGAAGATGAAACCCCTCAGATAAGAATAATTGACGTGCTAACTGCGCACATTCCCAAGTTCATTACTTTCGTATAAATGCTGTTAAAGAGTAAAATTTATCCATTTAAAACCCTTGCATTTTCCGATGGAAGATGCCAAGAGAAGTGGAGCCCTTCTTTCGCCTGAATATAATTGAGGCTTGAAGGCGTCTCATCCCAACAAAACGTCTGTGAGGAGCACTGGAAGAAGGAAGAGGGTTGTAAAGCGTATTGTTGATTCCCTCCGTCTTTCACCCTCTCGATGATTGGGTGTGGGCATGGAATACACCACCCGGAAGCGGGAACTGGGATTGTGCTTTAACTCAACCCCACTTCCTTCTTATCCCACAGTCGTGACTACTTCAGCAGAAACAGAAAAAAAAAACAGTCAAAACTGGTTGAGTGGGAAGGAAAGGTCACCGCATTGCTGCCACATGGCACCACATATGACACACAAATAAAAGACCGACCTACTGAAATAGGCAAAACTTAAAGCT
Source organism: Hydatigera taeniaeformis (assembly GCA_900622495.1). Lineage (NCBI taxonomy): Eukaryota > Metazoa > Platyhelminthes > Cestoda > Cyclophyllidea > Taeniidae > Hydatigera > Hydatigera taeniaeformis. The sequence goes on along the minus strand of UYWX01020345.1, from coordinate 33,049 downwards.
CAAATCCGCAAACCTTTCCCTTTTTGGTACTTTCGAGGAATAGAGTTAACTGCAAACAGCGATAAACTTGTGTATAAAAAACGAAAACGGATGGAGAGGAAGGCAAGGAGGTGAGAAAAGGAAGGCGAAAAATGTAGTGGAGGAAAAAAGCTTTGAAACTGCTCTGAACTGCACGATTCCTCCTCCCGGTTGTTCTGAGGAAAGCAGGAATCCCCAAGGACCCCTTTGTCAAATACGGAAAAATAACAACTTGAAATGCTGGGTTTTCATTCGAGTGCTTTAAAGGGCTTGTGGGAATCAGGTTCACAAGTCCCTCCACCAAAGCGCCTCTTTCCAACTGTTCTAAAGCTACTCTCAGTAGCTTTAGAACTCAGTAGCTACTCTCATTATCATACCTGTCGTCACTAAAGGAGTTCTCTTCTCCTCGGAAATTGCAGTCCGTGTGGGAGTCGTCTGACGTCCGGGCGCTTTCACAGACGCTGTAACGCGACGCTGAAGTGGACTACCCACAAGTCGTTTCGCACCGTTCTCCGCTAGAACTGGTGTAGAACCGCGCTTCAGTGGAAGTCGATTCAACTGAACTGTAGCACTGACAGGAGTACCTGGAAGTGGGGCTCGATCGGTGGCTTTCGCAGCCGGTGGAGATGCGGAAGGACCTAGTGAAGGATTTGTCAAATTAAACAAGAACCATGAATTTCGCTGAATGGAGTTGTTCTGGAGGCGGAGGAGGAGAGGAGGGGAAGAGAGGAAATACAACTAACTTTGTGAGGGCCTAGGCAGTTCACTCCGATTAGTTGTAGATTTTCTAGTACCGCATGGTGTTGGCGCAGTCTTTGTAGGTACTTGCCGGAGGGGAATACGATTGCGTTGGGTCAGTGGATTAGGTGGACCACGAGACGAGGGTTTTGCGGAGTCTTTTCGTTGTGGTGTCTTTTGAATGGGTGGATTTTTGGTGACTGAGGAGACGAAGAAAAGAAAATCAGATAACAAATGTTCTGTCCCTTTTCCGTTTCCCCCACTACTTTGTGCACAAAGGTATTGCGTGAAGAAGAGAGAGATAGGAAACCGCAATCGACATGCCAGAGAAGAGTCCACATGAAATGACCAAATATTATCCTCCTCTCGGACCTCTTTCCTCTTCCCTCCTATTCCCGAAGCTTTTCCAACTTTATTAGCACAAAAAATTATTTCTTCCCTAAAACAAAACAGTAATAGTACAACTGACTCTTAGGCGCGGTGGCGAGGACAGAGATGTTGGTGGTCCGCTTGACAGCATTTTTTGGTGATGAGACGGGTGAAGAGGTGATGGGAAGTCGATTGTCTCCAGAGGACGTTGTTTTTGGACGTGTGGATGATCGCAAAACGCCCCTCTGATTGTTTTTAACAGGCGGTCTGGAGACTGGTGCCCGGTCTACGGTTTGTCGAGGTTGCTGGTACATTGAACAGATGAAGAAGAAAGATTAATTAATGGCAAGTTAGACTAAAAGATTTAAGTCCGTCTTTGCAAGGCTGTTCTCCTGTGTTGTCGGTTACACAGGTGATGTTAACGTTACGCATCATCGTTTAATTAATTTATGTCAAAATACGCGTGATTTCCAGTTTTCCATGACGGCGATGTACTCACGGATCAACCGGTCAAAATGTCTGTCCCCTTGAACTAGGAGATTGAAGGAGTGATGGGATACTTACCACCTTTTTGATAGGGGATGGGGTGATTTGCCGTTCGGTTGGCATCGAGTGTTTTCGTGTCAATTGTTGCCTTTCTTGAAGTGCTCGACGCAGTCTCTCCGGCACACAGACACTCCCTGCAGCACTGCTATTTCCTGCATCGGTCAAGTCGATAGTGAAAGCTTCGGCTTGACGCCGTGGGGTGGCTGAAACAGAGCAATCGCCTATACATTGTGCGATATAGCATTTGGAGAAGGTATATTACCTAGATTGCTAGCAAACGCACCCAAATGAGTTAACCATTTTGTAAAAAAAATGTACAGCAGATCCTACACTTCTAATCCATACCACATGACCTCCATTCCTTTCCTTTCACCATTATTTATCAATAAAACCACAACAAAAGCAATTAGAGTTAAGCGTTTCCGATATGGAGCGCATAGATACGACTTCTATTTCAAAAGCTTCGTCATCCATAGAACAAAAAGTGTGCAAAGGTTAAATACAAAGAATGGAACAAGTGTAGCCCCCATCAAGGCCAAAAGTCCCTTTCTACGGCCTCCGAACACCTTTTAATAGTTAACGCGAAGAGAGACGGAGGGAGAGGGAAGAGAAGAGGGAGGAGAGGGTAGATCGTTCCAACGAACAGTTCCCCATTGAGCGTCTACTCTCCCATGGCCCTCAAATTGGCCATCAAATCAGTGGGACGGAGTACTGCTTTATGGCGCTCTTCTCGATTTCAAAATCAGCTTGGCTAATGGATTATTTTTCAACAGTTTGACATAATACTGAAGGCAGTGCATTCCGTCGTGCTAATGTGTAGCATATGCGTTAGACCATCGAAAATTGCCATTTCTTTCGCAAAAAAATTTATAAGAAAAGCAGAAATTATTTTCAAGAATGTGTTAATGAGAACTCAAGCGGTTAGAGGTGCTAATGCTGTAAATGACTACCTTAAAGCCAAAGTGAGAATGCGTGGGTTTGCAAGCTTTGCAGGGAGTTACCTTTCATCTCACCATTCAAATCAACTGTAAATGCTTCGGCTGGCTTGTGATCAGAAACTGGAAATAAAGGAGTCACTGACGGGTTAGCACGACTATTCTTTCCTTTTAAATCAGGTAAAAGGGAGCGTACTTAAGTCGCAGGAGAATTCGTGCATCTATCACTACCCAAGAGGCATATAGACGGTTACTGGGGCCTGATATCATTGACAAAGTATCTACGTGTTTGTGTCATAGCGCTACCCAAGTCAATTTTATATCTGGTGTGTTCACGGTCGTTCCGCAGAGTGGTACGCTCAAGATGTGGGCTTAATGCGTCAACCCCAGAAACCTCTTTTATTTGGTCTCAGAATTGCCGATCAATGTAGAAAAATGAGTTTTTAACCCCTCCTTATCCCTCATAACTAATTGATAGCTTCAGTATACCCATCATCTAGCTGATCGAATCATATGCACCTAGCATGAAGTTTCGCTGCCCGGAGGGGAAAGGACGTGTAATATTTTTGACGTAACTTGAACTGCAATCAAGGTGATTGAAAGGATCACATGTCCAAAAAGGGTTTAAACTTCTCCCAAAATGATGGATTTAGCGTGATGCTGAACCATCCCCTTCATGGCATTTTTTGTCACCTTAGTGAGTTGTAAGCCTCACTAAAGCTGAGCCAATAATAGAATTTTTACTTATGTTTAATTAGTAGAATGATATATGTTACAAAAAGAGGATAGCATACCTTGTCCCGTGGGACTGTTCGGTCGGAGGTCATTGAAGGACATTTTGCGCGAAGGTTGAGCTGAAAGTGGATGAGAAGAGGATGCACCTTTATCCTCTCTCCCTCCCTCATCCTCCGAGTCTTCATCTCCCCACCAACTTGGCTTGCCATAGAGTTCTGTATGAATTAAGGCATGGGAAGAAAAACAGTCGAAAGTGAACGCTGATAAAGATGTTTGAACTCTCTTGCTCTTTCACGCATCACTTTCCACCACGGGTCTGCTGGCCTAAGACAGATCAATCTAAATTTCGTGGTCAAGTACTTTTATCCACCTACATGACCCCCAAAACAGTCAACATGACATTTTTGAAAAGCGGCCAACTTGCCATGCAAAGTTTGGGTGTGCTTGTGTATCTATTTATCTACTCGTTCATCTATTCCTCTCTGCCTAAGACATAAGTCACTGAAGAATTTTGCACCTCCTTTCACCGCTATCCTTTCTTTCTACTGTTCCCAACTTTTGTTGGTCATGTAACATATCGGGCACAAGAATAAATGTAGTGTTACCAGAGTTCTCTTCACATTGCCCAGTGATCAAGTTTTATTCGGCTCCTTATCGATAGTTTATGCTTGTCAGAGAAATCAAAACAACAAAATGAGGAAAGGAGAGATGTCGTTTAGTTATTATATCCCAGATCTCGCTTCTGGAGTCCATGACTGCTAGACCAATTCAGCTCTTCTTGATGGTCGTGTTGTCCCCCAGTAGGCGGACGATTTCATCTATGCCCTACAAAACATCTCGCTCTCACACACACACATAAACACACACACACACACACAAAGGAGTTATGAAGTGATGCATGACTTAGACGTGTGTTTGCGTGTGTGGAGAAAGCAGGTGGCAGTGAATGGATTGTTTAGAAGCGACCAATGGTTGGCAGCCTATTAACACGTTTGGCCAATCCGCACCCCGCAACAAGCAATCCTTACCTCAGTGAATGAAGCAAAATATTCACCTGCACTGCGATTAAAAGCATCCTCCTGTTTGACTAACAACAAGACTATTCCTGTGTGAAAGGGAGGCTACAACCAAAACTGGTGCATCATCACCCGGTGACTCACCACACATCATCAGCAGTCAAGGGTTTGTAAACCATTTGTGGACGAAACATTTTGCCATGGTGGAGCACATCATGCCCTCCTTTACTGGACACATCTCCCTATTCCTTAAACCCACAAGCTTGAGCCTCCTTCTTTACCTACAATCAAGGTTCCTGCGCCTTTGTTTTTCGAGGGGAAAAATGAAGGCAACCGATTGCAAGAGGCTTATTCAAACACACGTACCATCAGAGAGGCACACAAAACCTAATTTTCCTTCTTTCCTATGTATAACAGCGCAGTAAGTTCTTTTCCATAAAAAAAAAGGCCGAAAATATGGGAAAGGAAGATATGGTTTGAAGAGGCGACTGTAGACTGGGCGATTCAGAAGCTTGCCATGACTCAAACCATTTGACAAGTGGCGTTGGTTGTGCAAATGGTAGAGATGTAGTGGTCGCTTTTCTTAAAAAATTAGGCCTTTAGAAGGAGGAGGGAGGAAATGGTCACCTTTTGATTGACTGGACAAATGTGTGACCGTGCTACCAGAGGGTGGGCGAGTAAGGTTGAGGGCTTTGCCCCATCTGTAGGCGTTAGCCGCACCACCGATGTGAGACGAAAGAGGTATCCAAGATACGATCCAAGAAGTCAGAGAGAAGACTACTAAAGGAGGCGACAGACATGTGGACAACAGCTTTAAACAGCAGGAGAGTTTTGCCACTAGGAAAAACGTCTCAGGAAAGCGTAAAGCGGATACTTACTCCTGACCTCGGAGTAAACAGAAAACTGTATTCGACTTCAGAGGTGTCGCGAGTGATTCCATGACGGACTTTTGCTAAGCACGCGGATGCACAAGCGGAAGAGTCAAAGGTCACAGCAAGCCTTATAGTTGTTTCTTGATCTGAGAAGCCCAAAGTTCACAACACTGTGTGTGATGTATGAAAGAAGGAGGAAGAAAATGAAGAGATCGAGCATCTAAGGTGAGGTTAGGAGAGAGCAGAAGCTATTTGGAATGTGTTTTGCTAAAGAGAAGGATTTTGTGATTCGGCACATAATCAAATTGACTTTTAACTATACCGAGTTCACTACTCGTCTGATGGCGTCTCAACCTTACGGATGTGGCTACAGTTATGTAAGCAATGGTCTGCTCAAAAAGGATTAAAGGCGCAGGATTCTGGTGTCGAGTCGGGACAGGTAGTAAAAAAAGGAGATCTACTACAGAGAGCTGGAAGTGAGTGGAAGAAACCACTCTGCCTCTCGAGATCTGGACAATGTTTGGGGAAATCGAATTGGCCGATAAGAAAAGGGAACTTACACTTACCTCTGACACTTTTTCTCGCAGCATAGGCAGCCTGTTTGCAGTCAACCGGAGTAACTTGCTTAGCCGATGGAGGTTCAGTGAGTCGCCGAGCCTCCTCTGTACTCAACGAGACTGATCGATCCACCGCAATCGAACTGATCATGGGCGACATCAACTTGGTGAGGAAGTCATTGCAACCCTCTTGGCAGGGCAGAGGACTCAGACAACGCTGATCATTCTCATCATCATCATCATCGCTATCGCCATAACTTTCGCCGCCTAAACTGTGATTGTCATAGAAGTGACCAGTCACGCCACGACCTTGAGCATCAAGAGAGAGAGAGCGTCGTACGCCACGGTCAAGATTGCCTCGTCGAAATTCTACTCGTGAGAGGCGATCTGATGGGTGATATCGATCCATCACAGCTTGTCAAAAAAAGAATTCAATCGCTATTATGCATCTTATGTGTTGACCAACACCTACTTATTACTCTCTTAAGTAGCAAGGGGATGTAAGGAAGCGGATCTGAAGCGCTAAAACCCCTTCCAAATAAATGTTTTCTTTTGCTTAAATAAATTTTGACTGGTTTTTGCATTTTGCAAACTGCTCCATTTCCACTACTTTTACATCAACTCGGAGCGGCATATCAACTTCCGTCCTTCCTTTTCCACTGTAGACATAAATCATTCCCTATCGTCTTTTACAAATGAAAAATTTTAAGTTTTGAGATATGAAGAGAAGGAAAATTGAGCCCAGTCAATGCTTTTCATTTTACTAAAAGGATGGGAAAATTGCCGCACCGTTCTTGCTTTGATGGATTGTGCGAGAATGTGGTTTTAATGCCAGATTTGAGACGCCTAAGCAAAACATCAAAATCACACTAAATGGTCTTTTTGGGTACCCACGATGCGTTAGATGATTAGTTCCACTTTCAACAACTTTACCGACAACACAAAAAGCTTTTCAGACTACCCAAATAAACGAGGAAAGTAAGTTGGGAAAAGGATAGTTTTTGACAAGTGAGGAGAGAGAAGAAAGTTTCCTTTTGCTGACCAGCTCACGCAATTACTTATGCCCTTTTCCTTCCCTCCTATCAACATGGTTGATTGGCCACGCAGAACAACAATGTATATGATAAAAAAAGGAGAGGAGGACGAAGAGGTGGGGGTGGAAAATTAACTTTCTACCATGTAAAAAGTACAAAACAAATTGGATAGAATGACGACATAGTTCGCGAAGTTCAGTTACACTACTTCACTTCAACAGATCGCCTTATCAACTGCTTCCCACTTTGATCCACAGCATCCATCCACTGATGAACGTGTCGCTGAAGGCGCGGTCTTCCTCCACCAGAGCTTCGTCTACCTGCTGCTTGTATGGCTGGACGTAGTAAGCAACTGTGTCTCATAACTCAATGTTCGCTTGACACAACCATGGAGATGTCTCGACACTCCAATATCCGTGACGCAATCCAACTGGACTTTAGAAGTCCTTTCGCTTCACGAAGACAACATTATTGTGTTGAAAGCAGTGAGTACACAGATGAACAAGAGGTGACAACTAGAAAGGCAGTCAAAATGCCAAGAGAAAGTAGACGAAAGTAGCCAATCATTGCTTGCCTACGGAGGTGATATTTCGAAGGTTGTCATGCAAAAAATGGTACCAGAAAGTTGCGCACAAATTTTACAAATTTTCGTTCCCGACACGCTCCTCCTCCTTCCGCCTGTCCCAGAGGTGGTAGGAAATATGAAAAGGTGGAAAGATTTTCTCCTTTTATATCACCGAAAGCGACCTTTCAGTTGTATTTACCAGTCATCAGCAAGGGAGGTACCATCCTCCTCTCCAACAAGGGCAAGAAAAAGAACAAAAAATGCGATACTTTGAAAGGAAAAGTCTTGCCAGAAAAGACCAATTCACACATTTCGTTATGACAACAAGCAGTGATTCACAAAATTTCTCCCAAATGTGCCGACTATGCACCAGGAATTTGGACGAACGAGGACATCGACTTGTGAGAGTGTGCGTACGTGCATGGAAGAGGATAGCCTCGCTAAAACCCAAGCAGCTGTCAAGAAAGCCATTCTTTGTACTGATTCATACTTCCTTCTTTAACTTTTTCCTTCCAAAGGTCAGAGGCATTAAACAATTAGATAATTGGCAATGAAGGCGCCACAAATTCGCCAATTTGAGGTCGAGCCAATTGTTTTACAATAAAGAGGACAAAAGTTTCCCACAAATTTGTGTCAAGATTGCAATTTTGACAAAATAATCCTGAACTGTGCAATAAGTGAGAGGAAATGCGTTGAGGACGATGAAAAGGCCAAATTGGGTTCCGTGTCCAAAACATGCAGTTAGTCCATCACCTTTCTGCCTCGATTTACGCCGCCCGGCAGAAAACGTCATTATCATCAGGGTTGACGGACACCTTTGGTTAGCGAGAGTAATGAGAAAGGAGAAAGAGGGAAGGGTGATGCATCTTTCTTCGTTATCCTCATATCAGAGGTGAAAAGGGCCCTACTAGAGGAATGAACTACTTCGGATCAACATAGGATTCAAACTTTTAAACATATCCACAACTTTTTGCGTTTGCCTATAAAACGAAGGGTTTGCTTCATTGTCACAAAAAGGACGACAAAGGAAATGAAACCAGGAACCGCCAAAAGGTATGCCTGTGAGAATGGCCAATTGCAAGGAGTGAAACAAAAGTCTCAGTATGCCGCCCACCCGTTTCTGGCGCAAGGAATAAAAAAATAACTTCCGACTATTTCGCGGATTGGGACAAGAGGCTGTCCAACGTATAGAATGTGAAAAATGACTGCACTCCAGAAGCAGTTCGACATTTTCTATTTGGCAAAAAAATTTCGCCTACTTCACACCCACCAAACGGGTGGTTTGCTCGTAGAGGTTTGATAGTTACGGACTAGAAACGAGCACTTCTGACATCAAGTTCACCTTCTCCCTCAACTTTCTATCCCACTTTCTGCGTTTCTGCTACAGCCCGATCAAATTTGCCGAATTACAGTGATTTTTCTCCATATGGTTTCTCACAAATTCCCTTGTTCGCGAAAAGTAAAGTTACTTTGAGAGAGTTCACAATGAAAGGAAAAAATAACAGGAAGGAGGAAAGATTCGAAATGAGAAGTTATGGCCAAGGAGTTGCAGTTTGCGTACTAGCGAGGATCTGCTATTCACGCAGGCACACACACCCATCGGAACACATGACTCTAAATTGACGTGTGAAGCAAAGGACCTCTCTCAAGGTTGATGACTGTGAAAGATAAACACCCACCAAAATGTTAGCATTAAAAGCCTCTTTTCATTTTCCTTTTATGCTCATAAAGAAGATTAAATGATTACTTAGGCTCTGAATGACTATATATTGCAGAAGTGCAAAGGAATTGTAAATTCACGCCAAAAGGGTACGAAGATATACGTGACGCCCACGCAAGTTTTAATTAATGAAACTTTAACCAATCAAATGCAGATTTAGTTGAACAATAAAATGCGACCTAATCATCAACACCAACGATGTTCAACGCTTAAATATAAGGATACGAGCTAACACCAAACAGGTGGAAAGTGGTGGAAGTGTGGTGTTTAGATCACTGCGACGCAACATCGGGAAATCAATTAATAAGTGCATGTAATGGACAAAGACTTCCAAGTTCACTGCTGAACAAAGCAATTTGCAGGTATTAGGTCAGAGGCAGACATTTCCTTTCCCTCTAACCCAACACAAAATGTGACTCATACTTTTGATCAAAAAAGAAAGAAAACTATAAAAGAGGCATTGTATTCAGATGGTGTGAGAAGCTTCAAATGGTGCAAAGGTAAGAAGCAGGTGTCGCTTCGAATGTGCAAACTGTCAAGACCAGCAGCCTATCACATTTATGGCTAATTGGCCAGTGAGTAAGACTATTAGTCACTGTGGCTATGTAATGCTACCAAACCTGCCTGCCACACCTAAAACACATATTCATTGCCACACTGTGTTATTGCTCCTGTCTAGAATGAAACTTTTCATTCAGTGAAGTGTAAATTGGGTTAACACAGACAAGGAATTCAGCGATTTGTAACGCTAACGCTATTATTAGCGCATTATTCTACCTCAATGAAATGAGAGCCTGCTTAACCTGATCCACTACATAAGAGTGGGCTTCCACCCACCAAAACGGAAGCACATAACTTGAAAGGTAGAAGCTGCGAAAGTTTTCACAAATAAAGTCCAGCGAATGGACTATTCAATACCAAGCATTACAGAAGGATATGAGAAGCTCCCCAATCAGAGTTCACAAAAAAACTCATATACCATATAAAATACGTAAAATGAAACAACCAGTAAGGTTAATGTAAGTTATGAAGCGAAGGGAATGAGTCAAATCAGAAAACAACTAAGCGAACAAATTTTTGCCATTAGGGGACGACAGACAGGAAGTGGACATGTTGAGGAAGGAAAATGGGGAAGGGAAACAGTGTGCTTTAGTTAAACCTCAACCATCTACATAACGTGAGTCATCGAGCAACCAAACACGAGGAAAGAATAGAAAAGAGGGTATAATTAGGCAGAGGCGCAGACGCGTGCGTAAACGCTTGCGTACGCGAACACGGACACACGCACGGTAAAGAGCTGACAAGAAGCGCGTGCACGTATTACATTTGTTTGCATAGAAAAGGAGATTTAGTTAGTTCACATTTATGGCCGCGAAACTAAAAATAATTATTGTATAACTGATAAGACAGAGACTGGTTTCAAAACACCAACTCAAAAAATGCTCGTCTTCAAATATACGATGGAAGGGGAAGGAGGGGAGGGAGGAATGGAGAAAGGAAGTCAAAGCAAAACAATTATGAAAATTAATACTGCCACTTCTTCATTCCGTTGAATCATTGAAAGTTTACACGAAAATCTATAAACAGAAGCTGCTGGAATAGCAAAATAGACTACCAATGCACACATAATTTAACAAAGGACGATAAACTTAACCAAACTAAACCAAAAAATTTCCATCATTCAAAAAACTAAAAAGTGTAAACTGGTTAAAAGCCAGTAATAAAGAGGGTTTAACTTATAAACCGCAAACTTGCAGGCATAATTAATTGCCATATGAGAAGAAAAAGATTCAGTCGAATTCTTTAGCTAACTATTGCGTGAAGTAAAGGATATGAAAAGGATTGATGAATCCTCTCGTACTTTTAGTAAAACAGTGACTAGCCCAGTCAATACAACTGCAGTAGACGGGAAGGAATTGATACTTACGTTGCTGTAAACGGTAGAACTACCTATGAAAGAGCAGACAACACACTTAGAAAAAGCAGGGCAAATTTTGCAATTCATAGTCTAAGAACACACAAACCAAGAAGCCGATTATGAATTTGACCAAAGGCAAACTGGAGAAGGAAAAATCTGGGACAACAGACTGCGATGAACATGGCTGGGGTGTTATATGGAGTAAAAACTAAAATGGCGATGAAATCAACAAGCAAGACAATGTATGCGCATTAGCTCGGGCGAGTCTCGACCAGAGGACACAAAGTTATAAATCCAAAAAACCCCTACCTGCAGCTAATAATGTCCACCGACCCAGACTTAAACAGAGCGCATTACTACTTCAAGGTCATTGCGATTTCAAATTATACCTCAGTAATTCATAAATTGTCTGTTTACGCTTAACAAAAAATGTGATACAAAGTACTTGTAGTTAGCATAAAAAATGATTATTTTGAACTCATTCTAACCTATAGCGTCCACTGACCAATCAATATCAAAACCCATTTGGCGCGGTAATAGAAGTCTGGTATGGCCGTCGAGCCGTGGCCAACTTGTGTTGCTTGCATCTAGGCGTTATATGGGAAGTGTGTCCATGTTCTCAATATCCATACAGCTTTTTGCTCTATTCATAACTGTCTTTTCACGGAAGTGTGACAAGGATTTTGATATCCATATAAACACCATCATTCTTACTCATGTCTCTGACGCAAACGGTGCTCCTTTTATTCGTAAACCGCCTGCCCACTCTTTGGTAGAATGCATTGAGTATTGCTGCGACACATCTGAGTGTACAGTCGGCGTGTTTGGGCCTAAGGTATTGTCCCACTCATCCCTTCGTGTCTCATTTAATAACTAGTCATAATTAGTTCGTGCTCTTTTTTGCTTAGGAGGATGACAAATGTTTCCTTTTTAATTGTTTTGAACGAAACATGTGCAATTTTACTTCGGAGTCTGGTTATACTGTGTTTATGCAACGTACACTGTCACATGAACTATCAAACGTGCCGAAATTCGCTATGTTGTCTAGTGGTAAGTTTTGGATTTCTGTGATATTTCTTCTTACTTCTCAGGGTCTTTTCGGACCTATTGTGGCCCAAAAAATCCCTGTGTCATCGCGAACTCGATCTGTGACTCTGGACAATGTGTTTGTAAACCGGGATTCATCGAGAAGCGACGAAAATGTGGTAAGATTTTCATGTCTCCTACCATTGTTTGCGTTAGTTCCTTCCATTTGTAGCAAACCGGAGTTGGAGTTTCAGTGCGATGACGCTACTACATGCATAGCTGTCTACGATGTTTGCAACGGGATTGTTGAATGTCCTGACGCATCGGATGAATCATTCTGTGAGAAAGGTTTGTTTATTGGGTCACAAACTTTTGTTGCTTTTTGGAATCAGGCACAATTTTGAATTATTTTTTGTGATATTATCCAAAACAGAAATTACTCGGGCATCTTCCATCCGCAAAGTGGGACCTCCACGGTTCTCAGGCACGCATGTTCTTAATGCAAGAACACTTCTTCCTCATGATGGGGCTGAACATAGCTTATCGGAGGTTGTTGAGCCTTTTAAAATGCGTTCTGTGCGACCGCCGCACTTTGTTCATGACAATCCCGTGCGCAGAATTTATCAGGACAAGAAGGAATACAAACTTCCCGGCTATCGAGCCCCATCTCTCGAAACCAATGTCCCATCATTGATGGTTTCCGAGGCACAAGAAAAGTCCATTTTTCCTGATGATATCGTCAATACCTTTCTGGAACGTCCCGAGCGATTACGATCGCAGTTTGCTGATGACGATACCTCAGTGAACAATCATTGGCGGAAGATTGGACGCCATACTTTATTCAGAGATTTCGGTGAAAAAGATGGGATTCATAGTGTCCCATACCATCGCTGGCCTGATCTCGATCGAGAACACAAGGTTTTACGACACACAGTAAGGCCGTTTCCGGAGCATTCCGGCAAGTTGTTTTCCTTGAAATTTGTGTGCATGTCCTGCATTACACCTTTACCTGAGCTATGGCATAACTATCCTTATTTCTTCGTCACTTGAGGACATATTTCCTCTCTCCACATCAATGTTGGTTTCTTTTCTTTTAGACCTAAAATCTGATGGTAAACATGGGACTAGTGAGGAGCTAAAGAGCAGCATGGTAAGATGTAAGTTTTCGGTCACTTGCATTTTGGATGATTGTAATTTATTTCACATAGTTTGTACTTCCAAAGAAATGTTGCCCATTTTTCAGCCAAAAGCTCTGCCGCTTCTGCGATTGGGTTCTACTCGCAGAGCGGTTACCAGTGGCATACTGCTGCAATCCTGTTGGCCATTGGTCTAGGCTTGACCTCATGCCTTTTTGGTCTTCTTGTTGGCCGATGTCGTCAACGTGGTAGGTTTAACCAAGGAGGTCCACGATCAAAAGCAGTTGCCACCAGTCATCTGCGTCAGCGAATTATGCGCACACGTGGACTGTCAAACAATGATCTCGAGAGGAGTGGTTTACTCTCCAAACTGCAGTTATGACAGGCGGTGTTTTCAGTTCATTAATTCCATCCTTCATGCATTTCACAGAGCATTTGTGTTGTTTTGTCCTTTTTATGTCTTTATTCTTCCTCTCTTATCTCCTCCCTACCCCTATGAAATGGTTTGGAGTCCTTTTTATCCAGTACAATCAAAGTTTTTGAGTCCTATTTCTTTCAGATCTTTATGGCAATATTCTTAAGCCTTAGAAGATAAACTTACTTGGACAATGAAAAGCGCTGAAGCATTAAGGTAGACAGTCGTTCCTTTGTAGAATAGTTGCATCTTTACTCCCCTCTCTTTGCGGGTTGCTTAAAAACTGTTTGGGTTTTAACAACGAAGAGATTGCCCTTGTGACATCTTTACGCTTCGTCGAGCCGATTGAGAAAATAGTCTTATTCATATTTTCTGGCTATCCCAACAGATCTTCCTAACAAAGTTTGTGGTTTTATTTTCGAGACAAAATAGGAGGTCGCTAGAATATAATATCACAAAATCATTCTCCTAGAGTCAATAGGGTCATTCTAGTGCGTGAAGTCGATAAGGTCGGTTCGAGTTCACTTGCTTTTGGGCGTGGAGTGCCATACGGACGGTCTGACATGCATCAGTGCATTTTTTATGCCGTCGAAAAAGAAATGGGAGGAAATAAGTGTAGCGAATGAAGTGGAGCAAGCGAGGGGATTGTGCATCGCTCTACGAAGGTAAGAAAAGGTAAATACATGGTTGGATGATCCACAACCGTTTTCTCAAAGCTGATAATCATCAACGTCTAAAGCGTTCGTACTGAGTGAGAGCAAATAAGAGAACTAAAATAAAGCGAGCTCATCAACTATCTCCTGTGGTCCGTAGTGTACGCCTCTAGAGACCGACCCAATTGCTTGGTTCAGCGTTGGTATGCATAGAGATCTTCATCTGTATCTGCGTTCAACTCAAAGAGGGACGTCATGAAACAACATAAAATTGTGAGGTTTCTTCCTCAAAGAGGTATCGAATTATAACAACAAATGCATTTGTACGGAACAGCAAGAAGTCGAGCAAAAATTTAGGCGCGTATGGACAAATAAAGGACCAGGAATTAAGATTGGTGACGAAAATAGTCAACGCAGTTATCTTTGAGCATAGACCAAGATAATTTATAAGCGACTCAGGTGATGTTTTCTCAGTTTTACTTCACGTTTTCAGTTGTCGTCAACTATGTGAGTTGGTCTTTGGGCTACGACAAAAGCATCGACCTTCTTCCGTCTCTTAAATGCACACATATTTTATAGAATATTCTTATAAGAGTCACAAGATGCAAATATTTTACCGTTCCTTTTATCATCGAAACACTTAACACTAGCAAGACATGATATACTTACACACATTCAAAAGTGGACAAATCGAGCTTTATTCAGAATATTAAACCAAGCGGTAGACACTGTTCATTTTATTCATAGCTTGGTTCATCCCGTCATCAGTTCATTACGCCATTCCTAGGATGCTGACAGGCGCATTTAATAGAATAACCGGTAAACTTGATTCATTTGCATAAGAATAGCGATTTTGATCTGATAAGCATCACGAAGACTTGCAAAAAGGTGTAGCTGGTTATAGTGAAAATCATAAACTGAAGAAAAAAGTGGCATAGCCGCTCCTGACACTAGTGAAGGATGGTGGGAGTGCAGATTTGTAAGAAGCACCTACTAGGATGGGAACAGCAAATCGTGGGATCTGGTAGATGTGCTGTGCTACAGATAAATGCATAATCGCTTTATGGTTTAATTGTAGTTACTTCGATGGCTACATTGGTTGTGGAAATTGGGCCAGCTCTTGTGCTAAGCAAAGCCCCAGCTCTTGCAATTCTGCCAAAATCAGTGAACTTAACCTTGTCGCTACGTCATTAAACAGGTTCAGGGGGACTTCAGTAATGCTTTGCTTATGTGACTACCTGACGTTTGCCGGGCGCTTTTGAATGTCTGGCCCCTGTACAGGTGGACTGGCCTTCGGGCCATGCTCAGGCCCCATTTCCCCTAGTGTCTTCGGAATATATGTATTCAACCTCACTCATGCCTTCTACTACTCCATTGGAAGCCTCGGGACGCTACAACCTTAAAGCATTATATTGACGATTCAAGCATTGATTCGCCAACGAAGAATTCCGTTATAAATAACTCACTGTGCTAAGACTTCAAAGGCAACACAAAGGAGGTGCTGAAACGAATGGGTCGTAGTTTTGCCAAAGCGTAGAATTAGTCAAGATGTTGTAATCAGATTTTATATAAATAAGTGGGAATTTTTGCATCTATTTAGCCATACCTACATCTTATAATTTGCGCATACAAAATGCAAAAATACACCTTTTGCACAGAAGATCTTTAATATTGGGTAAAAATGCAAATTATTTAAACTGACTACAAGCTTACATTTCTCCCACGTTGTCCCACTGGTGGATTTTATGAATAAGCGCTTAGTGATGCTGTGGATGGGTGTGTGTGTGTTGTTGGTGTTCCGCACAGGTAGGCGCTCTAGTAACATCACTGCGAGTAGTTTACGCATGTGAAAGTCCAAGTGTTCAAGCTCGTTATTATACCTCAACTGATTCTCTTCTCTCCTCAAAAACGGTCATCATCGTCGAGGGTCGGGCGACTTGCAAAAATGACGAGGTATTAACTTGGATTACTAAGTCTAGTCTTAAGTTAAGTGAACTTTATGCTATGCTTGGTGATAAAATTGTGCCTGCTAGCCGAAATCTGGAAACTGATGAGTTTCAAGTTACCTTCTCCGATGACCATAAGAAGTTACCCAAGGGTTACTATTCAGTTCGCTTTTTCGATGATATCGGCTACTTAAACTTACGCAAGGCCCAGAATCAAGGTCAACCGCTTGGTGGTGTCAAGCCTGTTTTTACAGTCGATGTTTATCATCCTGTAAGTTGTTGAATTTTTCACATCTTTACTTGCTTCTAGGGCATATGGTTTAGTCCTTTGATCCACTCGGAAACTGTTGCTCTCCTTGCTGCCGCTCTTACTGGTTTTGGCGCTGTTCTCACGAAAAATAAGTTCTTTTAATAAAATGGAACTCTGCTACTGGTAGTTTTCATTCCAAGAATTCTTTTGAGGAGTCCTATTTCTTGCTGTGTCATGTGAGCAACACTAGGAATTTTTTTTGCTCAAACTCACAACACATTTGAAGTAACTTGCTATTTTCCGAAGTTGGAAGCTCTCCATTCCGAGCTCTTCATTTTCCTTCCGATCTGAAGAAATTCTTCTGTGAGCAGAACAATTACTTATCGATAGCTCTGAGTTCATGCATTTTAAGCGCGATTTGGTCGATCAACTTTAATTTAGTGAGCCTTCTAGTGTGGCCTTCATGCTGCTTGAATATCTACATTGTTATGCTCCACATCGGGCTTCTCTGCTCTCGTACCTTAACTCTTGGAATCCAGTAAGAATTTAGACCTGTAATCTCAGTTTAATTTAGCACTCCAAAGTAGGAGGCGCCAGGAAAAGCTTGTGGTATGATGGATTTAAGACAACAATTTTATAGGAGGCGAGAAGATTCACGGTAGAGGCTAGACCGCAAGCATCACATCGCATAGCCTCAAACGGCAGTTAAACTTCAGCAGATATTAATTTATTCTCATTTCGAATGGTGCCACTCCAGATTCTCCTTTCAGCACAAAACGAGTTCACATACACAATGAACAAGGCATTGTATTGGTAAACCTCTGCGTTCTAAGTCAGAGAATTCCTACCGCTTTCCATTTCCATTGGATTTTTCTCTCACTATCAACAATCACTGACCTTCAAGCAATTTTATGCAGTCTTTTCTCCGAGGCTCTAAGGCCTCCAGCACTTTGAGAGCCATCCTCTGTCCCAGAACCTCATTTAAAAAGCGCATCCCTCGAATTCCAGCCCATCAAGTATTAACAAGTGCAACGCTTTTCAATGCAGACCGTCTTTCGCAAATCCATGAAAAAGGCCATACACGTAAAAACTGAGTTAGTCAAAGTATTTTTTGCCTACCAATGACAATGATTAAGTCGGTATGAGTTCAGTGTGAGTTCCTCACAGTGCATCAACCTTGCTTCCCTTTAATGAGGAAAAACAGGTGGTATAAAGAACACCAATGCGAGCGCCCCCGAACGTCGTACTGCCATTGCAACAGCCATTAATGTGACCATTGGCCTCTCCGCCGGTGTAGTTGTGCTCCGGTGGCGTTTTGTAAATCACCGAGGGTACAACATCACCTTCAGGTCTTGTTTGCAATGTAATAGACTCTAGGGGATGGGACGCAACAAATCCAACCACCACATCGGCGTTCTTTTTAGCCAATTCAATGCACTCTTCGGTGTAAGCGGCCTTCATGAGGGAGCTCTACAACCAACCAGAAACCAACTATTAGACAACTGTACCCATTCACATTAATCGTTATACTAAAGCTAATGCTTTGATGTGTCAGAAACAGGATACATTAAACCCGTGTTTGCAAACTAGACCTAAAAATAATACAGTAAGACCTCATGAACGGAAAAAAGGTCAGGATTGATGCAATTGCGTTGCTCAGACTACTAGAACCGCCCACAGTCTCGAGAACCAAGAAAAAGGAGCCTGACCTCATAGTCCATATTGGAAATCAGGAGTGAACCAATAGTTCGAGCATATGAGGCTTTGTTTAACCGCCGCAAAGCATTCAAGGTTCCTGATCCTGAAAGGGCATCTACGATGATGATATCAGCCCATCGGCATGAGGACAGGTGGCTTTCACCGGTGCATTTGTCTTCTTTCACCACACTAGAAGAGGTATATTGTAAGAGTTACAAAAACAATTAGCATCAGATACATGGTTGTAAAATATGATATACTTACCGGCCTGCAATCAGCAGGAATTTGTGCTTGTCTGCAAGGTCACGTAGTTGCACAGCCAAATGAGGGAATGTATCGTTGACAAGATTGGGACAGATTTCCAAAGCAGCGATTCGCGGAGCTGCATCTTTGGCCACTTGAAGGAGCTGTTCACAATTTAGAGGTGAGTCTATAAAGAGGCAAGTGTTGCTGGATTTCAGAGCCATAATTTCGGTCAGACGAGATGCAAGAGGAGGGCAGAAGTTCACCGATGACTTCGTAGTTAACTGCCTCTTTAAAGAAGGAAAAGGAGGTTACAGAGTGTTCGGAGGGGGCTGGAGAGGCACTATGCAGGGGCACACTCACTGCTTCAAACTGAGCACCTGCAATGAAATTGCGTGCAACGTGAACACGTTCCATTGGAATCAAACCGTCAGTTGAGAGGATGTTCAAAATGTCGTCAAAGGACAGGAGACTATAACAAGGAGACACGTACTACGATGCGATTCACACATTTTAGAGACTCCATAGGAAAAAAGGAGTTGGATCCGCTTACGTATGCAAATGAACGTTGTGACTTTTGAGAAGGTTTTGGGTGGCTCCTTGTTGTCGCTCAACAACAACGACAGCGTGCTTTACTTGCAAACCGCTTGATCGTAGCAGCTGGAAATAGAAGGCACATATCAATAGCGAATATATCTAGACTGCTGAATAAAAAGAAAACCCTAACAGCAGTGGTTTCGGCAATGCTGTCGCCATAAGTAACAACATCCTCCACCACCAAAACGTTTTCCCCCGCCGTCCAGATACCCTCAATCTTTTTTTTTGTTCCGTAGTCCTTTGCTGCCTTGCGAGTAAGAATCATAGGGACATTATTCTGAATTGAAATTACCTAGAATTAAAAATTAAGTTCAATGAGTAGGAACAATATCCATTGGGAGCTGCTGAAAGGGAGAAAAGTCTCACCGTTGCAAGAGCAATAGCAGCTGCAGGAACACCAGTAATCAGATCAAATCTGTCGTCAGTAGTGTCAGATATCATTTTATACATGTATCGCGCAATGTCTTGCTATAAGGCATTTAGAGAATGAGAAAAAAGGATACATACATAACGGAGAACACGAATAACGCACTGAAATGACTTACCAAAAGGAGGGGATCAGACATAGTTAGACGGATGTCAAAGTAGACGGGAGAAATCTCACCGGTTTTTAAACGTACACCGCTAAAATTCAACGCACCAAGGCGGAAAAGCCGATGAGCTAAATCTCGTCGTGTTGTATCATCGATAGCAGAACATGAAGGCACTTTAGCATACATTGTATCTAAAATCAACAGAAAATTACAGTCATTTGCATAAATCCAACAAAAAAAGCCAATAAAAAGGCATAGGGCTGCAGAGTGAATTTTATTTACAGGGCGAAAAATGAAGAAAAGGAAACGAAAACAAAACAGTAATTTGTACAAAGAATTAACCAGACTCCACCGAAGCGGATGTCGGAGGAGCATCAAAGTCGTGTAGTTCCTCAACCAGCTCTGGATGAACGAGATCTGCACTCTCATCTGTCAGTCGTGAGAGACGAGAAATGATTACGAAGAAGCCTGGAATACGATCCGTGATGCGTTGAAAGATATCATCACCATGTGCAAGGAGGAGGGTGTGCAGAGCTAGAATCAAACATCCCAAAGACGAGAGGCAGAAAACCTTCAGGTCTGGATTAAATTTCCAGGTAAAAAGCTGCTCCACCAAAGGTAAGCCTAGATCTATCAGTGCTTTATACACCTGCAAAGGAGGGGTTAGAGAATTGAGATCTATTATGTACCTCCAGAGTGCAGGGACAATTGGCACACAGAGTCCACCGTTTGGTTGAAGCCAGAGCTCTTGCAAACATGCTGAGCTAAATGAGAGATATGACATAAAACCACAGAAAAGCAAACCTCAGTAAGCAGTCTACAAAGTCGTCGAACATCGTCGCGATCGAGAAGTGACTGCCTAAATTGAACCAGACGGCAAAGGATATGTAGAGGACACCCCAGTTGCTCTTGAGGTGGTATCTCTGAATGAAAAGGGTTGAAACTATATGTTGAGTACTTACTGCTCGAAATATGAAATGTGGGAGGTGATGAAGAGCGACACGTTTGATCAAGGGAAATTTCCAACTCCTTCAGTCTTTTTAGGAGCTCAAGGGCTTCCGCTTCACCTCCAGAAGCCCACCAGAAAACCGCTGGGTTAGATGAAGAACTTGAGTCAGATGTTGAATGCTCAGGAGGATCGAGGCGGCCACCCTCCAGGAGATATGTCAACAGGCGCAGAGCTGGCAACAAAACCGATGGGCCATCATGCAGCTTTGTTGATAACGTTTCACAAACCACCAGCAGATAGACATTTAAAACTGAGGGGAACCACGACGGTGCACTGTCGCATCTGAAAATGGACTTCATTTTAAAGGCATGAATGTTCAAAAGCAAGTCAAGCTCCTCCATCTCATCGAAAGACTTACTTATCCCGACTGTTCATCAAGTTAAGCTCAAGAGCGAAACGACAGGCGAGATGTAGACATTGATGGATGACGCACGAAAGACGAGACATCCAAATCGTTGGGAGGACATTCAAAGTGGTGTCTTCGTCAATGGGTTGAAGTGACAGCACTGCAGCCAGAGCATTTAGAGCCTCTAGAACAAAGTTAGCAAGTACAGCGGTGTCAACACCATCATAGCGATGTGCGTAGACAAAGATCATGTCAATTGTACGGAGACAGGCGAGAATGCCTTCGTTGGCCTGCATGGCAGTTGATTCAGTCCATGTGGACAGTTCAACGTCTTTGATCTTGACGGGACTTGACCGGGTGTTTCCTTCAACAAATACTGCAAAAAACGACGATAAGCCAGTACAAAGTCATACATCGTGTGCAGACATTCACCTAACTTACGCGAAGGAAGAGAGACTAATTGCGAGGCCGGAGCGCCAGCAAAAGGATTCTCGTTGAGGCACTTTAAGTCCACTATCCCAGAACAATCTAGTGAGCTACTTTCCAACTCAATTTGACCTTCACGCTGCAACTTTTCGGTAAAGGTATGATCAAATACACACTGCCGGTAGAGTCGAAAGAAGTTAACATATTCCTAATAAATGAAATAAGCCAGTGCAAAAACATACCCGAAGTCGGATTCGGATCTGTGGCAGGATAAGAGTAATACATTCACCTAAACATCTCCCAGCATCTGCATGATTCTCCACGACCAGAGCGAGTCGGGAAAGACCACTGAAGAAGTCGCGCTCAGCAGAAGCTTGTTCCTCTTCTTTAGCGTCGCTGATTCTTCGCCTAGAAACAACGAAGAACCTCTCATGCACCCATTCCTCCAGCTCATACCCCACAGATCGCAAAGTTTTGACGCTTCGGACGGTAGCGTTGCACTATTTATGGGTTTTGGTCTTCCCATCTGATTGGATGATCAATGTTGATGGACCAATAGAAAACGAAGGAGTAGCTTGTTTTAATTCGTCCTCCCGATTGGCTCTAGCTCCTGCCTCACGCAAGCTTTGCTCTCTTTCTCCAACGTGGCGACCTCGCTGCCGGTTGTGTGTGGATTCTATCAATCTGATTTCCGCCCTCATGTAAGCTACTAGATAAGATTGCTCGCTTCATGGAAACCGTAAGGAATACTTCTCATGCCTTCATTCTCTTCCATTTGATGCTACCCTTTGGTTTGTAAATAGCTATTTGAAGGAGGTAGGGTAATTTAACAATTCCTTTTGGAAGCATCCTTGCCAGTCAATCTCTACACTATTCGAAAAAGCAGATATTTTGAAACACATTTTATGCCGTGTACAATAAAGGGTTTATTAGTTCTCTGCTAGAAAATAATTCGTGGAGAATTGGGACCCTCAACGGTGGTAATGGATTGAAAGACTTTGCGCTGCTAAACACTAACGTGGCGTGGTAGGTTACCTTTTCATACTTTTTGATCAGAAGCAGAGAAGATTCATGCGCGTGACCGCACGACCTCAATACACAACGGACATCGATGTACTGTTTCACCTTAGGCCGAAGAGCTACCAACCCTACATTACTCTGACACAAAGAGCAAATTTTTAATTTGGCATGCAAGCTTAATGTGGCTCGACTTCGACTGATGTTTTGAAGGTGCTAGGATTGCAAGCCTATCCTTCATTGCCCGTTTACGATTGCACAAACATACTTATTGATTGGATACGCTTGAAAAACACGCACACACATCTGGAACTGTGGCAACGCTAAGCCTCCGTCTGAACCACAATTTCGTGACAATCAGATACAGTTAATGCCAAACAGACCCCTTCTCTGTACGATAGCGCCTTGATTGCTGTTAGCGTGGATTAGAAGGCTAAAGCAGTAAGACCACAGCAGAGCATACAATTGCTCACCCGTTACTGAAGTACACACTGCTAATTATCTCAGACAAAGAGCAAGATGTGAGTTATTATTGTTATAAATCGTAGACAATGCAACTATACCATCCTAGTACGATGTATGGAAGAATTCCAGTATTCTCAAGTATGATGGCTCTGCTGCGGGCGCCGATTTTCATCCAGCCATCTCTGAAGTGCTACCAAATATTGAGCAGTCAAACTGTGCCTAAACTCCTCCACTTGAAGGAGGATTTATTGCTTCACTTAGTTCTATCCCCTGGCACGCTATCACTTCCATCTGTCACCTTGAAGTGAAGCCTTTTGATTTCGACCCGCATTTGCACCAGTGAATATAATTTGCAACGAAGAGCGTGTGGCGTCTGCATTTACGTGCAGTATCAGCAGAACAATAGGCTCATTATAGCAGCCTCAACGCAAATTTGCACCTTGACTTGTCAATACAAACCCTAAAGTCATGGTAATTTGCCTAATGCACTGAATTTTGTCCCGCATGCCTAAAGCGGCAAAGTCCTTTTAGGCTCATGGAAGCTCTGCTGCAACAAGGATGTATCACATAGCCGTGACACCCAAGCATACAATACTTCGACTATAGCAAAAACGATTTTCATAAAATTGAATGGTCATAGATAAATGTTATCAGAGCATAAAACCTTGCAGGCTGACCTCTTGACGGGCGGTTGTGAAACAACGGCTGTCAATTGCGTAGGGTCAAATATATGTCGTGTTGGATTTGCCACTCATTTATGCCAAACTCATTCTTCGATACGAGAAAGCCTTTTTTATCTATGCAGGAAGTCCTCCCAAAAACACTGAAAACTAGCTAAAATGCGTAAAACTAAACAGAGCCCTTGGCCGTGAACTTGGATGTAAACCATCTCGTGTACAATTTTGTGTTTGTTGCATACAGAAAAAAGACGCGGACAGTGGCAACCGTTCGGTTAGGTAATAAACAGTGCATGTTTAGAGATCTTCAGCATTTTGATCGGTACCTATTGTTACAAGTTTACCTTGAATAAAATAAAAACACGCTACTTATTGGTTAAATAAGTAGCAACTTAAAGTGACTAACGCTTGCACGTCTGTTGCAGTTTCTTTTTGCCCGAATAATACAATGCTTTTCAATTCGAAATTTCGACAGATGGGGAAAACATGTCAGCCAGTTTGGTATTCATCTAACTCTTTCGAGCATGAGCTGGCCTTCGGATAAGATCAAAGCTTAATCCTTTTTTTCCTCCCAGAATATATGCATTCTACCCAACTTAATGCCTTCTTATACCTAGTCGGAGGTCTCGGAGCGCTACAGCACTACGTTCGCGACATATAGTCTTCCTTACAACTACCTCCAAAAGAGGTGGAAGCGGTGAAGAATCTCATTCCAGAGCACCATGGATTAAGTTCCATGCATGCAGGATTCACTTTCACATGATCCACGAAAGATAGCCACTGACTGCCATTCCAATATCAAGTGAAGCTGAGAACCACGAAACGGAAGCATTCGTGGTTGACATTTGATCGTCTTAACTCCTATACCCTGAGAATGACCCAAATGTATTACAGAGGAGCATTCCAACAGCTTCAAAGTCTTAAGGCGAGGAAGCCTCTTGAGTGTCACCTCAAAGTGCCGCATTGTGTTGCGCAGTTTATCGAAGAAAACCGAATTGGTTCTTAAGCTGGATTTTTCACCGAAAGTCCATTCATTTTGATGCAAAGGAGTAGTGCCGTAGATCGAATCGAACTATTAGTTAGGCGGAAAGTGAGATTTTATTATTTGATATCTAGATGTAGAAGAATTTCTAATCAAACGTGACATGCTTCAGACCCCCTGAGGTTCAGCTGCACATTGATGGCGCGAAGTACGCCAAACTAAGGCATTTATTATGCATGGAAAAGAAGTTCCTCACAAAGTAATGCTCGACTTACGTACCCTGGCAACTTCGGATCTCGAGGAAGACATCTAGTTTCCCTCGAAAGCAGTATTAACCTTCCCAAAACCTGATGAAGATCCGAGGTAT
Source organism: Hydatigera taeniaeformis (assembly GCA_900622495.1). NCBI lineage: Eukaryota > Metazoa > Platyhelminthes > Cestoda > Cyclophyllidea > Taeniidae > Hydatigera > Hydatigera taeniaeformis. Next base: position 8,240 of record UYWX01020345.1, on the reverse strand, counting down.
TTGAGGATTTATCACATTGTAAACGAAAACGCAACTTCCGCGGTGGAGAAGGCAGTGGAGGTGGTGTGGGTGCTACCACTTCATTAGCCATTACTTCTGTCGACGAAATCTGCTTGCAAGGAGTGGGGGGACTTTGTTCTTCTTCCAATAAATTAAGGGGAGGGATCTTCACAAATGTTCGAAGCGATCTGACCTTGACTCCACCTTGGCGTGGGATTGTAGGCGAGGGCGACTTTGAAGTGTTACCGCATGCACCAACACCAGCAATAGTTCCAAGGGCTAGTTCGTCACTCCAGAGACGCGGGCGTTTAGATGGTGTTGTCCGAGTCATCAAAGGTGATATTGGTCGAGGAAAGCAGCCACCACGCTTGGCTAGCCTGGCGTCCACCCCTTCTGCTATTGAAGTAAGCAGAGCCGAGGCAGGTGAAACGTTACCGATAGCTGGAAAAAGGGAGCAGAATCAGTATAGGATTGGCCATAGTCCTCAAGGGCGACTATTCCTAAAGCGTGAAATAGAAATCGACTTTACCACTTGCCAGTACTAATGGCACAGGCCTCATTCAACACTAATAGACGTTTCACATATTGCGAACCAGCCCAAACGCCACTAATTTAGAATGGATAAATGGGATTTAGTGAGCGCAGAGTTCGACGACAAGGAGAGTAAGATCTACAGGTATCCAGTCGTGTAAAAGGAATAAAAACGCGCACCATACGTCTGTAGGTGGCGTTCATGACCACAACAATTTGGTTCGGGTGTAAGACTTCGGCATTTATTCAGGGCGAATAGTATTCAGCAAGACCATGAAACATCTAGTCGAAGCGACCACAAACGCGTTCCAGTTTGAGAAGTAGCTTCATGTGGGACTACCTGTGGCAAAGAATCACTTCTTCGATAAAAATTTTACAGTCCTTAATGTATGTTCCCTTCTACTGATATCTCAAGGGACCCATCCAAAACATGGACAATTATCATACAAAAGGGCATAGATAATGCACAATATTTTATTAGTAAAGCCCTCCGAATTCGATTAGCCCAGGTAAGGAGAATTGTGATTGTCCCAAAATTCAGCCTGTCGATGATGCGCAAATCTCAGTCACTTAATTGGATAATAGGCAATAAGAGAATTGAACACGCCGGCGGAATACTTATTGACATACCATGGCGTGGTAAAGAACACCAAAAAATGATAGGAATCCAACCTTGGCGACATCGTAAAGTATTCAACGCATTTCTCAATTAATGTACAACCCAAATCTTTACAATTCATATAACCTTGGCAACGTGCATCTAGTGACTTTAAAAAAGAACAGAAACGAATGAACCCAATGAACCCTCTTATACGCAGTCAGATGAGGTTATCGATAAAACGTACTTTGAGGGCAGGATGTAGACGGCTCATCTTCTAAGAGGCCCTGACAGGATTGCATCTTGGCTTGCGTCAGTTCAGCGGACACCAACTGATAATCGGCCTCCCTGAAAGCCAGTTGACTGTTCAATGCTGCAATGGTTTTGGTGCTCTCCGCTCTTTCCGAGGCCAATTGTGCCTCCAGTTTCCGAATAACCTCTAACCGAGCATTAGTGCTGCGGCTAGAGGCCTCTTTGAGGGACGCCAGCTCACCTACTTTCATATATAGTTCCTCACGAAGGGCCCCTATCTGTGGAGTTAAAATTTAATTATTACGCAGCAAAAGCGAAAGGCAAGAAGAGAACAAGGCTAACCTCGTGTTTCAAACGCTCAATCTCAATCTTATATGATACGTCAGTAGACCTGCGATAAAATAAACGGTATTCAGTTGGACCATCTCAAAGAATAAACTGGATAAGAAGTGGCAACTTCATATAGGCATACGCGCCAGTTGGTTGTGCTGGTGTCCAAGAGCAAATCCGGCCAAATGAGGTTTTCCGGGACAATCTAATAACATGACCACGAGACCCAGCTTGTTGAGAGTTGGATAATTTGCCGGTTCGCTGATTTTGAGCAATAGATTTCGGATGATCACCGAGGGGACCTCCATTATTAACTATAAAAATAAAACTAATGAACTAAGGAAACCCTCAGTAGCACAATCCCTTGCGAATTGCGTGCAAACACTGTCAAAATGATTAAGAATCTCAGGTGAGAAATCTTCCTCGTCATCAAGCGTCATATTCGGTTCAAGGTAAGACACAAGAATTCCATTGACATGAACTTCGCACAAATTAGCGCTGCCTATGTTGAAGCATGACTGGCACACTTGATATACCAACTCAAGGTCATCGAGATGAGTAGATGACTTATTTTGGCACAATGACTAATTAAAATCTTAGTGAAAACCACTTATGCATAACTTTTGACAATTTATGAAGATATCTAAGAAACAAATAACAAAAATGCGATGTCCGCACTTAAAGAGTTTGGTCTTCCACAACTGCTTATGGTTCAAAAACAGTTAAAAATTTGCCACCAACTTTCGTAAAACAACTAACCCAACGCTTTAATTATGTTATCTATTAAGTGCGTGAAGTCGTTTTATAATGCCACCTTGGTAGAGCGAGAGAACAGCTGTTAAGTTATGCCTCTCAGAGAAGACGCCCTTCTATAGTACGCAAAAAATGAATTCAAAGCCCAGTGCATATCATTCTTTAGCATGCTCAAGAGATTGCAATAATTTCTGCAAGAATTTTTTATAGTTTTTGGTTAGATCTGTCATTCTTTGTTTATGGTAACACTTGCACGTCTCGCTTTTTCTGAGGTGCCATTCTCATTTTTCTCACAGCTTCCACCTTAATTTTTTAGTTTTTGAAGTGCCGCGGTATAGAGGAAGAGCACATACTTTGGATGAGTGATTATGCAACTAACACTTTCTGGTTAGCTTAGGATTTGTCTGATTCTTGTACTTGTGAGCTGCCCTTCGAAACATGCTCAGTCCTAGTCCCTTTGTTCTCTTTGGAATACATGTATCCGGTTACACTTGCTGTTTTCTTCCACCCGGTTGGAAGTCTCGGGACGTTACACTGGAGACAATGGAAAGAGAATCGGAAATTTTCCAACTATTTCTCCCTAGCTCGACGAATCTCTGACACCTCACAACGAAAGGGTCGAGACCGACATCTGCATTTGGCTTCACTTTATTCCCGTGTTCTACAGACAAGCTATTAACAAGTGAAGCGACACCGTTGTGAACCATCTGGAGAAGTTTCGTGCCGGAAGTTCCCCACACAAAATCCGAGTATAGGTATCGGAAATGACGCCACGGTTCTCCTATGCGGGACGGTGGCTCATCCCGTTTTCTCTGTAACGCATCTATTTTAGACCAGAGTTCCGCCGTCTAGTCCTGCAAGCAAGTGACGGTCAACAGATGTATGCGACCCCGTCTCTGGTTGTTAGACTGAATGTAACTCCAGACCCAGTTGAAAATGCTAAGGATATAAACTAGCTTCTCCAGTATCACCTTAGCTGCTGGTTAACGCAGCAGCTTGAAATACCGAATATGTTGTGATGGCTTGAGCGGGAGGTATACGAGGGGACAGCGTCGAAGACGTCAATTATAAGAAGGGAGAACAGGTTTGGCGGTCGCCTTTAGGACTTTTCTGACCCTCGTACTCGTGAGTTGGCCTTCATGCCATGCTCAGGCCCACTTGCTTTGTCTTCCTTGGAATACATTTATTCAGCCTCACTTACTGCCTTCTTCCACTCTATGAAAAGTCTCGATACGCTACATTCTTCTCCTACAAAGATGAATGCATTCAGTCCAATCCAATGCATTCTGCCTGTTGCGAAGTCTCAAGGCACTGCAGTTTCCTCTAAGAAACTCCGGTCTAAAATAGATACGTTACAGAGAAAACGGGATGAGCCACCGTCCCGCATAGGAGAACCGTGGCGTCATTTCCGATACCTATACTCGGATTTTGTGTGGGGAACTTCCGGCACGAAACTTCTCCAGATGGTTCACAACGGTGTCGCTTCACTTGTTAATAGCTTGTCTGTAGAACACGGGAATAAAGTGAAGCCAAATGCAGATGTCGGTCTCGACCCTTCCGTTGTAATGGAGTCAGAGAGTCACCACCACCGAGGTAACTGCGCCTCCTCCATGCCGTAGGTACATGAAAGGAACGACACGTGCTAGGAAGAAATGGTCGAAAAAAATTTCCGGTTCTCTTTCCACTGTCTTCAGTGTAACGTCCCGAGACTTCCAACCGGGTGGGAGAAAACAGCAAATGTAACCAGACACATGTATTCCAAAGAGAACAAAGCGACTAGGCCTGAGCATGGCCCGAAGGCCGGCCTACGTGTACAAGGGCCAGACAAATCCTAATAGTGACCGGCAAGTACCAGGTAGTCACATAAACAAAGCATTACAAAGAAAAGCTTGTTTATGGCCTAAACCTATGGCGTCCCGAGACTTCCTATCCGGTATAAGAAGTCGGTAAGTGCAGCTGGATACATTCATTCCGAGGGCGACAATGCAAATTCGCCTGAGCATGGCCTGAAGGTCAGCCCAGGTGTACAAGGACCAGGCGAATCCTAAAGTGATCGCCAAACGTCAGGTAGTCTCATAAACAAAGTATTTTAAAACCTAAGGTCAGCCTTAGCGGACACTGTAGCGTCCCTAGGCTTCCCATAGGGCGGAAGAAGAAATAAGTGGGATAGAATACATGTAGTCCGAAGACGACAGGGCAAATGGGGCCTGGGAGCCGCCCGAAGATCAGCCTACTTGTACAGAAGCCAGACAAATTCTAGAGTGACCTCCAAACGTCAGGTAGTCACATTGACCAAGTATTACAGACACAAACAAAGTACAATACTAAAGTAACCACCATCCATGCAGATGACCACATAAACTGTGTATTGCTCGAAAATTTAAATCTCGGGTATCGAATGAATGGGAACTAATGATGTATTTCACTTAAGCTATAATTTTATTTTATCTCTCCTAAAAGACTTGAAGAGGATGCAAACACTAGACTTGCACAACAAATATATGGCGTTTTTGACTCATAATTACACGCTAATTTGCTAAAATTTTATGTTGCTAACTCGTATATTATTTCGTTATGGTGCTTACTAAATGGATGTTAAATCGTGGTACTAATTTATGTTGCATTTCCTGGTTTTCATAATTATTAAGTTCGTATACATAATCGGGGTACAACACTTACAGCTTTAGTTAATTGGGTGTTTAGGAGGGATACTCATTCTAGCCCATTTACTCGTTCATAGTATGTCCCTGAGGGAGCGTGATGTCCTCTATCGGCTTATAATAAGGTTTTCTGATACAGTTTCTTAATCCTCTCCTCCAGCCAACTTTTTCATGATGGTTACCAGGCGATTGCAATTAATCTTATGAATGAAGTAACCCCATCTGTTTCCTGCGGTCCATCAGCTCGACTCCTCAAACTAGTAAAGCTTGGTCTCTCTATTGCAGATGGTATTGGCATAGTTATGTATGATATGAAAAGTTTGTGTTAATTTTCATACTTCCTTGACAGTTTCAAACGTGTTACTGCAAACGTGTTACTTATAGTTTTGTCTTCTAGATGAACAAGACCGGTCAGTTGCTCTCGAGGGTGACAATATTCCCCCAGGCACTGGCATTGATTTGGAAATTGAGAGTGAAAGTACGATCTATCCTTGTTTTTATTTTGATATCTGCCGTGGTTTTCATTGATTTTTTCACACCTTTTGACTAGGTTCTACTATGGCTCCCGAAGCTGCGCTATATGAAACCTGCTATGTCACTGCGCACAAGGCAGCCTGCAGAGCGGCTGCCTTTAATAGCACAGGTGCATTGGCTTTTAGTAAAGCTTTTATTGTCGGCATGTTCCGCTACATTTTCTCTTTATCATCAATAGGTCAACTTATTGCCACCGGTTCTCATGATTCCTCGATTAAGGTAACACTTTGTAGTGTGATTTTGAAGCTAATCTGTTTTGACCCCTTTCCAATCGACTGAATCCAAAGTGTAGATTTTGGATGTTGAAAGAATGTTGGCAAAAGGCAATTCTGGACCAGAACATTCGGCTCAGGAAACGCCACAGCAACAGATGGAGGCTCATCCGGTCATTCGAACTCTCTACGACCACACTGCGGTATTTTTTTGGGTTGCACTTTCTTGCACCTTTAATATCCGACTCGCATCAGTTTTATTAGACCAAATAGAACTTTCAACAAGCTAGTAATTGCTCCGCAGCTACATTAGAATTGTATTTTTCACCTCCAAAGCTCATTTTCCATGCTACACATTTCCTTGCTGCTGTTGCTGAATAGGAAGTCACTTGCGTGGATTTCCACCCAGACGCGTCGCAGCAGATTTTGGTGAGTGGAAGCAAGGACTACACAATCAAGTTCTTCGACTTCTCAAATCCCTCCGTAAAGAAAGCGCAACGCAGCATTCCGGAGGCCTCACCCATCAAAACTCTTCACTTCCATCCCTCTGGTAACTACCTTCTCGTGGGCACACATCACAAGACTTGTAGGTGATGGCTTCTTTTCGCTTGTGTGTCTTATTAATTGATCGAATATCAGTTATAACTCATTCGTTCAGTATTATCTGGTCTCATGTGTATTGTTCGCAGGGCTTATGTACTTGTGTTTGGTGCTGTTGTAATTTCTAACATTGTGTCGACCGATTGACCTCGGAGGAGAAATGATGTTCATGGTGGATGTATTGCTGGCTGCGCAGGTGGATATCAAATCCTACTCTTTTCACCCTTGTCTCATTTCTGACGTTGGTAATGATGAATTTGTCTTGCAGTGCGTATTTACAGTGTAAACACTTGTCAGTGCTTCGTATCAGCGGTTCCGGAGGATCAGCACAACGGGGCCGTGACAATGGCAAGATGGGCGCCTAATGCGAATTACTTTGTTACTTCGTCAGTCGATGGAAGCTTTAAGATTTGGGACGGTGTCTCAGGGCGTTGTGTCTCTACTTTCGAGGCTGCACATGATGGTCTGCCTGTTTGTTCGGCAGTTTTCTCCCGTAATTCGAAGGTGAGTAAGGGTTCTGTTTTCTAATTATTTTTGTTCATAAGATCTTTATTTGATATTGTAATCACAAGGGAGTAAGTGGCCAGGGAAGAAACGCTCATTCTATGATCCCGTCCGAGAAGTGCCTCCACTCCTATGTGACCATGTTTGAATTAAGGCCTCAGCTCCTGTCTACAAGGGATTTTAAATAACAAATGCGTATTTCAAGCTACACCTTTCCTTTCCACCACCATCGCCGTTGCTAACATCGAGGATGGCCTTCTTTCACCTACCATTGCATGGATTTCATTCCCATAGCGGGTTGCGGATTAAAGGGAGATACCCTTTGCAGAGTCGTGTTTTATTTTGTGGAAGTTTGTCGGTCGGATAAGGGGTTACGCGTCCTGGACGAGTTATATTGCAGGTGAGGGAACCCTTGCTACGCGGAAAAGATCTCTGCTCTAAGAAGCGGTAAAATACGGGCTGAGTTCTAAGGAGACAGATCGGTCTGTATATTTGGACAGTACAACTTTTACGATAGATGCTGTTTAGACTTTGACCGTTAAAATAATTTTTCGTTTTTTATACGACATCTTGATCAGTGCGTGGACCGTATTTGGACAGCTCAACCAATGTGTAAATCTCAGTCTCAAACCTGTGCTCCATTAACCAAATTCCTTAAGGGTTCAATGATGATAAGGCTTGTTCTTTCCGTCCAATCATTGTTTTGAGGGTGCCCAGACGTCATAATTGTTCCGTATGTTTCACAATTTTAACTTAATTTTGCAAATAATTGACTTTCTAGATTTGGACTTTCAACGCTATGTACGAATTAGGGCACTCAGTGCTGGCGGGTTTAATAGTTGAAAGAGGTTGTACGTACTGCTTCAGTGTCTTGTAAGTGCAGAAGTTTCGCTTCGGCTACTTTGGTAGAGTTGCTAAACACAACTAGTGTTTCGGTTGCAAATAAGTCGTCGATTTCTGTACTAATTGCTTCTCTCAGGAAACCCGTAAGCATAGGTTCAAGAATTGTCACCACTATTCTTCCTTCGTAACCTCTGAAGGGATGACAATGATGCATCCGACTAGTTTACACTTGTTTGCAATATCTCCAGTGACCGCTATCACATTTGTTGGGGTAACTGACATTTCTTTGGATTTTTGATTTGTCATACTTCTCAAAGACTGCTCAGGAATTGGTGTAGTTTGGTGTTGAGCTCTTGAATATCTCTACCCAAGGCAAATGTCATCGAGGTGGGCTATACAGTGCCTTGGGAGTAAGGCATCCAT
>UYWX01020344.1:105878-140723 GCA_900622495.1 Hydatigera taeniaeformis | reverse complement strand
TCTCGGCAGCTTCAAGTGGGTCTGGAGTTTCGTTCGGTCTGACAACCAGATTCGGGGACCCCCACATCTGTCGACCATCAATTACTTCCAGAAATACATGGTGGAACTCTGGTCTACAACAGATATGTTACAGGGATAAGGGGACGGGCCACTGTCCCGTATGCGAGGAGATCCGTTGTGTCATTTCCGACACCTAAACACGGGTTCTGTATGAAAAATTCCCACACGAAACTTTTCAGATATTTCACGGCGGTGTCGCTTCAGTTGTTAATACCTTGTCTGTGGAACACGGGAATAAGGTGAAACCAAATGCAGACGTCAGTCTCAACCCTTTCGTTGTGAAGGGTCCAGGGATCCTCCGTCTTCAAGGTAAATGCGTCCGCTTCAATTCACGTCCTGTTTTCGCCTGTATCTTTATCTACTGCACTTCGATAGATAAAGTCAGACTTCCTTCTACGCATGTATAGCTCATGATTGCCAGAATGCGCGTCTTAATCTTGGATTTCTCTCCTAAGAAGCAGAATTCGTTTGATGGTTGGATTATAACCTTCATGTCGTGAAAATAGAGATTTCGGCTTTCCGACCGAGGGAACCCGATTTGGGGGTATCTGCATGTACTGAACCAGTGCATCATCCGATCGAACTGTTGCTCTTCGGTTTGTTCGTACTGTTCTTTTCCGGAAATCAGTCGGCTAATTGGCAAAGTTTAGCAAGGCAAACGTAGGATGTCAGTAGGACAGTGATGTCTGTGGGGCAACACATTTTCCCACACACTATATCACTTTCAAAAGCACCTTATACCTAAAAGTTGTTAAAAAGATGTCGGGTTCGCTTTCCGCTGCCACCAGTGTAGCGTCCCGAGGCTCCAAATGGGGTAGTAGAAGGCATAAGTGGGGTTGAATACATGTATTCCGAAAGCAATAGGAGAAACGGGACCTGAGCGTGGCCCGAGGGCCAGCCCACGTGCACAGGGCCCAGACAAGCCCTAAAGTGACCGCCAAACGTCAGATAGTCGCATAAGCAAAGCATTACAGTAAGGTTCCGTTTATGTAACACCCAATGTGTCTCGGCCACTTTGAGATATGTTTGTTCATCTACGTATGAGTTGGCATTTGGGCCATGCTCAGGTAAAGTCGCTTCGCGCTCTTTGCAGTACATGTGCCCAACTTCACTTGCTGCCTTTTTCCAACCTATGGTAAGTCTCGGGACACTACATTAGTGGCAGCGATTAGCGAACCCGACGTTTTTTCCAGTTACCCCATCATAACACGTACCGTTTTATGCATGTATTTACGGTGTTCAGGAAGCGCATTTACCTTAGGGACGGAGAATCCCTGTATCTTTCACAACCAAAAGATTTAAACTGATATCTGCATGTGGTGTCACCTAATTCCCGTGTTTCGCAGACGAGCTGTTATCAACTGAAGCGACACGCCGTGAATCATCAGGAAAAGTTTCGTGTCGAAATTTGCCATTCTAAATCCATGTTTAGCTGTCGAAAATACCGCCGCGGTTCTCCTTATATACGGGACAGTGGCTCATCCTGATTTCCCTGTAACATATGTGTCTTGGATCAGAGCTCCACCGTCTATTCCTGAGAGCAATTAATGGTCAACAGGTGTGTGTGGTCCAGAATGTGGTTGTTAGATCGAACATAAGTGCAGACCCATTTGAAGCTGCCGAGAAGACGACGTACGGTTCCTCGCTCTCGTGTTGTCTGTCGACAGGCGCGGTTGGCTCTTGGGTGCTTACTTGTAGTACCGAATATGTTGTAATGGCTGGTGCGGGATGTGTACCAAAAGGATTTCGCTCGGAAGAGGAGAGGCAGTGTAATACTTTGTTTATGTAACCGTATGACGTTTGGCAGTGACTTTAGAATTTTTTGGTCCTTGTACACGTGGGCTAGCTTTCAGGCCACGCTCAGGCCGCATTTGTCCTATTGTCTTCCTAATACATGTAATTACCTTCAATTATGCCTTCTTCCACCCTATGGGAAGCCTCGGAACGCTGCACATGCATTCAGCTGAACTTACTGACTTCGTATACCGGCTCGGAAATCGGGGAAATTACACTATATGCTAATGGTGACACATGACTACAAATAATAATGCAGCGCAAAACTCTTTGTTTACGAGCTATCAAACTGAGCCTAACCCATATGGCCGCGCGATTAATTGCTAGTGGTTTTGTTTTAAAGTTACTACATTGCAGGTGTGTTGATTAGACGTGTTGCATAAAGAAATTTGGTGGCCCACATTCACCTCTCCCAAGTCTACTTTGGCACACCGTTCTCTTAAGGAACCTCCCACAGATTTCTATTTCCCAAATTATATTAAATGTGTTGGGATAGGCACCAACTTTTAAAGTTTAGTAAAATAATATGGTTAAAATGCTGCTTTGCTTACTTTGAATCCAACTTTCGTACTTTCATCCTACACTTCCTCTTCATATCTAACCTTGGGATGTGTGTTAATGCGTTCTACTAAGCTAGTTTAATCATGCCCTTCTCGCGCATTGTCGACTTTTTCCTTCGTGTGCTCTTTTGCGTCGGTTGCGATAGCTCATTTTAGCCTGGATTGCATCCACTTAATGTTCGGTTCTGTCGTTTCCTTCTCTTCATTAAACCTGTTTTTGACCAAGTAAACTGTCAGCTAGGTTAACGGTTAAATTGTATCAATATAAAACTTGTGGATGCAAAATTAGTTATCGAGACGGTCTGTATTGCTATAGAGTTACTAACTTCTGAGTTTTGAAATGCGAATCTTTTTGTGCTTGATCTATTGTGATGCATTTAATTTTGGATATGTACCGCCTTTCGTACACGAGTTTAAAGCGAAGTACTCTTGTTGCCATTTGATTTCTTGCAATATTTTATGCATAGGGTAGGAAATTTTTAAACAAACTGCAAAGCTTTGTTAAAGCATCTTGTCAACTGGACGTTCTTGGCGTAAGACATACCGTCTGATAGTTGTTAGTGTTTAATAGTTTATCTCGCCTGAGAATAGCACGGACTTGAAATGTAAGCAGAATTAGTGCAGCCGTTTCTTGCGTCTTCACTAGATAGAAATGTCGGATGTTGTCGCCACAGAGCGAGTTGAATCACCGAAACCTCGGGGAGTGATATTGCGTTTACCTCATCGTCTCACCCACCGGTGAGTTCAGTTTTTAATTGCTGCCTATTTTCTCACTTATCTATGTCGTTATCGGTTAGCTACGCGAAATGGCTAGCTTCACATCCAATCATAAATGGCCTCCTAACGGCGACTTTTCTCATCGCCTCCGCCATCGTCTCAATTTGTTTCTCCGATTTACCCTCCTTCGATGATCCGGCTAAGGTTATCTCATGCACGCCCTGTAAAATGTCAACCTACTTCGTCATTTTTTCTACTGTTCTGATCCGTCTTGCACTTTGCCTCACAGGAGTTCATCACAATTGGGACACCAATGGCTGCGAAGTTGTATCAGCTTAAAGCTCTCCAACAAAATACACTTTCTCTTCCCACCAAGAAATATGGTCAGAGCAGAGTAGCAAGATCAAGTATGGTGGAAGATAGGATCAAATTCTGCTTCGAGTTACCAGGTTCGTTTATGCGCTTTCTTCGAATTCTGCCACGTGACTTCTATTCCATTCTTCTTATAGATCAGGGCAGTGATGAGCTCTGGAGTCGTTTTGAGTCGATGAGTAAAGTGGTAGTACGTCTACATGCTGGGAAGGGAAGGATAAATGACACTTTTCTGACGGTTCCAGGAGCCGTTGAGAGCGTTTGTCGACTTCAAACGCGCTTTGAAGCTCTGCCGGGCTATAAGCAACTCTGTTCCAAAGCCTCCCTCACTGATGCAAATTCTGCTTGCTGTCCCATTTGGTCTTTGGCTAATTTCATTGCTTCCATCACCAACAAAACTTCCTGCCATCAGGTAAGGTTGTAGTTTTTAACTCATGGCTGACCTATGTTACCTAAGACGGCTTCGCTTCTCAATTTGTCGCGCCCTATTTGAAATTTCATTTAGCTATGCACTTTCAGATTACAGAGAGAGATGTGAAGAGAGTGAGAGACCTCTACGAGACGTGTAAAATGTCGTTTCTGTCAGGTGCATTAAAACGCACTTGTTGGGACGAGACAGCACCATCGCGATGGTTGTGTCCGGAGGTGCCTGTGCGGTGCTTCGTCCACCCACACCTCTTGCTGCTTTTGGCGATTGCTTTGCCACCCCCACATAATCACAATCATCTCAACGGTAGTAGAGGATGGAATGCCACCCTTCTCGTACTACCCCTTTGGAAGCGCGTAGGCCTTAAACTTTGGCATCTCGCTTCCCTTGACCGGCCACAAACTCTCACCAATCTCACACGGAATCTTACTCCTTCTCTCGCCATTGAGGTGTTTATGCTTTGTACCCGTTCGTTTACATGCGAGTACTCTGGAAATCTTTGAAATGTTTTTGCACTTTTGTTAGCTTCATTCGTACACTACTCCAAGTATCACGAAATTAATATGTGCTTGTACCTCAGTACTGTCTGTGAGCATAAGTGTAATAAAACGGCACTTTTTATAGAAGGGTCAAATTTAAAAGTTGTTAGAGTGCTTTTTTAACTTTTTCACCTTTCTCTCCTCTCTCTTGGTAATAGGCCATAGAGCTGGGGGTATATGGAGAATTGGCTGGTCGGTACGTGGCATGGGACAGCGTGTGGCTGGCATTAGGCGCGGCCTGTCTGGCGTTGTTGTTGCTTCTGCTGACGCGTGGGAGCGTAGTGGTGGTGGGTGCCACCTTTCTTGCCCTTGGATGGTCGCTCATCCTTGCTTACGGTCTCTATGCCCGCCTTCTTCGTCTCCCTACTTTCCCTCTTCTCAACATGATGGGCATTGTCCTTCTTCTCGGTCTCGGTGCTGATGACATTCTCCTTTTCTACCAAGTAGGCTAGCTGTTCCCCTTTCTGCTTCTAGCTCTTTTACACTACTTCAACGCGTTATCTATCATCGCTGAACATGTGTAATGTCTCGATTGTCATCTGGGCTCAATCTTCTTATATGTGGTATGCACAGAGAAATTAATAGCTGAACTCACTAGATCGACGAAATACTTGAGCTATGGTAGTCACTCCTTACGAGTTTAGCTACTGCTTTTCGATGAAAATCGGGTTCCCTTTCTTCAGTTCTCACTTCCGCTTTATTTTTTCGCAAGCGTATTCCTCCGGATACACATTATTCACTTCCGTCTCAATATCAATTCTTTTACAAATGAATGAACTCTTGCAAAGTGCTTCAACTGCCTTTTAAATTTCTCCGTTCTTTCCTCATCTTTTTAGTCTGTTTTTTTGGGGAAATCCTCAGGTCTACGTTTTTGTCTGTTTTCCTTCGTTCTGTTTCATACGTTTAAAGTCAATTTCCTTGCAGATGTCAAAGGAAGCAAAGAACCCGTTAATTTTGTGTTCCATTCTCAAAATCCTTCTCGTTTTCTACTGCTTGTTTCTATGCCTATAGCTGATTTTTTTCTCATGAATGGTTAAGGTTTGAGGTATGATGGCACAGTGCTGTGTTTTGTTTCGACCAATCTTTATACGTCAAAGTCTACTCAGGACGAGCAGGAAAAGGCACAAGATTCTCATTCTGTATCGTATTGCCATAATAGCCCCTTTTGCTCCAGTTCGAAATATAATTACGTGTTTGAAGCATCATCTTTTTTCCCGTAATATCCTGAAATTTCCCGCAAATTCTTGTGGACATTTGACCTTTTTTGAGATTTGTTTGTTGAAGCAATTCGCATGTGACTGTATCAACAGATAAACCAGCTAAATGATTTACTCGATTTTTTAACATTGCATACTTTCATTGTGGTACTTGGCCGAGCGGTTTGTGTCCTTATAACACCCAATATCTTTCTACTACCGCATGCTTGCTCTTCTTGACTGGATGCCATAGCGCACTTAACTGCAACGCAAAATTATATAAATCTTTCGGACTCGCCAATGGTAATGTAATCTTGGAACTTTTGGCAATATCGTGTTAGAAGTCTTTTAGTAGTTCATGGTCGGTGCACTTCCAAAAGTAATTAGTTTTTAAGAATCAAAAGTCACCTCTTAAAGTGTGTAGCACCTGGTTTTGTAGATATTTACGCAGTCACTCTAGTACCCTATTCTATTGCTCATGCGTAAACGTAAAATAGCAATGCATTCATGCTTCATTTATGCATTGTCTTAGATTTGGGTCTCCATGCATCTGCAAAATGATCACAGTGGAAGCCGGGCTACAGATGAAGGCGAAGGAGATGAAAAGATGACGAGGTTGCGTTTGAGAACACGGCAAATAGCCCTCACCCTGCTCCACGCAGTTCCCTCGGTCTGTCTGACTAGCCTGTCCACACTGGGAGGTCTGTTGGTGAGCCTCAACTCAGCCATCGTTGCAGTCAAACGCTTCTCTGTTTACGCCAGCCTCACCGTTGTTTGCCATGTCGTTTATGTCCTTGCAGTTATGCCCACTCTGCTCCTCCTCTTCGTCCCACCCCACCGCCGCCGTTGCTACCACATCTTCCGCCCCTTATACCCACCTCACTTTCGCCTTGCCAACTTTTTCGTCATCAAGGCGCGCTTCGCTTTTCCCGTCCTGCTCCTCTCCGTTATTATCACTTCGGCTTACCTCCTTTTCCACGCTGGATGGCTTACCTTTCCCTCCGGCTCCCTCCAGCCTGCATTCTACCGATCAGCTCACCCTGCTGAGGTCTATCGCATCAGAGGAGGGGAGTTTTCTTGGGCTGAGTACACTCTTCGTAGCCATCGCGGCCTCATCTCCCTTTACATTGTTTGGGGTGTCCAGCCTCACGATCCGCGTAATCACTGGACATGGACGCCCTACGACGATGAAGGAGTCGTTCCTCAACCTCTCTGGAGCGCGAGTTTTAATCTTACTGCGCCCGAGTCTCTCTCTTGGTTATCCACATTTTGTTCAAAGATCACTAGAATGCCGCACTCATTTGCTCTCCCCTCCATTCCACCTCGTATGAGCTTTTTGGAGAAGGACACTCTTCTTTCATTACAAAACTATGGTTGCGTATTTGGTCGGGGTATGTTTTCCTTTGGAGACTATAACGAATCCACACCAGTGTGTTACCATGACACAGCTGCTTGCCTGAACAATTTCGCGGAAACCTCATCAAGCCCCACTGGGATTAGGTTCTCTCTCGAGACTATGCGCACAATTGGTCTCGTGATTTCCGTCACCGCCAACTTCTCCCTCTCTAACACCACTTTTTCGGCGATACAAGAATTCACTCAACAAGTGGAGACTTGGTTTTCCAATCTCCTTGCAACTGCACCGAATGGACTTGCGGGCGGGTTTCTTGTGAGTCCGGAACTGACCGCGTTTGAGCCCTATCAGGACGTGCTCAAGTTTCTGCCTCTTTCGCTAGGTCTTTCTGTCTCACTGGCTGCTCTTCTTATCCTCATTTCTACCCTAAATCTGCCTCTCGCAATAACAGCTCTTATGTCGGTGATAGCTTCTCTCCTGCTGTCCTGTCTTCTTCTCGTGCTCTTGGGAGATTGGACCCTTGGGATCGTTGAAGCTTTGATCCTCAGTCTTTCTGCAGGCCTTGCTGTGGATCCTTGCATTCACTTGGCCCTGGCTATCATTAGATCCGGCGGCAGTCAGGGCGTTTCATGGAAACAGAGATGTCAGAGAGCATTGGAGACGGTAGGATGGGCTGTGGCCGGTG
This sequence comes from Hydatigera taeniaeformis, assembly GCA_900622495.1. NCBI lineage: Eukaryota > Metazoa > Platyhelminthes > Cestoda > Cyclophyllidea > Taeniidae > Hydatigera > Hydatigera taeniaeformis. Next base: position 133,019 of record UYWX01020344.1, on the reverse strand, counting down.
CAGCTTTGAGCACCGCAATTGCAGGGTTTGCGGTGCTACCTAGCCAACTGAGGTGCTACCAACAGATGGGACTGTTCCTTCTCATTCTCATGACGTCAGCTCTGCTCCTCTGTGGTATCGCATTTGTCGGCTCTGTCGCCTGCATACCAGACAAGTGTATCGTGACCTGTTGAAGAAGCCGGGAAACCATTAATGTCCCAGTTTCGTAAATGCCACCCAAGGGAGATTTTATTTATGTGCTTCGTGAATTTCTTCCAGCTGGTTCTTAATGTCTCTTATGCTTTATGAAACTTTTTTTATTTTACTTGAGTGGATATTGAGGCTTCTTTTGGTATCTCCTCAGCATTGTTGTAAGTCTGCGCAATACGGCTGTCCAGCTTACTGCGTTTTAGTGCGTCGTTGCTGGTCTTATGTTTTCGGGTAGGGATAGTGAGAACTGCTGTTTAAATGTGTGTGCACTGAAGGCACGGTCAGTAGGTGCGTGGTAAATGGTTGAGTCCCATAGATAAAGTATTATTTATGGAGTTCTGGTTATCTCATCTTAGTCTGTAGCTAGTAATAATTGCGTACTCGAAGTCTACTCTTAGGCGATGAAAAGTCGAATTTCGCGACACTGCAGTCCATGGTAGTTTGTGACGAGAGTAAGAACTTCCAGAAAGCCGTAAGAGGAATGCTTTCGATGCATTCGCAGACATTCTTGAGTGGGAGTTATTCAACAGGATATCAGAACTATTTTGCAAGTCTGGGAAGTGAATCTCGGAAGTGTTTAATGATTCCACTGTCAAACGAGGTGAAGTGAAGCTACGCCATTGTGAAGACAAGAAATTCCGGGAATTGTCCTATTCTGCGTTCTTGATAAGGTATAACTAAAAATAGTTTGTAACAGGTTATTTTGGGCCTTGTAGGGTTTAATAATAAGAGAGGATGTGTGTATCAGCGCATTTCCTGGCGGAAATTAATGCAGTGATTTGGTGCCTTATAGGAAATGTGGATGTGGAATTCAGCAGATGACGAATTTACCACATTGGCTCAAGTCTTATTTTTCTAATGTTTTGACCTTTTGTTTTGGCCCATTGTTGCAAAGTCGTTTTGACCGCGACAACTCTCCACCTTAGCTTCTCCTAATGTTGAAATCTTTAGCACGGCATCATTTTTGACGCTCATGGGTTTTCTGAAGTTTGAATTTTGACGATTACGAATAGTGCTTGCCTAAACAGCGAGTTTGCGACTAAGTAGGTGTCATCGCATTCATGTGATCTTGGATTCACTCTGACACCCGATTAGGTAATGAAATTCAAAAGTTTGTGTTGCTTCTTTGTGATCATCTTTTAGTTAAACGAGTGCTATCAAAAGCATGTCTCTCCCATTAGCGTTTACTTCCAGTTCATTTTTTTCGGTTTCTTTTAACTATGTATTTCTCGAAATCATCAGTTCCTTGAACTAAGACCTACTCGGGTTTCGGTATCGTGACTACAACTGGACAATTTAAATGCCAAAACGAGATAGGAAGAAGGGCTTCGTTGCACGGTTGTCTAAAATACACCCATTTCCTCTGATGTTTTTTAAACGCACCATGAATTTGGAACAGTAAAGTCACATTTCAAAATAGTCGTGACCTTCTTCTGTTAATCTCTCATTCAGCCATTTGTCCACTTCAAAGGCGATGGAAGTTACTTGTGCTCGCTGGCAGCTTCATTGCAAGAATACAAACATTTTGTGCAATCGTGCGATGAATGAGCAATGCGCTGTTTAAAACGGTTCATAGGTTGCCAAACCATCTTAGTGTGAACTTGATAGTATGAACTGTTCGAGGACAAGTCGACTGGTTACTCGCCATCTGCCGTAATTGTCGGTTTAGTGTAAAGGTCTAAGCAGTCCGGCTGTCATCTATCTTCTTCATTGCTGCTCGGCAGCGACCTGCTCTTGAAACCGTCCATTCATCTTAATGAAAGTGAAAATATGAAATCCTAGATTTCTTCATTGTTGATGGTTTTGGTTCCTCATCAAAGATATGCGAGCACTTCAAGTTCACGCTTTCCTAGTGCACTCAAAACTATTGGGAAGATTTTTGCATCAAATGCTCTGAAGATTTACATGAGTTATTCCATTGAGGATGGCAATCATTTGCATTTAGTGTAAGTTCGAACTCGCTGGGTGCCCAGTTTCGTTGAACAAGAGGTAAAGACTTGGCAGGGATCATTTCGATGTGTTGACGAGTTCGAAAAAAGAACTGCAGATATAAGTTGTGCCTGCCTGATCACCACGGTTACAGGGAACTTCATTCACGCGTATCCACTCCCTATTACATTTAAGCACCAGCGCAACTGAATAATGGAATGAGTTTTCGAACAAACTGGATTTTAGAAGCCCACTCTTAAAGAGAACATCCCAGAGTCTATGGTATAACAAGTACATCCGATATAGCAAAGTACATCCATTTAAAAATGATGCCAACTTCACTCGATAGCTCCTATAATCAAATCAGCCAATCTTCAGATGAGGACTTTCTCCTGCACAGCCAGGTCGACGACTTTCACGGTGACACCTGCGATCACTTCAACGTCTTCCAAGAGTCCCGCCACGTCAGTAACGTCTTCATCTTGCGCCAGCATACTACCACTTCTGAAAGAATAAAAACAAAAGCATTATGATCGTGGAAGGTGTACAATTTCAGTTCTTTCCCTTCTTTTCCATTGTATTTTTTTGCTTGTCACAAATAATGCGCCAATTACAAATAAACATCAATTGAAAAGATGGAGAGTGGTGACCAATCGTCTTCAGCCGATTGACCGACAGCGCTCGTATGCGTTGGCGGTGCTCTCCGTTTTTTAGAGCAAAACAGTAAGCAATTGCGACATCCCACTCTTATACTCATTCTACTGTTTGTCAAAACAGTAATCCTGACATCACTGAATGCTTCAGCTTTTTTGAACAGGTCATTAATAGCTATGTTGAGACTTCATTTTAATTGTAGCAGAAATTCCAAAGTCAAATTGTCATTTAAGTGGTCATGATACTGATGAAGTGGCATTAATTAGGAGGACAGAGAATCCTCTTACGAAAGGGAAGGATGCTAACGAATTTACTCCAAATAATGTCAAAAGTGGAGGGATCTGCCATTACTAGATAATAAAATGAAGTTGCCATTACTGTTGGGAAGGATCCTGAGCTTGTAGGTTTTCCAGAAGTCCACATGAATATTAACCATTTTTCATATTTTCGTTGCTGACGCGACTGCTTAAGTATGACATCCGACAAAAAGCGGTCTGTCGTCTCTGGTTATTTTCAAGGAGGTACTACTGTAAGTTAGCGACTGTTTGTTTTGGAAAGGGATGGTGTTGCAAGAGGCTGTGCGAATTTATTTGCCAGAAGAGAAACTTCTACGTTCCCTTTTTAGTTTTATTTAAAAATAGAATTTCAGGCACCAACCTTTCTCGCATTACTTTCATTGTTCAATTCACCACGTTGTTAAAGATCCTATCTGGGTCCTTTGACACGCTACCTTCATCAAGCAGGACTATTCATAGCTGAGGCAGTAGGCCCTTTGATAAGAGTGTCCCCTTCGTTTGTCCTCAAAAAAGTCACTAGACAATGCATTGGCGACATCAATAAAGAAATCTATTCTGCAAAACAGCCATCTTGAACGAAAGAATTGCATTCGTTGTGGATCTGTGGCGGCGATCCCTAACAGTTGGACTGAAAATGACACACACCTTCGGGATCTGAACTAGTCTCATGGTCATTAGGAAAGTTGTGAATAGGGGAATAAAAATTAGTTATGCTTCATCTAAAACAGCTAAAAATGTAGCCATGCGGTACTCAACTAGCACAAAACCACACACCTCATCAAACCTAAACCACATTACGAAACAGGAAGGAGCTCTAATTCCATCAGAATTGTTAGGTGAGATGTGGCACTGTGGTGTACTTTATGGAAAAGTGATCGCCAAAAGAGTTGGTTGCTAGACATTTCCTTTGCAATGCTCGTCACGCTGCAAGACTGACAATGGGATCCATCAAGGCAGATGCCTAAGAGCCTTCCTCTGAGACATACCGCCAACAGACTTACCAATGACAAACGCACATTTTCAGTCAAAGAGAATTGTGATTTCTCTTGGGGTATAACTGCATAGGGCTTGGATTAATTGAATGAATAATACTTTACAGGAAAATTAGAAGACTCCTTGGCTTTCCGTATACTCCATAGCAATTTGTTTCCTCAGCCGATATACTTAAATATACTCTGTGATTTGGACCCTCAAGAAATCAATTCCACTTCTGAGTTCTGCGATATCATTCAGAAATACGCTTTTCCTTGATTTCGTGCACAATTCGAAGACTTCCGGATGAGACAAAGCGCTACTAACATGGCTCAAGGGACACCACTCAGAATTAGAGCATAACAGAGGAATGCGAAGTTCTCACCCGCTAGCACGGCAAACTGCTCCGCCCATGACTGCAAATGCGGAAAGGAAACGAATTGATCTCTCAACGCGCATCTTGCCATCCCCTCGCCATTCATTTAGCTGTCCTAACCTCATGACACTGCGCTGACATCAATGGCAGCATTGCGAGCTTTGAGCACGCCTACAACCACTCAGCTCTCAGTTCTCCGTGGTTATTGTACCTCAGTCGTTCAACCCTCGTTATAAAAATGTGGCTCACTCCCATCACTTCAATGAGACCAACTACGACGCTGTATAAGTCCGCCTCCTCGTAGTGTAAGACTCAACTTCCATCAAAATGGTGGGAGTACCTCGCATTGCAGCCACAGATTCCCCACGCGGTACATTACGGAACGGTGTCTACTTCGTTAACTGTGCTACACGATGACGATTCCTGAAGTGGTCTTTATGATTAACAAGTCCATCAAACGCAATGAACCACACTAAGCATTGTAATTCATGTGAACCCCTATTTTCTCTCCTTCAGACTTTCCCAGTAAACAATCAAAAGATATGAAACACTACCTCTAGATCATTCGGGGAAGTGCTGTCGATCTCTTCCAACCTAGTTAATGGAAGTATAAGCACGGATTTACTTCATCGAAGTTCTCATAACTCAGATGTTCCAAATAGTTAGTTGTTCACTTGCTTAGATTTTTGATAAATTGGATGTGAGCAGAGACACCATCAATCAGATTGAATAATTGTCCCCTTCTTCCTTTAAATTGTCGCCTGGTCCACAGAAGAGGCCAAATCAAAGGTAAACGGAGCTCACACCTCAAGGATGTGAATAGGTTGAAAAAAATAGGAACGATAGAAGCATCAACAAGGGGAGCGTAGAGCTAGACGTCGAGAACGCAGAAATCAGCCTCAGAAGTCTGTTTGCTTGACGCCTCTGAACACGCACGGTGAAAGCAACTGGAAATCGAAAACAGTTTTGTGCTGTACAAAAAGACGAGGCAGAAACAATGGATTGATAGTTCAGTCGTACTACTTACTAAGATATGGCTTAGAACTTCTAGCCTTGGAATAGCAGAAAAAGAGCTGGACTCCAAGACATTTTGATGAAAATAAAGGCCAAGTGTAATTGATGAAACCATTTGAAATGGAAAGCGAATGTAAACTGAACCCGCAATGACCTTATGGGAAAAGATGGAAGATTAGAGTCAGATGTCCTACCTTTGGAGTTTGTACAGACCATGCAAACAGTTATCATCATGGGAGGAATCGACATTGAGGTCGGAAACCTTGAACCAGCGTGCAAAATCGATGAGGTGGAGACGCAAAAACCGATGACTAGGAAAGGCAAGATCAGCAGCCGACCTTGGGGAGGACCAATCGTAGCAGAGGAAGAGTGAGGAGGCCACGAAACGATAAAGTGTCTGCGCTTCGAACCACTCGATCAGATGTTTCAGACGTTCTGCGAACGCATACGCTAGGGTGCTCCGGCGATACATAACGTTTTCATCGCCTTTCCCATCGAGAAATAAGCATATGCCTGGGAGAGGAAGGAGAATGCATCGAAAGAGGTGACTAGTTTAACAGTTTTAGGAAAGAAGAACAACTATATCGAGGCTGGATTGATGACCAAGCTTACCTTTTTCATAGATCGTTGAAGGAGATAGTGCCTTTCCATAGAGACGGTCATAGAAGGCACCGTCCACCTGCAAAAATAGTAGTGCTTCCTTTGAAGATTCAATTCCATTTTAAAGAACAAGGACTTAATTTTGTCTCGGAAACCCAATTATCTCAAACAAATGGCAGCTTGCCACAGAAAGTAAGCTACGCCGAATCGAGCTATTTCAGCTGATGGGTCGAGATCACAGCGATCGAAGCCAGTCACGAGAGGGGATCGTATAAGGTATATCAGCGAGTACAATGACGTTCCTTATTTTCTCAGCTAACACACCGTGAAATTTCACATATACACATGCAGAAAGGACATTAGTGATAACTAAAAAAATGCAAATGTAACACAGGAGGCACGTCAGTGAGGTCTAGTACCAAGTCCCAACATTATGGACCTCAGTGAAATAATGACATCTCATCCGAAGACTCAATCTTGGAACTCTTCCGAGATCGAAAATTCTGAACAGTATGGAAGGATATTTGGCGTCATTTTGTTGGACAAGTGGTTTCAGAAGGCCCTCCGTGAAAGCGTATGGACTGATAAGCTTGCAGACGACTGAATTCAATAGACAAGGTTACACAACCGCCATTTAAGCCATGATTCTGTCTTCAAAAAACATTAATGCTAAAACAGAAATGCTGTTATCAAACAGTGAGCTCAGTAATCGAAAAGCTCTTTCAGGCATACCAGGCAAACACTAATTGGTGGAAGGATTGAACGCAGTCTAACTGAGCAACGTTCGAAACCTGTAAAATTATTTGCTTAAAGCGGCATTCCTAGCATATCTTGCATCAAGGTAGTCTTCCATTGCACAAACCATCTCCCATTTTCCCATGGGGGTAGGAGGAGGTAAGATCCAAAGCTCAGCCAAGACTAGGACTAAAGAGGAAAGCAGAAAAGGATGGGAAGGGATAATTTAAGAACACACCCTAAATCCAGTGATGAAGAAACCCAACTGACGCCGCCATGGATACTTCGCTTGTTCCATGACCATTTTCTCGGCCGGGGCCAAAGGACCGTAGCTCTGACGTCCCAATTTGATGTCCATCGCGTTAGGCTGCTCCATCTCCCATTGCATATCTGCCATTGCCACCAGGAAGTCTGAAAGCCATTGCAACAAAGGTCTACAGCCCTTCAGACTTTAACAAGCCACAGCTGATACTGCGGCGTGAACAGAAGAGGCTCTGGTGCCCACTATTTTACAATGACACTGAAGTAAATATAATCTGTTCGTAATTACCTCTGGAGAGTAAATTTATGCACACAATAGTACTCAATTTTTCTGCCTGCAAACAGATTTTGCGTTCACTCAAGTTGATAAAGTAACTGACGCCAAAGTTAATCAGTTAGCTGGTTTGATCCGCACACCTGCGTGAAATGTGTCTACTTTTAATGAGCACAAAAAATTTATGCAGTTTATTCCAAGAGATACAAGGATCGCAGCACACTCGGAGATTAGGAGACGTGAGTGAAGAAGGCCTACCAGCGAAATTCGATAGCAGAGTTCAACTGGTGACATCGAGAAGCATTATTTGAAGAATATCTTTTAACGTGATGCGTTTTAACCAAACTGTGCATTACCTTTGGCAGACATAAACCTTTACTTAATATTTTTTCAAGCCATAACTAGCCATCAATGCCACCTATACAAGCAGTCGGATCTGCTTGTGAAAATTGAGGCATTGTGCATGTTCTCTTTACCAATTCATTAGAACAAATTGCGCCACTCCGCGTTACATATACATTTGCTAAAAGTAAGACATTAAAATGGCTCGAAAAAGACTTCTCCACGTCCCAATAGTTCAGAGGTTGGGTGATTTGTGAACTGCTCAAGTGACAATTTAAAATAGAGCGATTTAAAATAAGACCGATTTTGGGGACACCCAAAATACCCTGACTAAAATGGATTTAAATAGAGCTATTTAGTTTGTTGAAAAAAGTATGAGTGTATAAATATGGTTTGTGAGGTCAAAACCCTGGCTTCAAACAGCATGTGATAGGGAGCAGTAGTGCACGCACCAAATTTGATCCACATCCACATGACTATCCGATTGTATGCTCCAGGGTAATTTTACACTGGCAACTTTGACCGCGACCTCAGTAACCGTGGCAAAGCAGAACCAGCACGTGAGGCCGTATGTAATAAATCCCCTTCTCTATCCTATGTTGCATGTAGGAGTGCATAAATTTTGTGAAACTGACTGGAATGAGGAAAGGACATCAGTGTCAAATAGAAGTAATTATATCCTTCAGATATTCAGCCCTATTAAATAGCTTAATAAAGCCCAAACCTGTGACCTGAAATCAAACAGCCCAGTTTCGTGTGGCTACTGTGCAAGTGAGTCGGAAGAGTGGAACATTCATCGACAGTTAAGCTTACTCCCAGAGCTCGGTTGGTGAAAGAGACCACGATAAGCAGGCAAAAAGGCCTTCAGACGACTGAGCACGGCGTCAGTAGCGTTTTCAGGAGCAAACACCTCAGCATAGAAACGAGCCTCGTTAAAACCCTTGCGACGCGCCGAGAGCACTTTATAAACTGTGCCATTAACGGTGTCGTAGAGGACTATAGGGGAGGAAAAAGAGTGAACCACTTTATGGAACGAGACCGCTGAAATGGCAGACGCATAGATGATCACCATGAAGCAAATGGAGCAATTTTAGGCAACAGAAAGATTTGATATTGTGCTGAAATCAAGAAAATGAGAAGAAATCTTCCAATGAAAACACCACAGTTTCGTAAGGTGATAAGCTCAAACAATAGATCTGATCGAGCAAATGATGAACAAATACAACCTAATTACCACCCCATCCAATAATAATGGTAACCGATCCCACATTAGACTATTAGCATCAACATTGAGTATCTAGAAGATTATCACGCGATAGAAGCTAACAGAAGTGCAACAACACATTCATAAAACAAAATTTCACACTTTCCAATAGACATATCCACGTTAATAAGACCGAACCGAACTCAGGCTAAACAAAGCAAAGCAATTCAATTTGATCGCAATGATTTAGCAGCAACCGCACCCAATGAACAATTAGGAGGAAACGACGTTCAATAATGTCAATTCAAACGTGCAAATAGCTTATTCCAAAAAGAAAAGAAGAAAGAAGATCCAAAGATTCGAAACTTAGGAGTAAATGGGGCCACTGGTAACTATAATGGCTGACATATACAAATAAGCACATTCTCAAATTTCGAATGGGAAATACTCTAATGCATGCTGACAGTAAAACAAGTGTTTTATGCTTTAATCAATGTTGGCCATTTCTATCACGAAAAGTACATAAAAACATGCCCGTATCAAAAGCACCAAGTCAATTTTTTAGACTTACACTTATTCTTTAAGGGTTTCTCCGGATTAAGACCGCCTATCTGACGATTGAAGGAAACAAGCCCACTTGGCAACATCTGAGCAACTAATTCATTGTTAAACAAGAACTGTTGTCGATGTTCCGAGCCCCTGGACATATTGTGCTGAACCCAACCAAAAGGACCACCAAGCTGTACAACCTAAACGACTTCATAAAAGGAGAATATAAAACACAGTGATGCAGTAGTTTAATATTCGGCCAATAGGAATGAAGGACAGCTATTAGTTTCAATGAACAATAAGGCCCATCATCCAAATAAAAAATGTCAGTTAATATTTAACGTTTTTATATGCTATAAGTGCGCAGCACATATAAAAACTACATTATTTGGACACGGAAACCTATGCTACAGGGTTTAAAACAGTATTAGTTAATCTGAGCACAGTTAAACAAAGAACCATATTACAATTCCGTAAAGCTTAGGTCGAAAGTTCATAATTATGGACAAGAGTTACTACAGCCTATAATCGTGATGCTACATGTATATAAGAGTTCATTAATGACTGGTAAATCCTAGCGTATTTTTCAGGATCAGGTTTGCTTGGGCTGGACCTAGGACCATGCCTTAGTTTTGCTTTTACGCTTTCTGCCAGAATATAGGTATTTAGCCACGCTTACTGCCATCTTATACATTACACTAATGGTAGCAAGAAACAAGCATGACTATGTCATGAGTTCAGTGCTGGGTTTCACCGTATTTGGCAAATCAATAGTGTGAGTGAAATGCATGCAACTTGAGCGGGAGAATCTCCAACTTTTCTACAGCAGGAGGGTTGACATCCTGTATCTACTTCACTTGAGTGTTCTACGAACCAGCTATTAACAACTGAAGCGACACCTCCACGGACCATTTGGAGAAGTTTTGTCTCCGAGTTTCCCATAAAGATTTTACGCATTAGAGACTGAATGCAAACCCATTGTTTTGTTTTGCACTTGTTTTAGACCAGTGTTCCAGCGCCTAATCTTAAACAAAATTGGAAGTTGACATTGTAACTTCCCGAACCTTCCTAGCCGGTATAAGAATTCAGTAAGTTCAGCTGGATATATGTATTTCACAGACGACGGCAAATGAGGCTGGGCATGGCCGGAAGACCAGCCTACGTGTGCAAGAGCCAGACAATTCCTATAGTTGCCGCCAAGCGTCATTCAGTCACATAAACAAAGTATTACACTGCCTCTCTCCTCTTCTGAGCAGCGTCCTCGATGCTCCCCTTGGTACACATCCCTCACCAGACATTGCAACATATTCGGTACTACAAGAAAGCACCCACGAGCCAACCGCGCTTGTCGACAGACAACACGAGAGCGAGGAACCGTACGTCGTCTTCTCTGCAGCTTCAAATGAGTCTGCACTTATGTTCGATCTAACAACCACATTCGGGACCACACACACCTGTTGACCATCAATTGCTCTCAGGAATAGACGGTGGAACTCTGATCTAAGGCATATATGTTACAGGGAAAGCAAGACGAGCCCCTGTCCCCTATGTAAGGAGAACTGTGGTGTCATTTCCGACACCTAAACATGGATTTTGTACGGGAAGCTCCGACATGAAACTTTTCCAGATAGTTCACAGTGGTATCGCTTCAGTTGCTATTACCTTGTCAGTGGAACACGGGAATAAGGTGAAACCACATGCGGATATCAGTTTCAAAACTTTTTGTTGTGAAGAATACAGGGATTCGCCATCACCAAGGTGAATGCGCTAGCTTCAATTCACATCCCCTTTTCGCCTGTATTTTCATCTATTGCACTTCGGTAGAGTCTGACTACCTTTTACGCATGCATAGCTCATAATTGCCGGTGCACAACGCCAAAATACGCTTATTACTCGTGAGTTTCTCAACTAAAAAGTTGAATTCCTTTGCAGTCTTGTCTACTGGTTGGATTATAAGCTTCTTGTCGTGAAATGAGAGATTTCGAATTCCCGGCCAAGGAACGCCGATTTTGGGGTTCAACTAATTATCAGGCTCATAGATACTCAAACCCAGAGGATCAACACCAAGACCAAGTGACATACATCTCCAGATTCTGTGCGATTTGTAGGCACTGAAACTTTGCATCACCCGGTCGAACCATTGCTCGTCGACTTGTTCGTACTGTTCTTTTCCGGAAATCATTCGATAAATTGACAAAACAACAACAACAACAACGCAAACGTAGGATGCTAGTGAGACAGCGGTATTTGTTAGACAATAGATTCTTCCGGATACTGTGTCGCTTTTAACAAACCACCAACGAAGAATAAGCCGCAGAGAGACCCCACCTTAGCTGAAGCAGAAGATCTTCAAAAGCACTACATACCTAAAAGTCGTTAAAAAATGTCCAGTTCGCTTTCCACTGCCACCAGTGTAGCGGTAATAAGAAGTCAGCAAGTGCAGCTGGATACATAAACTCCGAAGGTGAGAAGGCAACTGAGGCTGGGCATGGCCTGAAGGCCAGCCCACGTGTGCAAGAGCCATACAAATCCTATAGTGATCGCCAAATAGCAGATGGTCACATAAACAAAGCAATACAGACAGAAGCATACATCTTGATTTTCAACTTGGAGACCAAGCGTAACTCAAGATCTAATTAAGGTGACTGAGAGTGTAAACTACATCCTTTATATCATACAACAAGTAGTGCTTGGTACGCATGGTTCGTTTGCGCTTCCTTTTAGCAGGTGATGTGTATTTAGTTGACTGGCGCAGATGGCGTACTAAACAGAGCACTAAGATGGTGGCTCTTTAAATATTGTAGCAATGAGATGCATTATTATTTAGATCACCCATATAGTTGGAAGAAAAATTTTATTTTTTCCCATTTTTCATGAGCTTACATTTGTAACAAGTTACTATCCGATTTACTCTCTCGGAACATGCTAGCAGCCTCTTACGCGCCTTCTTTGAAAAGTGGCAGTCTCTGTTTACAGTGCCCTTAACCCACCCACAGACATTCAGACATCTAGGTTAAAAGTAGTTCTTGTGAGAGGATTTATTTCCATCCTCTGCAGAATTAAAGAGTGCGGGCACTGTTAGGACGGCCATCCGTCGCTATTCCACAGAATGATTTTCACGCTTTTCAAGCACGGAATTCGCGTTAAATGACCGCCTCACCTCCGTGGCTTTCTACAAGGTGGTTATCTTGTTTCTTCACTCCACTTTTTCTTACTAACTGAAATTCAAGTGCTCAGCCAAACTTAATGTCTTTTAATAACAGATATATGCCTGATAATGCTACGTACAGTTCTGATTTGATAACGTGGTCTTCTGCCACATTTTATATACAAAAAGTAAATACTATTAGGCAGTGAAAAGTTAATTGTAGGCGTTAACAAAATTTTTAAAAAAAACCGGTTATATTAGGAAAAATTTTAAATTTCTGTACAGAACAGAAGTTTTGTACTTGTAGTCGTCAAGATTGTTTTAATTCGTCACCTCTAGGGCGACTGTTTTGGTTTCCGCGGGGAGATGTTTTACTGGAGGAATAGCGGCTTCTCGTATGTGATCCTCATTTTGTTCACACTCCTCACAGCTATCTTAGATATTCCCAGTTATGTGCACAAGCACTTCGGTCTGTTGTCAAACTTGAGGCGAAACCAGGTCACGGTTTTATGGAGTCCAGTGTGGTTAAAACAATGTGGAAAGAAGGAAAACCGCTGAGTAAGGTCATATTCCTCATTTTTACGCTGCAGAAAAGCGTGAGTAGACGGGATGATAGCTCTCCTAGTTGGTCGTGGTTAGTGCATTGTCGAAATGATTAATGACTATAAATCTTTCATCGAAGTTCTCGCCTTCTCTTTTTATCTCGTGCATTGTTGCTTCGATTTTCTCATCATCAACTGATGCTGCTCCACCTTTGTCTGATTTTGTAGACTATTAGAGTATGAATGTTAAAGTGGGCCAGTAACCTGATCCTAGCGAACTCAGTGGCATAGAGACTATGCTCCTGAGTTCGGTAACTTGCTCTACAATGGTCCTTGTCGTCTTTGTTTCTTGAACCCACAGAGAACCCTTACTTTGTTGAAAGCACCAGTCGCATACCACTTCTAGCGTTTGAGCATGACTCTAAAGAAGCGCATTCTACAACAACTTCCCTATCTACTTGGCATAAGTAGTACTTGTGGGTTATGCATGTCTTGTTTAGGCAAGCATTCACTTTCGTTGCTTCCGTGTTTTTGGCAGTTCACCTCCTCCTTTTGTGTTTTACGGACTCCGTCTGTAGAATTACGTCGTTCGGATACTTTTTTTGCTTCCTTAAATGATTTAGAAAAAAATTGTGAAATGAGAATCAGATTCTCACGTTCTCCATTCCTCTTCTTAAATCTACTGCCATGTAAAAATCCCACTCTGCTGTATTAATTTTCCAGTTGCACTCAGGTGAGTGGTTTGAGGACATAGGTATTACTCTTTAGCGATATGGTCGATCTTCCGTGATCAATCAAAGCAAATATTTCCAATTATTTTCAATTATCTCCGTCGTCGTCATAAAGGAACACACACGGTTGGTCCCTTATTTAAGCTCGTTTTGAGTGTATTTGTTAGTTGATCTGTGTTGGTGTCGAACCAGTAACATTTTCTCAGTGCTTCTGTCATGCTCGGAGGCTTCGTCTGTGGTTTCTTCAGTATCAATGGCTCGATCCAATATGGGCAGGCATATTCATAAATCCGTCTCCTTAACCCCCACTTTCTGTTGGCGTGTTTGCCTTCTAATCAGACCATTCCCCTGAGTGGTGGCGTTGTCCCCACTTTGAAAACAGTAGAGGAAACCATGCTCAGTATTTAAATTTTGAATCCCCACTACCAAGCAGCTGTAGAGATGTCAATTTCTTGGTCTCCTCTCTGTCACCTGGGTCCTGGGTATCTCCATTCTGTTTTCTGGTCTTTACTTGTCTTCTACCCCCTGGCCAATATGTTTACATTGATCCAGATATCATTCACAGGGCCAGATTGCAACTTATCTACTTGCCTTCTTTGTTCACTTTATCACCCATATTTCTGGCTCCGGAAGCGATTAGACGCGCGGTCTGACTGGTGACCCCTTTTAACGCGCTGTTATAATTTTAATTCTAGCGTGAAGATTGAGATTAAATCTAGTGACGGCGAATTGAGAACATCACCCAAAGACCTCGCGGTGCGGTTACGTCAATAGCCTTATGATGTTTTCTTGTTTTGACCTTTGTTACAAATCTTTGGTCAAATGACATCCTGTAAGCAAGGGTGATTCTTCAGATTTATGTTGCTTCGAGTGAAATTTGTGGATACTAGTCGGACTCCTTTCACCTATCAGTCCGCCGTTTCAACAATGACCGCACTTCCTCTAGCCTCATATTGTGCACGATTGTGCCTAGAATTTGAGAGCCAATTTGGGCATCCCATGGAGGGTTCTATTGCGATGCGCACTTGCTTTAGTCGCTATACTTGAGATCGATTACTCACTGTTACCATGGCAAAAGGAAGACTAAACGTCACTGTCTCCTATTTTAGTTGCCATTGTTTTCCACACTGCTTATTGTGATTCTGAAGTGGCCAATGACAGCGCTCAATATAAACCGGTAAATTTGAAATAGACATTAACAGCCATGTGTCTTTTCTGGCAAGCACGCGCCCTTGCGTGCACTCACACGCTCCTTTGGCACGGCAGTAGAACCAGTCACATGTCACCACGAGGCCAGCAATCGATAAAGCAGTGTGCTTCTCACGCCAGTAACCAGCACAGTGTAGAGTAGGGCTAACTCCATCTGGCGTCACTCTCGGCTTATTAGACTCTTGTGATAGCTACAGCCATTTGCTTTGAAGACTCCTTATCAAACGCTAGATTCGTGAAATAAAATACCATGGAGTTCTGTTCGAGGCTGGCTATAGGTGAAACGTGGTAGCGCCAGGTACGAAATCGGGTAAAGTTCAGATGTAACGTCGGAAAAAAGAGATCTAAAAGATGCTTGCTACTTATTAACGTGGAATAAATAGAGCGGAATCTCACCTGAATTACAGCAGGAGCGCGATCAATAGTACTCTAAAACTGAATCCTTTACAGCGTCGCATCGCGATCAGACACACGGGACAGTGAGGCATAATTTCCATCCAAAAATGGCATAGAAACACTGTTTAGCGTCTGCGACAGGTTGGACAATGTGCGCCCACGCACCATATGAACGCAAATCACCACTATGAATGCTCGCAGGTACGTTGTCAATATCACGGCACCCTAATAGCTGAAATCATACATACACCGGAACTGGGCCGTTCAGAGGCTGACAGAAAACCAGAGACAAAGAGGTAAGGAACTGCAATATCGGAAGACGCATGAACTGCAGCGATCGGAAGCACAATGAGGGAGAATTAAGTTTTTGAGTTGTTCACTGCTTGGGCAGGGAAGAAGCAGGGGAGAGGGAAGGGAAGGATGGTGACTTGTGAAACATAGGGAGCCGAAGTGACCACTAGGACTTAACAATTTTGATGGCCCACCTGAATTTAAGGTGCTCCTGTTCATCATCATCGGTGAAGACGCTGGTGACGTTGTAGTGTCCTCGAAATAGTGCGCCCGATTGCACCTCCTCATCCTCCGAGCGCCATACGTATGGCGTTGCCCTTGGAGCATAGCTGCCCAGCATCACCTTGTCCACCGCTATAGCATTAAAAATGACAATAGCAAACAGTTCCACTACGGTTGCCTACACAGCAAATAAGCAGAAACATTAAGGGTTGCGTGAGCTACACTTAGAAATCAGTGGAGGTCAAATCGGTATGCGGTACTCGTGCAGGAAATTTATTCCAAAGACAGCTTTGATTTGTTGACGATCGTGAGTCAATAAAAGTTTCTTAAGTTTAGACACGTTCGAAGCTGAAGCGAACACTGTGATACAAACTCGTCACTGAAATGGTACTTCCTTACCTCTAACAATCAGAAATATCAAGTATCCTCTAAATTATGTCACTATAATTCTGCCAATTTGTTACCGTCACTTAGCGTAAAGATGCATCCAAATTAACAAAGAGAATATCACATGCAACATTTTTGACATTTATCCGCGTTATTATAGACTCAGAAGATTTGGCATCAAGATGAGGAGCATTGCCTAGGCAACTTAAGCCATAGGAAGACAAACTAAAAACTGCCACACTTGGGGTGCGCCTGATGCTAGCTCGGTTAGGAAATGACGTTCTCGAAACAAGAAATATATCATGAAGTAGGTTGCTGTTTTGTGCTTGCCATTGGGAGTTAAATAATCAAAATATAGAAGGCACTTCGTCCCAACAAAATTTTATTCACTGGACGGGACGTCCGCTGATCGAGCTATTAGCTTCTTTCAATGCACGCACATAGAATTCATTCGAGCTTGAAAGAGAAAGTCCGGCATAATTCATTCCAACGCAAACGTCTTATATTTGGATCAAACGTTCAAGGTAGTGAAAATAATTTAGTTGAAGCTACCAAAGAAAACTGCGAGAGGAATCTGCAAGTTTAAATCGTCCACCTCAAGTAGGCATCAACTTGCTCCCTCCTAAAGCTGAGTACAACGAACGCAATTAGACCCTTAACGACGGAAATACGCTACAAATTTTTCTG
The DNA here is from genome assembly GCA_900622495.1 of Hydatigera taeniaeformis. Classification (NCBI taxonomy): domain Eukaryota; kingdom Metazoa; phylum Platyhelminthes; class Cestoda; order Cyclophyllidea; family Taeniidae; genus Hydatigera; species Hydatigera taeniaeformis. The sequence goes on along the minus strand of UYWX01020344.1, from coordinate 116,011 downwards.
ATGGCAGGCGATCGCAAATTGACCCAACTCAAAAGAGAAAAAACGAAGCGGCTACCGCGCACCGCTCTTCTCAAGAGCAATGTGACGGAATCGTTGTGGAACATTGTGACAGTGTCATAGGCATAGCATCCAACCACCCACACTGCATGGCCGATCTACCTTCCAGACACCGATTACGCCCGCGCTAAACAGTCGTAAATTCCTCGAGTTTAGTAGTTTCTGGTTCCATTCGATTACAGGCACATTGCTCCTGACATCAAACAAACTCTACGCTATCAAAGAAATGTGACACTTGGTGAAAGGCGAATGTACTGGAATAACCGCGTAAGAACCTATCGAAACGAATATGACAAGACAAAAGGCAGTGGTTTAGCACCGAGGTCCGCGACTCGAAACTGTCAGGTCCCACTCCTGAAACACAGTAATTAGTCAGACTAGCCGTTGAGTGTTGACACGTTCCCTACAGGCATAACCGAAGTACAAGCTACGAGCCTGCACACTTCAGACAGGATACGCTTTAAAAAATTCTAGGTACTCGCAACAAAGAAGTACTCATCCGTAAATACGAAAGAATTAAATCGATGAAAAGAAAATTAGACTAAAGCATTGCACGCACGAATGGCTAATCATATTAATGCCCTACCGTGACCATAAAGAGGGGTCTTCTTGCTACCCAATATGTTTGTGCTCAAAGTTTAAAACAATAGATGGCAAGTTAGAAGCTGTGGTTTTAGTTGTAGGAAAGGTCCACATGAAAGAACTCAAGCGAGCCAAATATTGAAGAGCCCAACTTACATCTGAGGACGTTTTTGGTGGTTTTCTGAGCATAGCGGAGACCAGAAATAATTTCATGTTGAACATAAAATGTGACCTGGACATGGTACTGCGAACCTTCTATCATCTCAATTGGTTTGTCCTTAAGACCATCTAGATCTGGAAAAAAAAATGCATACTATGCGCGAAACCGAGCATATTTGTCATAAAAACATATTTCAATAAAGATGAAAAAATGAGGGAAGGTACTTCGGCATACAACCAAATGATGTCGATTGCTTTTAACGTACTCTTTAAGTCGATTTCATGTGTGGGACCATCCCTGACGCAGATCTCAAGTTTAACCAAAATAAACTTTCTTGGATCATTTGGAACTAGGATAAAAATATGGCTTCAAGGAATAAAAGCCTACAAGGATTCACAAGTTTGGTCCCACCTAGGAGACTCTCCTTATATCGTTGAAGGCTTGCATCCTCTGCATCTAATTTGACCAACTCATCCAGTGTCTTTTTTTCGGGAGCCTTGTAACCATCGTCATTATTCAATAAATCGGCCTCATCACCCTCAGAAGCGGCCATTGCAGGTGTTAAAATTCGGGCTAAGTCGCTACGTACTTTAATCAACAACCGCAAATGCAGTTAAAGTCACTCAAACGATTTATTTACTGCAAGTTAGAAACACGTGTAAATTAAATTTCACCGTGATTTCCTTGGTACTCATTTTTCATAAAAATCCTTCTGGAAATTATTGCGAAATTAGCTAGGCTGTTGTGGCATATTAGATGGTATAGAAGTTTTCGTCCCTACCGCATTTTCAAATTAAGGCTAGTTATTTCGACCCATAAACGGCATGCAAATCGTCTTTCAATGATACACATTGATATTATTGGTGGTGGTGAATCAAACTCGATGACATGCTTGAGAGCAATCGCCTTGTGTCCATGGGGGGCATTAAGCATGAAAAAACACATATATTCAGACAAAATGGATAGCGGCAAGACTGTTGTCAGTAAATTATGATGGTCATCAAATCGATCGCCACCCATAGGCGTTGTCTTTTAGGCATTGGACGCTTCCTATCGAGTGCTTTCTCAGGTCTGCGCCTAGGGGCTGTACTGGGCATAAGAAAGGTGACTGGTTTAATGCTTTGGCTATTTGATTCCCTGACGTTACTTCAGGATTTGTCTGGACCTTGTACTCGTGGACTGGCCTTCGGGCCATTCTCATACCCATTTTCTCGGCTTTTTTCAGAATATATGTACCCAGTCTCACTTACTGCCTTCTTCCACCATATATAAAATCTCGGGACGCTACAACTAGTGCAACACTGTGTGGTCATCTATTGTCGGTTGGTTACTCTAAAGTTGTATAGTTCTTGTACGCTTGAGCCGGCCTTCGGGTAAAATCAGATCTACTCACTCCATCCTCCGCTTTATATCTTCTACCCGATAAGAAGCCTTGAATGGCCACAGCGGTGGCAGCGAAAAGCAAACTTAACAGTTTTAACAATTCCATTGGGGTGAAGTGGAGGTGTATTTAAATCTGGGGCGTGATAATCTCTGAATTCTCTATAACAACAAGTCGACAATAATGTTGGTGTTTGGCTTCATATTGTCCTCGTGTTTCATTGACAATTCGTTATATGCCGAAGCGACACTGTCGTAAACAATAGGATACGAGTTCGTGTCAGAATTTCTCATAATAAAATCCATGTAAAGGCGCCCACCATGACACTACGATCCTCCTTATGTACGGGACAGTGGCTTATCCCGTTCTCTCGGCAACCCATCTGTTTTAGACCAGAGTTCCACCGTCTAGTCATTGAGGCAATTGGTGGTCAATAAATTAATGTGGCCCCGAATCCGACTTTCAGACCGAATGTACTTCAGGTATTTAAAGTTGCTAGGGCCATCAAGTACCGTTCCTCATTATCATGGTAGCTGTTGATTGGTGTGGCTAATTCGTGAACGCTTTCTTGCAGAAACGAATATGTTGTGACGTCTGGCACGGGAGGTGTATCAACGGGAACTTTGAGGATGTGACCATCTAATGACTGACGACTGCCTTCAGATTCGTCTCGTTTTTATACGCCTTTGCGTAAATTTCACGTCCTATTACTTCGCCCTCCTCGGAACATATGTATTCAACTCCACTCACTGCCTTCCTCGGACCCTACGACTAGATCAACTGGAGAAAGCAAGAAATCAGAGAACGACAGAACCAGTGTGGACCGTAAGAACTGCACCTGGGCTTTGCCAGAGCAGCGTTCAAATAAGTGTCAATCAATTCACAGATAAATGGCCTTTTAAATGTTCAATGCTTCTAGCAAACGAACCGTTACATTGTCATTTTATGCTTTGTTTACGTGAGCATCTGATTTTAGGCGATTAATTTCGAATTCCCCTAGCCCTTGTACGTGTGATCTGGCCCTCGTGAGAAGCCAAGGTATAATCTCTAGTAATTCTTCTGGAATTCAAGCATACAAATGAACATAGTGACGTCATTTATCCAGATGGATGGTATGCCTACTGCGTCAGTCAACAAAATACACATCACATGCTGCAAGGAAACGCCAACGAACCATCTCCACCAGTCTGGCTACTCGGCAAAGTCAAGCTGGCGACCACGTTGATTACCGTTCATACATGCAATCACAGAAACAAAGCAATGCAGTAGGATATGCAGATGATAAGTAATAGTCCGATTAATAAAACGCACGGGCAAAATCGAAGGGACTTGAACTTAAGGCATAGCTCATTGTCCTGCCTACCCAGTAGGGTCAATAAATCTACTAATATACCTCAAGTACACAAAGTAGTACGGCTGACAATGTTTCGATAAGCATGCTTCTAGAGGCTCATTCTCTTTGACTATTTGATTTACACCTGGTTGCTTAGGTGTATGCTTAGCGCTATTTCCGTTTTCCTATCGAACCCAACACCTATCGAGAATCGATAATCACCACCTTTCCCTATCTGCTCTGATTTTAACAATGCTTGAAATCAGGATAATAAGGAAGTGATGTAATGTGGTGTATCCTTTGAGCAAAAGATGTGAATACGATTTGAAGTTCGAGCCTTGATAAGCCAGCGAATGTTCATAAGCCGAGTGAAGCCACATATCCAGACGGTGTCAAGTCTGCACCGATCCCCCTTAATCTAAAAAAGGCCTCTTGAAAACAATCAGCCTTCTAGTGGCGGGAACCGCACAAATTATCCAGTAATGATGTTTTATAAAAGGCACTGCTTATAAATAGGACTGCTAGCTGCGTTGGTTAAAAATGGTATCCTCGCAACTATAGCTGCAGTGCTCTGAGATTCCTCCGAAAGCAAATGAAGGCATGCGATTCGTGCACGAATAGAAATCTGGGCCAAAGGCATGGTCCAGAGGGTAGCCTATGCAGTAAAAATGCAACAAATTAATCTGGTCACACGTCACCAAAATTTGAAGTTAAACATTTCGAAACATACTAAGGTGCTATCACTGACATGCTGCCACAATTGTCTGAATCGACATTGTATTGCCCATTAAGCGATGTTCATAAAGGATGTTTAAGGGATGTGTGAACCAACCTCATGCGTAGGTCACGTGATTTAGATATCAGTGGATGTAGTTTCTTTACGGGGAGACGCTGCTAGTCCGAAGATTGTTTGTGATGGTACTGGGTAACGCACGTCGACGTCGCTAGACCCTATTCAACTTCTCTGTTCACAGAACTCTAAACAAGACGATTTAGTCCCAACATCACCATCATCTGCCTTCTTTTGGGTGACTAATTTGTGTAGATTCCCGCGAGTCCCCATAAGTTTGCTAAAGAAATTTCGATAGAGCTCAATGTAATGCTTTTGTATGTACCACTACCTGGTGTCTGGTGTCAAATTTGGTGTCCATTTTGCCCTTGTACACGTGAGCTGGTCTTCAAGGAAAGCCAAGGCCAAATCCCATCGTCTCCCCCAGAACAAATGTATTCTGTTTAATTTGTTACTTTCTGTCTAGTGTAAATTTTTGGGAGGCTACACTGAGTACTTCCATTCAAAGAGAAATATAAGAGACTAAGCATTGGCCTGATACAGATATAAGTGCCAAAATAACCGTCTGTCGTAGGTGCAGTTGAATGATCAAGCGATACTCAGGGATACCAAAGGGCCTGGAACATAGAAGGGGAAGAAAGGGGCGGAAACCCTCAAGCCTCTAATCCATACGCATTACAGATGATGCATGGCAAAAATACGTAGTATAATAACGTATGCACCACTACCATCTTCAAATGGGTAGGTCGACTTGTCGCTTGCTAATAACATTATTCGAATGAAATGGGAAATCTGAATGGTTTTGCTGGTCAGCACTCAATTAAAATTCGTATATTATGAAACGCACTATATAAAATCAATCCAATAATAATTATTTTTTAATTGGGGAGATTCGACATCTAATCAGAACAAATGCAAGGAGTGTTGTTCCTCTTTACCATTCTCATACAGTGAAGGATGGAGCTCATCACTAAGTGCTGTTTTTATTGCAGAAGTTGATGATGTGGATTATAATCGTCAGTAATATTGTGCTAGGAAAATCGACACGTTAATTATCCATCAAGTTCTTCGATGAGCTAGAAGTATTAACATCATATCACGTTTTCGGTTATTTTGAAGGTTACTGGTTTGTTCTCCTTTCGTCGGGTTGAGATTCGTTCATCGCCATTTTGGGTGGTACTTTATAATTCCCCTGATTCATTTGATCTACCTAGACGGATTAAATCTGCTGTTTGCACTTATTAATGCATCTAAATATTTCCCTGCAATCGCTCAGTCTTTGACGTTGACATCCACTCCGTGGCAGTTCTATATGCCTGCATTTTTTTCTTTTTTCCTTGTTGTCCTGCTAAAATTACAGAGCCTTCGTTATGAGTTTCTTCTGGTTGTTGTTTTGGTAGATTGTGAGAACTTTAACTTTTCTCGCCTCGGCAACAGAACATGAGTGCATCACCTGCCACAGGAGCCCCTGGTAATGGACCGGACACCCAACTTCAACCCCAACAACAGCCCAGTACAACAAGCGGAGGGGGTGGAAGTGGCGGACAAGAGGAGGACGAATTCTACCCTCTAGCAGTTCTCATTGAAGAGCTACGCAACGAGGACGTGCGTTTTCGGTTAAACAGCATCCAAAGACTATCCACGATTGCGTTGGCGCTTGGGCCAGAAAAGACACGCGTCCAGCTTATCCCATTTCTCATTGACTCAATATATGATGTGGAGGATGTGATGGTTGCTATAGCTGAGGAGTTAGGGCGATTCGTTCCTTACGTTGGTGGTGTCGCCTTCGCACCCTGCCTCATCAATCCTCTGGAGAGTCTTGCTCTTGTGAGTTCATTTAAGCGCTATACCTTTCATTGACCATAATTTTTACTTCATACTGGTTCTGTGCTCTTGTCTGTCCGTGTAATAATGATGTCTAATTCCATGTCTTTTTTCCTACTCATCCCTAAAATTGTTTGATTAGGTTCCCATTTCGTGTATTCTGAAGGCCTTCATTCTCCTGCCCTTATTCATTGCAACACGGCTTTACTCATTTATACCGAAGTATACTTGTACAAAGTCATTCTCTTTTGTCGTAGGCTATTATGGGTACTACATTTCAAATGCTTCGTTTTGGTATCGATTTTTCGACTCTCCTTAATGGTTTCTACGGCCTTTGAAAGGCATTACTCTTCCGTATCAACACCTTGGTTCCTTTTGATTTGAAGGTCGAACAATTTTTGAGTCAGCATTTGGAGAGGACGTTGTACCAAACCAACTTCTTTCCATTTTAGCGCTTACTTCGCGCTTGTCATGCATCGAGTCAGGTTTTCGTCCTTTGCACTTAGAAAGTGACAAGATTCTGCACGCTGCCTTAATAAACCACGGGCAAAGACGGTTTTGCAATTCAGAGACTCATTTAAAACGCTTAGTCTTTCTCAAAAGTATTCATTTTTGCACTGAGTAAAACGTCGACTAAAATACTTCGCCTTTGTCATTGTGGCAACGGTAGGTGGAAGACGCTAATGTACGAGAAAAGGCGGTGCAGTCGTTGCGTCTACTAGCACGCGAGCACACGGACAAGGATTTACAGGAGCAAGTTTTCCCCCTAGTGCGTCGTCTGGCTGCGGGAGACTGGTTCAGCAGTCGCGCCTCTGCGTGTGGCCTATTTGCTGTCGTCTATGGACGTCTGGACGCCTCGTCTCGACAAGAAATTCTTGCCCTTGCTCAGTCCCTAACCAAGTGGGTACCGATTCCTGCTTTCCTGTTTTATTACCTCGATTACGAGCATATTTTGCTGTTCCTCTAGCGACGATACACCAATGGTTCGGCGTGCCCTAGCTGCAGTTTTGGGTGAGTTGGCACTCGCCATGGTTGGAGTCCCACCTGTATCAGACGCCGCGGCCGCTCCCTCGCTTGTGGGAAGCGCAGTTGGAGGTCCTGTTGGTGGGACCGGTATTAGCGCTGAGCAGGAAACTGCCGAGGACTGTCCATTGGACCGGCTGCCTGCTGGACAGCAGGACACAGAAGCCACGCCTACCGCTACCGCAACTTCCACTAGCGAAGTTGATTCTCTCATTTCCGCTCCAATCGAAGAAACACCGGAGGTGGCAGAGGCTCGCGCTCAGATAGTGACATCTCTCGTGCCTCTCTTCAGCAGTCTCGCCTTCAAGGACGATCAGGAGTCGGTGCGCCTTATTGCTCTCGAGGCTGCTGTCCCACTGGCCCGGGCTCTGGGTCCTAACCTCGCAGAGCAGCACATCGTTCAGAGCTTGCAAAAAATCCTTGAATTCAAATCCTGGCGCTCCCGATGCCTTCTTGCGAAGAAGCTTACCCTCTTGCAGAATTGCCTTGGCTCTCGAGTCACCAAAAACTGTCTTATTGTCTGTTCGCAGTTGCATAAGTTTGTCCACCGCTTGGTCGTTTTTGATATTTATGGTCTGTTTTTGTATAGGATCTCTTCCTCGCTCTTCTTGCGGATGACATAGCGGAGGTACGATGTGCTGCAGCCTCTCAGATTACGAGCTTTACCAGCACTCTTTTGAACGGTCAGTCGGTTTCTTCGGCTGCTGCTTCCCTTACCACCGACAAAATTGATAGTGTTCCCGCGTCGGTCTCAATGGTGATGGATGGAATTATAGAGGGTGGAACAGGAGGAATTGGCGAAGGCGAGACAGAAGACCCTTCAACACCAAAAGCTCTGGGTGATGCGGAGGCTTTTATTGTACAGCGCCTCTTGCCCGCCATGGCGGATCTCAACGCGGATTCCAATGTGCACGTAAAGGTGAAGCTGGGTCAGGCAGTGCTCGGACTGGCCCCACTGCTTGGTCGCGAGCTAACTGTGGCGCACCTGCTTCCGATCATTCTGGCCCAGCTGAAGGATGAGTCACCGGACGTGCGGTTGGGCGTGATCACGAGCCTCGAGTTAGTAAACAGCGTAGTGGGAGTGGAGGAGGTTTCAGCCAGTCTTCTGCCAGCCATCGTGGAGTTAGCCAAAGTGCCAGTGTGGCGGGTCCGTCTGGCGGTGATTAATCAGATGCCCCTCTTGGCTGATCAACTGGGTGAAACGTTCTTTGAGACGCGCCTAATGCAGCACTTTCTTTCCTGGCTCGCCGATGCTGCCTATGCTGTGAGAGAAGCTGCTGTGATAAACCTCACCCGTCTAACACAGAAATTCGGTTCAATGTGGGCTCGCACTTTCTTTCTCTCCCAGGTCAGTTTTCCTTACTGAAGGTGCATTTTAAATTTAAGTGTGGCGGTTTTGTGTGAGCTTTTGTGCTTGTTATTAGATAGCAGAGCTGTCGCAGAACGAGAACTACTTGCAGAGGATGATTAGTCTGCAATGTATTATTAACCTCAGTCCGGTGCTAGACGCTGAGACGTGCTCCCAACTTCTTCTTCCTACTGCTCTCCGGATGGATCACGACCGGGTGCCAAATGTCCGTTTCAAGGTCGGTCGGTGGGATTTTTTTTATTAAGGAACATATGGGTCTATTTTCATGGTTTAAAATAAGTGCACGCTTTTTTGTAGGTGGCACAAGCTCTGGCAAAAGTGGGAGCGGTGGTAGGTGCAGAGGTTGTGATGCCGTGCCTCCAGCGTCTCCTCAAGGACGTTGATATGGACGTTCGATTCTATGCAGCTGAGGCGATCGAGTTCCTCAAGAAGGGTTGTGGCGGAACCGGCGACAAGCGGGAGGTCTCCGAGTCCATGAATATGGACACGGAAATAGAAGCTATGGTAGTGACCCCCTAGGCACGGCTTCTCAATTGATCCGAAACAATTTTTACATACTCATACACTCCGTTCCTGCGCGTGAACTCAAATGAAAGCTACATTATGTATTACTCTTCCTCTACGTGATCTGCTACCCAATTCTTTTTTACCCAGTGAGTTTAGTGAAATCGTAGTCAGCGCCTTGCCCGCAATACGAGTACAGCGGGCGAGTACGTGATCTTGGATGTCGCTGGCCCGTCTCTATCTCTAGTGTGCACGTGGGGATCAAGAACGGTTGGAGGCGTAACCACGTCGCAGTAAGTTGGAGGTGGAGACGTTTAAGAATTCAGCAGCCCAAGTCAGAGTGTGGAGAAAGTGTAGTGTGTTCCCAATCATCACAGCTTTTTCAGAAAGTCTTCCTTAAATCCATAAACGAAATACGAAACAAGGAGCTATTCGACCCTCGAGTACTGTTCCAAAAGCAGCCGGGCCTGGTCTCGAGTACGGAGCGCGGAATTACCCCCATAGGGCGAATTCGGACACAGGAGGTAAACCCTCTAAGACCTTTTTTGTTTACGTAGCTCTTAAGGCTGGAATTTATTACAGTGTGATTAAAGTAATACGCGAGACAGAAGGCTTGGTGTTTAACTATGCACGTTTTGGGGTAAAGGGAATGAATCATAACCCAGTGCTGCAACAGAGAGAACGACACCACTCTTGGAAGAAGAAGAAGCGGGTTCTCATCTATGGTATTTGTAATTTAGCAATTTTTTGATTCCACTCAAATGTGAAAAACAAATATAGCCTCTCAAGATTTTCCACTAGAAAAAAGAAGGCATTAAATTGGATCGGATATGTAACTCCAAGACTTCCCACTAGATAGAAGAAGGCATTAAGTTGGGTTGAATATATGCGTTCTAGGTGTAGAAAACGGACCAAGCCTGAGTTTGGCCCGAAGGCCAGCCCACATGCACAAGGGCCAGACGAATACCAAAGCAACTGCCAGACATCAGGTGGCCGCATATCCAAAGTATTACACTGCTTCTCTCTCTTTTGTACAACACACTCAGACTCCCCCTTAGTACATCTCCCGCGCCAGCCACCGCAACATATTCGGCACTGCAAGAAAGCATC
>UYWX01020344.1:85765-105743 GCA_900622495.1 Hydatigera taeniaeformis | reverse complement strand
ACGAACGGTGAGTACTAGGATAGAGGTGGTTAGAAAGTGTCAGGTTCGCTTTCCGCTGCCACCAATGTGGCGTCCAGAGAATTCCCACTGGGTAGAAGGCATTACGCTGCACTGAATGCATGAAACCTAGGGAGAGGGGAAAGGAGTAAGGCTTGGGCTTGGCCGAAGACCAGCTCACGTGTACAAGGGTTAGGCGAGTACCAAAGTAACCGCCAGGCATGGAGTGGTCAAAAAAACAGTATTACAGGACACGTGCTGCCTAGGTGGTGAAGGGCGCATTGAGTCTTAACTTGGCACTAAAGCCAGCTCACGTATAGAGGAACAGGTCGAACACTGTGACAGTCGTTGTACCTTACGTGGCCACATAAACGAATTGTTACAAGAATCACTTTCAATTATCCTCTGAAACAAGAAACAATTCTCTTTATGAGGATCCCTTAATTTGTGGTCATGACCACATAAAAAAGGGTGAAGTAGCTGCTCAGAGATGGTACATTCGGCTACTTAGCTAGCCTCAGACAACTAGCAGACCCACTTCAATAAACCTTCAGGCACCATACATATGTATGTACACTTAAAGTGAATTCGATCTTTCCTTACCACTCTACGCCCACTCAATGATGCCAACTGCAATAGTAGATTTATGTGACCACCTGATGTCTGGCCCTTAATTTATTTTCCCTTAACCCCTCGGCACTCGTGAGCCGACCTTCGGGCCAAGCTAAAATCCACTCCATATCTTCCTAGAATAGGAGCATTCATCCAAACACTGTATTCTTCGAAGTAGCAGAAAGCCTCAAGGTGCTGCGCCAACGAATGGTTAGTCCGAGATCGATTTTGCTGCATGCAATCTTCCCTCAATTAATAACGACCCCGACCTTGATCCTCTAAATATGTTGCATCAAATTACACCAGCTTTTCGGGAGTGGTGGCAGGGGTTGACCACCATTGTGATAGTTTGTTGATAACGTACGACTGCACTTAACACAGCCTTCCTGAAAAACCCGTTAGCCAGAGCCACATGACTTAACACAGCCACGTAAGCGGGAATAAAAGTCCTAATGCCGACCCCTAGGTGCACTCCCCGCGGACGTGGCATCCGACAGCCGCCTCTACCTCGAACGTTTCGTGACGCCGTTACAAAGGCGCTTCAACCTACAACCTCAAGCACCATTCTGTACTTGATGTACCGAAACCCAATGACCATAAACAGAGCCGTAACCAAACACACCAAGTTCCAAAACTTGAAAGCAATGGATCATGCTAATTCAACAAAACAACGTGCCACCACTGTAATCAGTGCCACTAAACTGTCTTGGGTAAAAAACCCGACCCATAACGTTCCAGTAAGTAAGATTCCCTCAGAACAACACAAAGCTCCTCCAATGTGAAACAAATAAAAACGCGCTAAGGAAGAACGCGATAGATTAGTGCTGAAAGATTTCATCTGTAGAGTAACAACGGCATTCCGGCGAATCCAGAATTTCCTCCGCCATAGAGATATCTTCGTGAATTGTCCTTATTAGATCATCTAAATGCAAAGTTAAAGGTGCAAAAGCAGTTAAAATTGCGTTGAACTTAGGCATGGCGCGGCCATTGGCACCACCCACGCAAGTGAATGCGTTATTTCATGCGTCACGGCATGAAGCTACGATTCGTCATAGTATAAACAAAATGAAAGGAAATTAGCTGCTTTCTACTCGATAAACTCACACATGGGCTCAGAGCTTACCAATTGACTCGAAATCAAGCTCAGGTCGAAGGTATCGCAACACCACGATTGTCAGCAGCTTTCCGTAGAAATCCTCCGAGAATGTGTGCAGTATGTGAACCTCCTGTTTAAAGCAACAGAATAAAAGACAAAACCTTGTAAATTTCATGGATGAAAAGCTAAGGCTTCGGTAAAGTGTATATGGACGATGTGCCATTTCAAAAGGCAACATTTTCCCATAGAAATATTCAGAGAGGAAATAACAAACGACCCAGTGGATTAAATAAACCAAAATCCCTTTATGGAATCAGAAAAATCCCTGAGAACATATAAATCCATTTAAAAAGAAGCGTAATGAAAGGGCATCGAATACATAACCGACCGAGCAAGCGCCTTAGGTGGTGAGCAAACAAAGAACCGTCAAGGAGGAAACACAAATATGCAAGTGACTTCAGTGACAACGCCGACCAAGGCCAAGCTAGGTTAAACTCATAAAAGAACGACATACAAGAGATTTTTTCTCATTTTTGTAGAAAGGGTTCCAACCAAGACTCATCACCATCTTATGCACGTCTCCATTGCCAACTTGAGCCCAACCAGCGTAGACGCCAGTTGACATTAACGAAGGCAAATTTTCGATGACAGTGTCATCCAAATTAGCTAAATTGTTTTGTCGGCAAAGTGAGGTACAAAGTACCTGTGGGAATACCAAGCTCCCGAGAACCGCGACCGAAACCTGCAACAACAGTTCCAGAGGTCTTAAAAATGCACTGGATGGTAGCCATGTTCCTAGAGTAAACGTAATCGAGAAATGCAAAAGACGACTAAGATAGCCATCTGGACCAATTTATACGGATACAATTAACTCATTAGAATCGTCCTTCCCACCAATCAGACAGTAGCTTCACTATAAGCAGTCAAGTGGCTTATGCATATCAAGCTAAATTAATTTAAATTGGCATAGTATTCGCGAATAAAACCTTTGTTCGGCCTCTTAATTTAATTGATGGTACTAAAACTGCGGCGATTTGAGATTTTCGCATATCCGGTAGTGTTAGCACGATTAGTAAAAGTCCACATTTGATGCGACTTTTACTAAGTTTCGGTCGATTAAGCAATCAAACATAATCGTTCATTTGTAACGGTTTTCCTAAATTGATACGAAATCTAAATGTTGATGGTTTTAAATTCCAGACTGCAAAAATTCTCCATGAAAGAGATATGCCCTAAAATTGTCCATCACCGTAATTTGTCATAACATAATATGCATCTAGGTTGCCTTGGGACTTCGGGTTCCTTTAGTGTACCAATGACTCGGACAGAATGCGGGGATGGTGGACAGGTAGACGTTCTCTGATACGGTAAATAAAATGGCAGTTACTGTGTTGCCTTTATAACTCGTTTGTTCTGCACCTTAACACTATCATTTATTTGAGCCTTTTTTAACGTTAACAGTTTCAACATCAAAGTATTCCATTTTTAGCGTTCCCATTCTTTAAAACCTTTGTGAGGGTTGTGGAGAAACTCTTCATCAATGATTTGCCTATATTACCTAAAGGGCGAAGTTTTTTTCGTATACGAGTCTCATGACCCTCAAGTGCACTCTGCTTAGCATCGGTAGAACTTTTCGGCAGTCGAATAAATTTCATGCAGTAAAAAAAATAGAGCGCTCTCAAGGCTGCCGTCATCTGTAGTGCGAATGATTCTGACATAAGCACTTCCCACTTTGAATAGAGTGCAAATATATTTGCAAAACCATTGACAATGTCAAATCTAAATTTCATCCAACACATCGATCATGTATTCAATCGGTTTTTCAGGTCTCACAGAAAGCAGGCCTTCAACTAGTTTCTAAAAGAGATATGCCAATTACATTCCTCTTTCAAAGTCATTACTTCAAGGATGGATCCGATTCCATGCTTAGAGATGTATTCATCCGCTTTGCTTTTGGGATTTTCTGGCGCAAAAGTATATACGACTTCCTCTTCTCCCTTTTCCATACTTTGCCTTACAAATAATTTGGATAATGATTAAATATGAGTAGCCTTCGGATTGGAAGCCTGTGTTAACACAGTGTGTCCTTCAGCACGCTTCCTTGACGTTTGCGGCTATGGTAACACAGAGATAGCATCGTGTCCAATGGGAGACCTCCGCAAATAGGCAGCATGTGTAATGCTGTGTTTGTTTGGAATGTTGTTACAAGTTCCGACCCGAGGTTTTTACGACAATAGACAAAATTCTATTCCATTTTCCTTTCTTTTCGTTCAGTTAGATTTCGATTCGTCGTCATATAGCACAAATGGATACAGCACAGGTGCATTTTTAGTATTTTTTTCAGGTGTTTTATGGTATAAACGACAATAACTTGTACTTAACACGCCTCAAAATACATGTGAAGCCATAATGCAGGTCTACTTTTCGGTGCGGAAGCTATCCTAACTCTAATCGGTTTGCTAATAGAAACGCATGCTTTTCTGATGCCCTGTTAGCTACTTCATTTGCCCACGATCATGCAAACTGGAAGTCAGAAGCACTGAAATTTATAAACAAGGGTAAGAATTGAGGGCTGAGAAGCAGATTTTTCGCTTATCATGATCTGGAAATCAAGATGGTGGTAAAGCCACTACGAGTGCATTGGTATCACTAGGGCGCTCTAAGCCAGGGAGGAAATGACGCTGAGACAAAAAAGTTGCAACAGAAGGAAGCGGTTCATAATCTCCTTTTTAAGTCTGTAGGATTGACCAATTTCAAATGGGTTGGTTTCAGTAATAATGGGGCATTGCGAAGGTGAATTCGTATTTTCAACCATTCGAAACATTTCGCTTGAAAAACAGATGTTGGGGGGAGGAATTTGGTTTAAATGCGCGCGATGCCTCTTGTTCCTCTAGGCCAATCTACGTCTTAGGGCAAGTTCAAGCCCTAATTGTGATGCGAGCGCCCCTAAGCTCAGGTGACCTCATGAGAGTACAGCTTAGGTCCCGATCCATTCCAAGCGAAAGCACTCTTGACATTCTCTTCGAACATACTCAGTCTCAAGGTCCTTAAAGTGAATCATTTAAAATTATTTTCCATTTTTAATGTCTCAAATGTTAATGGTAACAGAGAACTAGCTTGCCTGTTAATACTCCTGTACAGCTCTCAGCAGGTCCAACCACCCACAACGTTGTTTCCTACGCCAGTAGTATAGGATTCAGTGTTATTGCAATGCAAGACTACCATAAATATTTCTCAAGCTCTCCGGTGTCGCTGTGTAAAGGGAGCGACTTAATCGACAAACTGGATATCGGAATTGTAGAGTCTGCCTGCACTAGAATCTCGGACTTCAAGAGAGGGTTAGTTGCAGTAGCTATATTTGTCACTGATACAGAAAGAACGGAAATGGGGAGTATAGATGAACCAGAAAGCAGATATACCCGGGGAAGGAGTCCTCATGTTCCTCACGGACCGAATTCGTGTTCGAATTGACTTCCTGTCTCTCCCTATAAAGGCGAATTTAAAAGTACTAGTATATATATTACAGGGACGTTGGTTTTTAGCGTTAAATGGCAGATTCTGAGCGGCAGTGAAGTCCTAGTTAGAGTTTTATTTATAGATAACCAAATGAAGATGAGCAAATTCGTTTATACAGCAGGGATATAGCAATTTTTTAAGGAACGCAATAAATAAAAATGACACCGCACAAAGGCTTGCTATGAAAGTGGACAGGCCCTCTGTAATCATTTTAAGGTTTGAGTGGAAAAACAGAAATGATAATACATAAAAACGGTGTGAAAGTAAAAGCCTTTCAGTTACCAAAATTCTGTTCTCGTTTTAGGAGCGAATTTAAAAGTAGATGCATTGCAAAACACATCAATGGTCTAATTTTGGGGAAGGGAAAATTGGACTTGAGCCCATGTTAGTAGTTCTAATTCCTTCTGTGTATTTGCATTTCGTTAAGCATAGTGCCTTCTTTAGCCTTCAGGAATGTTCGGAACACTGCATTACTGGAAGCGGTGACTAACGGAGTGTACGTGCCGGACCTGGACAGGAATAGGACGCAGTCCTGCAGAGGATCTAAAAATATCTTTGGCCTTTAACAACTTTTCAAATCCTATGATCTGCAAGTGAAATACGTATACTTACATCGACACGATTTTGTGAGTGTGAATCATCTGTAAAGTTATTTGCAGAGACGAAGGTGGCAGTAATGGGGAAATGCAACACTTCGTTCACCTCTTTGCCTGCAGGATGGTTAGAGGGAGGTAAAATGAATAAAAAGTGGTAGGGATAAAGTAGTAAAATGCTGTTAAGAGTCATCCCGTGCTGAATGACGCAAGTTCGGTATAGTGACTCAGAGACTGCTACCCTTCAGAATAATTCCTACACAGAACGAAACTGCAGATCCAGCCAATCCACCATGAAGGCTGATAAACGCCGGAGCCAAGCTATGATTTAGCTGCACGGCTACTCCTATACCTTCTAAAGAGGAAAACGTCTCATTTTAGCTCCAGTTCCACCCCACTCGCCCACTGCCAATCAGACCAACGCAACGATATTGACACCCTCCATTTGTGCAAGGGAGAGTCGGGTTTTCTAGAAAAACTCACCTCTGCATCAAGGAGTTACCGGTGTGAGCATGACCTGCACATTTCTATTTCACTTGTCCAATTCTCGACGAATTTTAATCCCCAGAAATGTTATCAGTCGTGAGATGGCGATGACATATGGCTCTCAGCCAGAGGGCAAGTAAGGAGTTAACCTACAGCAACCAATGGCCCTGCAAATTTTGAGTAAGGAAAAACCATAACTCAAAAAACGAGACAGCAAAAGGAAGTAAATCGTTGTGAATGACCAGTACCAAGCGAAATTGAAAAGATTTTTCTCTCTCTACCAAATTTAAAAGAAGTTATGGAGCATAGCTGTGAGAAAGTCATGTTGAGCCAATGTTTGGTATAAAAATTTACCAGTATGATAAACGGCAGTGTCAAGAAGAGAAACAGCTCTCATACTCTTAAAAGTATAACTTAAGTCTTGAAAATACCTGCTTCGTATCCCTGTTGAGGAAACTCCTGCACTTCTTAAAAGCCACACTCTCATTCAGTTCCTTGAAGGGTGAAGTATGAATGAGAACCGTCCTGCTCTCTGAGTTTTTAGCCAGCATCAATCCACTTATGCAGCTTTATTCCACTCCTTTTTTTCCTTATCCGAAAATACCGTCCATCAAAGCTGTTGTCTCCTGACTAGGAGAACTGGGAACATAAAAGCTGGGGCTCAGCACCCTCCAATGTTAACTATAAATCGTATATTTTCGTGGATATGTTATGCCATATTGCGTGACCTAACCTCGCATCGCTGTTTTGGGTTCCCTCTTGTCGCAGAATCTTAAGTGTTTTATGCGATTTGATACTAAGTTTAAGTCGATTGTGGCTCCACTGTGTAATAAATGGACCTCACACCAATCATTCTGGCGAATGACAGCCAAACTGTAGGACGGGAACCGAATCGTCGCGACCCATGGCTGAGCTGACGAACGAGCCACCCACATCTGTACCGCCGACGCCATTCAATTAATTGTTGCATCAGTGGGCTGTTGAGGCTGTTATTGCTTAGGTATTCAGCTGTTAAGAGAAAATACAGGGAACAGATTTCCTGTTTATCACACTTTTAGCTCTCAGTGGTGTCACTCCCTTTAGGGCGGTCTCCGGACAGTGCTAAAATCATGGTTTGATTTAGACAACCTTCACAACCCTTTTACTACGTTGAAAAGGTGAAGTTAAGTTATTCCTGCAATATCACCATATTTCTGTTCTAACGGAACGTTTGCTCATTTGTTTCCATTCAGTATACGTCCTCACACTATTACCAACTAAAGGGTCATATTCACATTCGAGAGGCTAAAAGCTAACACACCGATACACAAAATGACACGAACACACATGGTTGTACACAAAAGAGGGAGTACGTAAGCGGATATTGGCTTTAAAGTTGCAAGTTGGAAGGTGGGAGCAGGAGTGGAGCTAGAATTAGAAACTGAGAATGGTATTTGCGTAGATTGAGAAGATAACTATAATAACAATGGCAAATGCCATCCAAATGCAAAAATGTGGGTGCAGTCTTCCTTTGTCATTGTCCGCACTTGCTCACTTATCCGGTGAGTAGAATCGCAAAACGTTGGCTCGTAAGTTGCGTTGATTCTCTGGATACAAAATGAGAAGATTTGGGGTTGATCATTACACCTGGAATAATCTTACCTTCTATTGGAGTGGCTTAAAATTTATTTACTAATGAAACGCTGGGCCTGTTTGAGTTTGTTGACATACTAATTTCCTTGGCCTTAATCTTACGACTCATTATTGCCTTTAAAACGCAAAGATCGACTTGTAAACGCGCCTGCCTCGAGTTCATTCCAGACTGAGTTAGTTGTTCCGATTTGCACACGACCTACTGAGTGCCAGAAGTTGACACCAACTGGTATGGAGACATAAGTGGAGACGAAGTGAAAGAACTATCTT
Organism: Hydatigera taeniaeformis; assembly: GCA_900622495.1. Classification (NCBI taxonomy): domain Eukaryota; kingdom Metazoa; phylum Platyhelminthes; class Cestoda; order Cyclophyllidea; family Taeniidae; genus Hydatigera; species Hydatigera taeniaeformis. Next base: position 97,541 of record UYWX01020344.1, on the reverse strand, counting down.
CTTATCAGCCGTCCGATATCTTCGGTCGCTTTAGGTAAGGGACCTCTCCGCTTCCCTTCCCTACGAGCAGCCAAATCTCACAGGTAGTCAAACCTAAAGCCGCACAATATTTCAGCCACATGAAATGTATTTCTGTGTACATTTTACAAACCTGAGTAGGAAACCAATGCACCAGTCCAGACAAACGAAACATGGCTGCTGTACTGGAAAAGGATACGAAGCAAAACGACAACTACAGTAACGATCTTCCCATCTCTTCCACTTTTCCTAAATCGCTAGGGCGAGATACCACAGAGGCAGTGGTTACAGCGCAATTGCAACTGCAAACATAACAGAGAGTGAAAAGGAATGAAGATATAATTCACCTTTTGAAAGTGATGTATCCTCAACTTGCTTTCGTAAAAAATCCATACAGGCGTCTTTGCTCAGGCCCAGTGAGTACATTCGCCAGGCAAATTTGCTGAAATTAGAAAAAAGGCAAGACTGTTGCCCTTTTGAAAACTTTTGGCTTGACATTTCGGCAATTTAGGCACTAAGCCGTCCAGCATCAGCCGAAAATTTCAGGTCATCTAAAAATACTCCCAATTGGATGGGCTTAAGAGACGATTCTATGCCACTCAAAACACGCGAGTTTCACGAATATGGATGAAGGTGACGTAAGCCTGTAAAAACATCACAGCTATTCAGTGGATGACTTTCCATCCCTCCATAAAGGTGAAACCTGACCAAGATTGCACATATGGATTTCTGTTGCATCCACAACACTATCACAAATGTGCAAAAGTATTGAAAATTATTAGAGACTGATAACTATTAAGGAGATATGGTACCATTAAAAGTAGATGATTTATACCTTAGCTGGTTGTAGACGATGCTATCATGTAGCTGCGCCTCAGCATCCAGGTTTTCTTGGTCGTCCGTGTTACTGCAAAGTAAAAGAAGTTCAACTAACCTCCCAGGGAACTCCCATTACATCACTAATGTAACATTGCTGAAATAATCGCAACTTCAGTAGAAGCGCTTTATCATTCAAATAAATTCGTTAGGGCCGCTTCTTCCGACAAAATATTACGCTCTCGTAGAGAATTTTAGTCAACTTTAAACCAGTCGGTACATTGCATCTACTCCCTAGTTCACTTTGCCACCAACGCAATAGTTAATTTGCCGATCAACCTACTTTGGAACAACCTGTCGGTTGACTCGCTCTTCCTGAAGAGCAATGAACACCGCTGCATTCCAGAAACGTGTCGATTGCCAGAGCATCTGGTCTTTCAAGCTTTCGTAAAGGTAGATCAGTACAACCTTGCCAGCAGAATTGACGTCTAGAAAACCAATTAATGAATTTGGGTATTTCAATGAAGGATAAGAAGCGATATGCCATGTAACAAGTGATGGACGACTTCATGGCACTTTTAGCCATGGAAGAATGGATTTTAAATGGGGAATAAATTCTTGTAAGATGAAAGACTTTTGTCAGACACTATAAAAGGAATTCCATTTACAGAGATCGTTGCTACCAGTATGGATGCTTGCATCCTTTTTTCGACTTATTAAAAGCCTTATAAAATCAGTCAAGTTAATCAAGAAACATCGATTTCTTCGAGAACTAACATGACAAAGAGGTATGCTTTGTGTAATGCGTTGACACACTCATCGTGTTTGAGTGAATCAATTAGTCACAGTCCTGTCAACGGAAGAAAGCGGAGTTGGTGAGCTCAATCACCCAACAGCAAGGCACCTCACTTAACATCAGCAATCTATCCGTACGCGGCCCTGAATGGGTGCGTGGGGACGTGGGCTCTAATTGCTAACCCACAGCATAGCTCCATGACTGGGAGGAAGCATCCAGAGAACGAATGGTATAGTGACTGTATAGAACAGGGCACAAAACGATCGATCATAGTCATGTTACTTCTAGTGTTTGACAGAGATTAAGCACAACGGGAACAAAGGAAGTGTCGTAGAATGATATGCATAAGTCCCACTGTTAATTGACTCCACCTTACGACTTGACGTGTCTTCTATAATGTACTGGCAAACTAACAGTGGTTTCATCCACCCATTTAAGTACACAATTCACTACCGGGTAATCTCAAAATTAAAAACTATTCAAGCAAAACTGTCTCCATTGATCCACAGTGCTTTAAGGGGAAAGTGTCTTTACCTCTCCTCAAAAAAGTGCATGCTTTTAGCCCTACCTCGCAAAACAAGATCGCTAAGGCAGAGTGTTTGAAACCGAAGCCAGAGCTTTGAGTAGTTTAATTAAAAATGCTTACCTGGGAGAAGGTCTAAATGCAGTCTGAACGGTGGACAAGAAAAGCATAATCTTTTCTGTCGTTAAAATATCTCTCGTTTGTATAATCTAATGAGGGTGAGGATTTTCTCAGACAGGTGTTACATACCCGTAACCTCCAAAAATATTCAAGCCTTTCTATGCAATTAAATAAAAAGTAGCATTAGAAGTATGCTTAGACTGAAGACGATGAATTAAAATGTGATTTCCTAATTTATGCATTCAATCTTTCCAGAGTCCAACACAATCAAAGGCCTAAAGTGAATGTTGATTTGTCTCCAAATGAAATGCTCCTCCTACCCCTGTACCCCCGCCGAGCGGACTGGCCAATGCCAGTAGCTGTGGGCCATACTGAGCGCCGGATGTATGCATCATACCGGAGTTTCACATCTTTGCCCCACAGGAAAGACTCAGGGGCTATAACACTAGACGACAGTTTTAGGAATTAAGGTTTAGTTTTGTCCAAAAATTAACAATTAACAGTTTGGCCTTGCTACTTATAACCAATTTTCTTCATGCATAAAACTAAGCTACGTAGATGAGATTACACGCAGTTAAACAAACATTAAGTATTATCACTTCAGCTGTGACCATTGACTTTTGAAAGGTGTTTTAACAAGCTTTGGCGCACATGAGCCACAAACTTTTGCCAGGTCAAGTTTCATTTCAGCCCTCACAGGTCACAAAACTAAGGCATGCGCCCTTTCTAATCAGTGCGACAACCAAGTCGTGGCAGAGAATAGATTTGGTAACTTGTAATTGCGAAATGCGCTTGACGGGGATGAGGGACTGCCGTCGCCCTACTCAGATGCTTTATCTGCCAATAAGAAGTAGGGTCAAAAAGCACTCCTAAACCTCCCCTCCAAACTGAATCTTGACAACGATAATCAGGCAGAAATTTTCTGCATAACTCAAAACATCCAGCACAGTAGACGAAACTTGCAGAGGCACGTTCTGAAACCGAGGAACAGCCAGTTTTATGGAAAGTCTTTTTGCGTTTGTTTGCAGCAGACGTAAAGCTAGATTGTCAATTTCACCTTGCTCGTAAGTGAGGCTGTCAGTCTCAAGGGAAGAGTGAGACGCCTAAAGTAAGGATTTCTATGGTTTACCTTGCTGGAAGATGCGGAACGCTACATTGAGGATGGACGCTGCTGGTGAAAAGTCGTCGTTTTTGCCGCATTCAATCAACGTGCTGTTGCAGAATGAGGCGAGAAGTCGCAGCACCGAAGCGGGAACTTGTTTTAATTGATCCGTCTGGTGAAAAAAGGAAGACACTACTTAAATTGCGGATGAATGGACTCACTTGCCCAAAGTTTCAATAAACGATTTTAAAAGAACCTGTTTGCGAAGTTCCTTCGCAAAAGCGGAACGACCAGTGTGGTGCTAAAACACAAAAGTTGAGAATCGATGTTGCTCGAACCGTAAAGACAAATGTTTGACTGAGGGATGGGTTGTAGCTCACTTCTATGTAGCCCTGAAAGATGTGGGCATTTTTTGTCACCACCTCCGTTCCGTCTTCCCTACAAATAGCAAATGAGAAGGTGTTGGAGAAGACGCGGTATTAGTGCACACGCACGATAATTCTGCACGACACAAACTCAAAAAAGGCGACTAAGAGGTTAGTTTAGGTGTTCGGAAGTTTAGACGTAAACTGAAAATGGATGGAATGGAGGGACCAAATGTAAACCACTCCTGAGCGGGCTAACGACGAAGGAAGCAAGAACAATTTTCACAGGTCTAGCCTAATTTCACTTTTCAAATATGGACTACTTTGACATTTTATGCAGCCACAGCTACTTCCTTTCATTTGTCAGGCTTGAAAGAAAAACTACTGTCACAAACTTACGTTAGCATAGCCATGACAAACTGTCTAATATCCGACCGATATTTGTCAGCCTCCTCTACAGGAAGTGAATCAATGCTGTCGGAGGAGAGTTTTCTCTCCATGGGAGCTTCGTCAGCGTACATTGCGGGATCACCACCATCCCCATACTCACTGGCCGAGCTATCTTCGTCCCCGTCTTGATGGGAAGCTCCACTCGGTGCATTGGTGGAGAGCTGGGCGGAGCTCAGTTGCTGGACAGCGTTCGCTGTCTTCTTTTTCAAGCTTGTCACTAGATCGTCCCCCTTGGCCTGCACTGAGGAGAGAAAACTTGTCGTGTTCTGCACGAAGGTTGGTTTGCCTTCTTCGCCCTTGAAGATGCTCAAAAATTCCATCTTTTTGCAGAATTTTAGAAAAAAAGTCGATAAATCTGTTATTTCGGCAATATCCACCTGTCTAAATCCAAATAAAATGCATCACTTGAGGTAGCCAACTGAACCAAGTATCGTCATAAAACCATTTCAGCTAAGTTTGAATGGCCAGAGAGACCCAAAAGAATTAGATGAATATTTAATCGGAACAAGTACCTTTGTAGGCACAATAAAACGGGGCAGTCCGATGGATGTAGTTGGTTGTGCCATTTAACATTTAACAGCGTGTAGTATAATGGCAGCAAAGGTAGTGAAAACTGCGGATGTTGGATCATCTTTTTTGAAAGCTATTCGTGTGGAGGGTGGTGAAAAGCCTCGATGCAAGGGAAGGCGGAGAGTGAACGTTTAAGCAGCCGTCGCTCAGCGGGACAAAGTAGTAAGACAAAAGTGCTACTTTTAATAGAGGACCAGAGTACAGAATTGAAGCAGGGTTCCAGTAGATAATTGAATGCGATGCAAGATGTCGCCAAAATACATGGGCAAGAAAACGTCCTCAGGCTACTGAAGTCCCTCATTGTGGGTTAAATATGCACGTACTTAGCTCAAAGAGCTCAAAATAACGACCTCATATTGGTGGTGATGGGGAGGAGTGGCTACCGAAATCACTGCGGTATCGAGGGGCTGAGGCTACTGATGTGGTTCAGAAATAAATGCTTCTCATCTCATACGCCCCACACTACTTTAATGCTAATGAGCGGATTCAGATGAAAGGATGAGGTCATCTGCCCTTCTGACAAACTTCTTAAATTAATTAACTCTTAGACCTCCATATCACCTCAAAGCTGGCGAAACCATTACGCCAGCAGGAGCTGCATCTGTCCTTGAAATAACCTTGTCATGCCATCTATCAGTTGCTTGCCAGACATGTCGTTGCTTTTAAGTTAAGGTTTGCTTTGAGATTTTCTAGTGGAATAACTGGGAGATACCAAAGGAGGAATAATTCTCCTGATTTTCGACTTTATTCTAGCCATTCGAGTAGACATTTGGTGAGAAGCTTGCACGCCAACTTTTTGTGAAACCACCTCTTTTGGATGTAACAATAAAGTAGAAAATTGAAGAAGGAGCTTCCAGCTAATTCCAACAGTTGCCTGAATGGACAGTTCGCTTCTTGGCGAGAATTGAAGCAAAGCAACAAAGCAAAGAGCAGCTCCCACTGCGCCTGGATCATCCATACCCCGTCTGGGCAGTTTATCGTCTTTTGCCTCCATGGAATGGCAGAGCAAGCGGTCCCTCATGGCCCATCGTTCGGGTTGGTTCATTAGGCAAATTGGACAAGAGAAGATAAGTGTAAGTTTGTTATTAGCTTGCTTAAAGTAACCAAATTCTTGGACAATGTTTTTGCGTGATCACTTTGAGTTAAGTGATCCCACACGGGCGAGAGTATTATACCCATAAAATGGTGGCCTTCCAGTGGCAAGAGTAACGCTATAACGAAAAAATCTTTTCCTCCGCTTTCAGACACTAAAATCATTATCGCCTCTATGAGCCTCCCTAACACCATCGAGGTAGTGGGTTCTGATGTCGGTGAAATAAAGAAAAACAGTTTATCTTTGCCAATCCACACGCTCTCAATGTTACACACATCTAACATTTGGAGTGAACCGAACAGTGGCTCGTAAAGCGACAGAACGGCCTGTTCACGAGCTTTTGCGATTGGGGCTACTGAACGCTCAAACCTGACCTGACAAGCAGAAGGTACTACTGACTGTGCACATGTAAGTATAAAAAATAAACAAAGTCAACTTTTATTAGTACAGTGTCATACCTAGGTGTTGACTAACTGAAATTCACCAGAAGTTCCTGTTGTACACTGGGCAAGCTGTTGAACAATAATTTGGACCGCCCTATTCCAACACTCGGTTATTGTCATTACACTTGACAATTTTCAAACAAGAGAATGCGATGAAGCAAATTTACTTAGTGAATGACACAGCTAAAATCGGTCCGCTCAGCGAACACCCTGTGTCCATCTCGTATCAAACTCACTGCAGTCGTTCTTTTGGCTTACGCGCGAACAGACGACTCCATCACGAAAATGGGGAAGACTGAAGACACCTCACGACTTGAAACGTATTTGCACATCAAATAAAAACTTATCCCAGACAGTGTGATCCACCCCAAATCTAACACGAAAGCGTTTCGAGCGGCTATGCTTCACTTCTTCAGTTCGCTTTGGCTGGATTTCATTGTCGAGTCAAATGTCTGATTTTCCAAGCACATCAAACATTTCTGAATGTCTTACAATTTGCCAGCCAAAAAAAAATACTCCAATGCCCTACAACGTTAATGCAATAACATGAATTCGAACGTTTTTAATTACTTTGGCTTTGGGTTACGTGTCACGCTCAACTTCCAGGCCCACATAAACAATGAAAATCGTAAGTGGAGAAAACTACTCAGTCTCCGGGCTAAATTTCACATAGCCTTATCAAAACAAGTTTTAGAACTAAAAAAAGACAAAAGTAAATGAACGCAGCGCCGAGAGATGAGAAGGAATTTTTAGGAGTGATTAAAGTAACGATAAAATTTTACTGCCCGTCGGTAACTTTAAAGCTACCTCTCGGAGAGTACCAAAAGCACATCAGAGTAGCACTTGCACAGACGAGCGAGTGTGGGTTGAAGGTTTAAGACAAAAAAGTCGTGGGTAATTGCTCCCTTGATAACATAAAAATCAATTTATCTGCTCCATTGGAGCCATTCTCTGAGATAGGCGGACTATCTGTTCTCGAAATTTCCTCGATTGAGAATTGAAGTATAACAAAGAGACAGTTGAAGAGGGTAACAGAAGAGCACCCAAATATCTAGACTGTTTTTCAAATTCTGACGGTATCGTTGACAGATCCAAATAAGTGAAAATAAGTGTTTGATGACATCGGTGGCCAATAATTAAGCATCCACTTCGCCTCTGCGACATGAGCTTACCTTCGGGCTATGGCAAAGCATTCCTGTCTCTCCCTCTTCGCCTGAACATGTGTTACACCCCAGTACCATACCTTCCACTGTCTGTAAAGAATGTCTGGGTTGCCACACAGACTTGTGAAATCGAATGTTGAGTAGGGGTAGTAAAGTAAAAAGGGGAGATTCGCTTTTCAAGCTAGGCCACTAATTTATGTGTGTACTTTAAATAATATTAGAAAACAGCCCAGACTTTTTCGGATTGTTTGTATTTTGGGAGGCGAACCATATGTGCCATGGGAAGCATCTTCACCAAAATGAAATTATAAAGAAGGGGAACTAAATTATGCAAATTACCTTACTGAAATCACTTCGTGTAATTTCGCTACCCTATTCCATTTAACTAGATTGCCTTTCAACCCTTTTTGCTATTTTCTTCTCGCTCCTCCCAAAGCGAAGAAATTTAAAAGGGTATTTTTGTGATTTTACAAGTGATTTCTAACATGCATAATCGTGGCAATAAAAATTTGTAGTAATGAATTTGAAACCCAAATGCAAGCAAACAATTCCATTGTGATACTGAAGCCAATTACACTCTTAAATCAACAACACATGCTGAGTTGCACGAAATGGTGTTTTCATCTAGAGACCCAATTGTTCTGGGTTGTTTAAATGGACCTTTGGTTGTTATGGTACAAGAGTAGGCAAGACATTTACCTTGACGAAAACTGGTGTTGCAGGCAGGACTGGCGACTCACCTTTGCGCTCAGCGCAATCGGGGCGGCGGTGCGCTTGCTCGAGGGCGGAGGCGACGCCAGCATATCGGCGAGTCGAGTACTGCTGGCCAAAACACGTACTCCCGCTCTCTAGCCAATGAAAAGCCCGCGTTTTTTTTTCGTGCTAGCCAATCAACTTTCCAGTGCCTTGGCCGGCCTGATCTCCTCACTCTCAGTGGACGACGATCGATAGGCCACTAAGAGGTGTGGACGACGGACAAACACTTAGATCGCCTTCCACGCTCAATGCTCTTTTGAGAGTGAATTAAACTGTGGTTATAAAATAACCAAGAATAAGTATTCGCATATTGGCTGCCCTTTGGAAAGGAGCCAAATGGACCGTGTTAAGCAGCCTTCCTCTAAAGGTCGGCAGAAATAAAACTTGGGTTATTTTTACCACTACTGGGAGTTTTTTCATTTCTTAGCTTATATAAGTGAAATATTCATTTTTTTAGTCAACAGGACACCTTCTGATGAATTCACCCTTTTTTCTATGTCAAACCTTTTGAAAATTTGCTGTCTCCTTTATTTCTTTCCCGTTTCAGGATGGAAAATCCTGCCTCTTTTCCTTGATCTCAGCTTTCGGTCACAACTGCACTTTATGCGGCCCACATTCTAAACTTAACAGTTTAAAAAAAAGCAGTTGTGGATAGTTTATATACGACTCGCTTAGGGGGAATCGAAAACATTTTTATCATGGCCGATTTGCGGATCTTTCAGGAATAAGGAAGGAAAAGTAAGCGTTGGAAGCAAAAGGACAAAGTGGCCAAAGCGCTCTGGTTGCTTGCCCAACTTGCTTAAAATGGCAGCGAACAGTAACTGCGTCTTCGTACAATCATGCTGGTGAGAATCAACAATCCTGTAAAAGGTATCTCATCATGTTCGTTAATATTGCAGTGGTACTTTGTTTGTTTGTTGGTGTGAGTAGTGATGACTTCGGTCGTCAGTCTACTTCTTGCAGATGGCCATGCCAAAAGCTCAGTCTATTCCTTTCTCGTCTGAATATGCTGCAACTGCTACTATTTTTTTTTGCTTTCTGGGGCCCGGCAGAAGCAAATTGGACGTCCAAGCGATCATCACTTATATAAGCAACCGAAAAATGAATTATTACATAACTCCTCTTTTCTCTTAGTTGGTGGTTGTTTGCGCAAGAAATCACCTATGGACCAGCAAAGCCAGTAATCAGCTTCTGTGTGAATGAGCATATGTCAAAACGGTGTCAAAAAGATTGGAAGTTGCATCCTTTCCAAAAGCTGAGTCGGAAAGGATAAATATTATCAAACTTCACGTGTGGCCAGGGCTAGGCGTTGGAACACTAGCCGTAAGCAGATTTTTTCGAAGGAAAATACGCATGCAACACAGATTCGTGTGGATAGGTAATCAGGCAATTTCATAATGTCAACATCAACACCCGAGTGAGGCAAGGGGAACTCCATAGCGCGACGTTTGCGGTAGATGCCGAGAACGTTCATATCCCTTCAGCCATAAAGGTGATGGAGATTCACTCACTCACCATAAAATTTGTCGTGAAATGTATGAAGTCGATTCCAAGCCTTAGCAAAGTCGGGTCCGCATCCCCTACCACAAGTGCGGCAACCCGAGACGACTCATTTGGTAATGGAAGACACACGACACAATCAAATGCTTGTTTTTAGGCAGTAAGGGTGGAAGTAGGGCTTTGGCGTAATTCAGAGGCCTGCCCACCCGAAAGAAGCAAAATGGCAGCCAAAGTGGCCACTCCTAATATAGGTAGTCGAATAAAGAAGCATTGATACTTGCCTGAAAAGCAATTGCTCAGAAGAGTACATAAAACTGATAGCATTTGTGGTTTACCACAGATGATTTGCGAAGTGCACCACATGCGCTTATGTCTGACATTTGTGTAGCAGGAGCATAAAGTAGATGGATTTGTCCGAATAGTTAAATACATCTATTAACTTACAGTTTGTCAACTTTTGCCGAAATATTTAGCTTATTCAGTTGCCTATGTGACTGATGGTCACTTTGGTGCCCACCATACGCACGATTGGACGGGCTGGTCTTTGGGTCAAGCCAAAGCCACACTTCTTCGCTCCTCCCCGAGTAAAAACAATCAGAGATGCCTGCTGCTTAGCATTACCAAATGGGAACTTATGGCACATGAGGTATTTTAAAAAAGCGAATGCCCAAGGTTTCTCTACAACGCCCATTTTTGTCAACTTTGATGGTTTGGTTGGAGATTATTTGATATTTAGATCAGTGAGTGCAATACAAGTAAATGTTTTAATGCGTGTCATACTTCTTTGGGCATGGAATGGCCTTCGAACCGAAGCAAAACTTACTCCTTCTTATACATATGTATTCAGCCCAATATGAATGCTTTCTTATACCCAAGAAGGAGTCTAGGGACGCCATTCTTATTTGTAATTCATTAAATATTTTGTTTTAATCGACCTTATAGATCGGAGAGGGTATAAAAACAAATGTCATTAAAGAATGGGACCGAAGCCTCTTGAGCCTTGCTTTGCGTATGATAGTTTTCCTATCTTCCATACTATTCAATTCCCGGTCTGCGATGTAAAAAATGGGTGTAAAATAAGTGTCTTCTGAGAAAAGCTTGAGAAGGAATTTGGCCGATAACGGTTCCTGGAATACACTGGTGGTAGCGTCGATCGAATGTCCCACCGAAAGAGAATATGGACTTTGAAGATTGGTTGTCTACTACAAGACGCAATTTAACGTTTTACTGATAGAAGCAACGGGAACTGCTGCTTCTCCGTGCCTTTTCCCACAAAACACTTCTGTCTCGGATAGATATAGGAGTCTCCTCCGCCTTAGGCATTGATCACTGTTACAATATTTGGTAGAAACTCATTTCCGACCATAAAATTAGTTTTGTGTTATGATTTCTTCCATCGATTCCAAAAAGTTGGTTAAGGTAATAAAGGGTTCGTCCAAAATCTTCAAATTTTGGTAGGAGAACTTTTCAATCTTATTGTAGGCTTGCGTAGTAATTATCTGGTTCAAGTTGTACTTTTTGTTTAAACTTAATGCTGCAATGCTTTGTGACCATTTGACATTTAGCAATCACTATAGGATTTGCCTGGCTCTTGTACACGTGGGCTGGCCTTCGGGCCATGCCCAGCCTCAGTTGCCTTGTCGCCTTCGGAGTTCATGTATCCAGCTGCAGGTGGGATGCTACACTGGTGGCAGTGGAAAGCGAACTGGACATTTTTTAGCGACTTTTAGGTATGTAGTGCTTTTGAAGATCTTCTGCTCCAGCTAAGGTGGGGTCTCTCTGCGGCTTATTCTTCGTTGGTGGTTTGTTAAAAGCGACACAGTATCCGGAAGAATCTATTGTCTAACAAATACCGCTGTCTCACTAGCATCCTACGTTTGTGTTGTTGTTGTTTTGTCAATTTATCGAATAATTTCCGGAAAAGAACAGTACGAACAAGTCGACGAGCAATGGTTCGACCGGGTGATGCAATGTTTCAGTGCCTACAAATCGCACAGAATCTGGAGATGTATGTCGTTTGGTCTTGGTGTTGATCCTCTGGGTTTGAGTATCTATGAGCCC
>UYWX01020344.1:70008-85737 GCA_900622495.1 Hydatigera taeniaeformis | reverse complement strand
ATTTCACGACAAGAAGCTTATAATCCAACCAGTAGACAAGACTGCAAAGGAATTCAACTTTTAGTGAAGAAACTCACGAGTAATAAGCGTATTTTGGCGTTGTGCACCGGCAATCATGAGCTATGCATGCGTAAAAGGCAGTCAGACTCTACCGAAGTGCAATAGATGAAGATGCAATAGAAGATGCAATAGATGAAGATAGAGGCGAAAAGGGGATGTAAATTGAAGCTGGCGCATTCACCTTGGTGACGGCGAATCCCTGTATTCTTCACAACGAAAAGTTTTGAAACTGACATCCGCATGTGGTTTCACCTTATTCCCTTGTTCCACTGACAAGGTATTTGCAACTGAAGCGACACCATTGTGAACTATCTGGAAAAGTTTCATGTCGGAGTTCCCCATACAAAATCCGTGCTTAGGTGTCGGAAATGACACCACAGTTCTCCTCGCATAGGGGACAGGGGCTCGTCTTGCTTTCCCTGTAACATATATGCCTTAGATCAGAGTTCCACCGTCTATTCCTGAGAGCAATTGATGGTCAACAGGTGTGTGTGGTCCCGAATGTGGTTGTTAGATCGAACATAAGTGCAGACCCATTTGAAGCTGCAGAGAGGACGACGTACGGTTCCTCGCTCTCGTGTTGTCTGTCGACAGGCGCGGTTGGCTCGTGGGTGCTTTCTTGTAGTACCGAATATGTTGCGATGTCTGGTGCGGGATGTGTACCAAGAGGAGCATTGAGGACGCTGCTCAGAAGAGGAGAGAGGCAGTGTAATACTTTGTTTATGTGACTGAATGATGCTTGGCGGCAACTATAGGAATTGTCTGGCTCTTGCACACGTAGGCTGGTCTTCCGGCCATGCCCAGCCTCATTTGCCGTCGTCTGTGAAATACATATATCCAGCTTGGCTTACTGACTTTTTATGCCATCTAGGAAGTTTCGAGACTTTACGATTACTTCTCTTAATTTCTTTATAGGCTGTCATTTGTCTTTTGAACACACTGGAGAAAGCTAAAATGTCACCTTTAAATAAAATGCCAACGTAGCAATATTAAATTGTTTATAATCCACGTATAATTAGCAGCTAAAAAATTTCTGAATTTATGTTTACATGGTTTTGGCAGCAAAAGCATGTTCAATGTGGAGACGTTTGCATCAACCATTTGGGCTAGGTCAAAGTTTTCTGCGTATAGTGTTTGGGAAGCGCGGCATTTGATAATGTTGTCAAATGTGTGAGAACAGGAAAGATGCTGCAGCTGGTTCTCTATCTGGTCTTTCAGTTCGGGCTTTGACACAACCCTTGGACGTGTTGAAAATCCGTTTTCAAGTAGGATTTTTTTAATATTTTTGTTTACAAATTTCTCACGAATTTGGTTTCTTACATGTAGCTTCAAGTTGAGAGTATATCTTGTCGAAATGGTGGATACTACCAGAGCATGCACCAGGCTCTTAGGCGAATCATCCAAGAAGAAGGTGTATGTGCTCTTTGGAAGGGGCATCTTGCTGGCCAATTCCTTTCTGTTATTTTTACAAGTTCTGAGGTTAGTCTGGCCTGTCGGCCTTTTTAAATGATTTTAAGTTTTCTTTCGCTGTGTATCATTTTTGGCTCCATCTATTTATGTCATCTTGCTTTGATTACGTCAGTCATTTTAAAGATATATTTCTTGGCCTTTGTTTCGACTTTGTTTCTACACGGAATTCGAGATTATGTTATCCTGCATCGGCATCATTTTCCTTTCACAAGCGTATTTTTATGCTTTTTATCCAAATTTAGACTTAGCGCGGTTGCTACTTCCTACTTTTTTTATTTGACTCAGTGATTACTAGCATGATAAGAACTTGCGGTTGTATGCCACGTATAGTAGGCATATAGCTTATATTAGTATAGTATGGTAGTGTAGTTGAGGTTTCGAACCCTGTTTATAGTTGACTCTTTTCTCAACTCATCATCATAAATTCACCACCCCCATCTACTGGATCGGAATGCGGATGGAAGAATGTGATCATCACTTGTTTGCATACTGTGAATTCTATCTGTGCTTTTAAATCTCATCCCTAACTTGGCAGAATTAAAATTGTAGATGTTGGTTTTCGGTAGTATTATAGAATGCTTTTGAATGCACTATAGATTATGCGCCAGTTCCTTTTTGATATAAACGGCTAGGGAATAATACTAAGACCCATATGACTTCTTTAGGCTATGGCACAAGTTGTTGACTTTAAGCACCTACTCAATGCTAATTCCAAGCCTGACTAGTTTAAGTCTACCCGGGCAAATAGTCGATATGAGAAGAACTCGTGTCCTTCTCCTATGCATTTTTGCAGGTTTTGTCTAGGTATCGAATTCTTTCTTTCTATGGCGCCTAGGTTTTCCGTGTCGCAAATAAAAATATGGATTTCAGTAGCTCTAATAGCATTTGCGCATTGATCTTCTCAAGGAATTTGGCTACACCATACCGACGAAATGGGTGAATATGAACGTGTAAAAGTACTATTGTAATCGTCAACTATTTAAGGCATGAATAGATTTCATGCTCTGATACCCGTTCTCCATGAATTGACTCTAGTATTGCCTTAAATTATTTATTTTGTGAACCCTTTTAATGACCTAGGTTGAAGCCACGGTGATCAAATTCTGTAACCAGACAGATTTTAAAAATCTGGCACATGAAAATTCACGTGACTTCGAGAATCTTGGGAGACTCCAAATAGAATCAAATTTCTCATGTAATGTTTAAATTTTTATGCCTGTTTTTATCGTAGCATCCAAGGAAATTCAAAAAAAGTTTTGAATTAGAAGATCGAATAATTTTCACGTATAATTATTTGAGTAAAATTGGTTGTCACTTGAACCGAGTGTCACTTGTAACAGGAAATTGTCAAGTTCCATTTCTGAGACAGTCGCTTGATTCATGCCTCTCCGCACTACTTTTGTGGGACCAGAATGACCCTGAGACCGTAAAAATACAGTTTGTATGGTTAGTCGTATGCGGTGCCTTAGGACAAATTCACTCCTTTTCATAACAGAAAGTAACAGCACCTTTTCTACCGCAGTTCTTCTTCTTCCACACGTTTTCTGATTGGTCCGTCAATCGTCTGCATTGTAATCGAACAGCTTTGAATGACGCGATCGCGGGCGGGATGGCTGGTGGAATAACAACTTTCGTTTGCCAGCCCATTGACGTCCTCCGCACTCGCTTGGCGGGCCAGGGATATATCAAGGTCTACCGGGGGTTTTCACATGGAGTCCAACAGATGTTTGTAAACGAGGGTCTGGCGTCATTTTGGAGAGGGCTTGCTCCTTCTCTCATCCTTATTGTACCACAAAATGCAATTGCCTTTGCCACGTATGAGGGACTAAAACGGTGGTTCGGCGGATTTCCAAGTTTGTTTCTTTTCAAAAAATAATAATGTGTCCTCAAATATTTTATCTGATGCTAGTTTCCAGCTTTCTCTCTAGATTCATCAGTTCTCTTAACCCTCTTTTCTGGTGCGATTGCGGGCTGTTTGGCAAGATCTGCAGTGTATCCGCTAGACGTAGTAAAGAAGCGCTTCCAAGCAGTGGGTTTCGAAGAAGCAAGGAGATACTTTGGACGTCTCCCACCGAAAAGTAACAGCGAATGGGGCCTGGTAACTGCGGACTGTCTGCGGCGCATTTACTTGGAGGAGGGCTTTATGGGCATCTTCAAGGGATGGACGCCAGCCATGCTTAAGGCTGGTATTTCTACTGGACTGACTTTCACTTTTTTTGAGATATATAGACAGCTTCTTTGTTAGGCATTTTGAGACATATTTTTACTCTAGAGGCAAAATTATTTCTAACCTCGGATAAAAAAAAATATCGGTGCCTTAGTGAGAGCCTCCATTCTCTCCATCGGGGAGATTTGCATAATCGAGAAGATGGTCATGGGATGTGAATCATCCGTTCTGGAGTGCCGCGACCGTTTATGTGGCACTGTATAGAGGATTCCAGAGGTATTGCTGCACTTTGCTTTTTAGATTTCGTGTTACCATTGCTTAAATAGTGCCTATTTCCGTTTAACAGAGTGGGTACATCAGTGATGTTTGCCACTGTTTCGTTCCATTTAGCTTCAATGAGGTCGTTGACATCCCAAAAAGTGGTTCTGAATTTAATCCGAATCGTCTATAAATACACAGATTTTGCGGCAACCGTTACTGCATCAGCGCCTACAGTCTCAGTTACCTTCATTGCGAAAATGCTAAGTGGCTTCTCATGCTGGTATGGACTAGTGCAATTTAGATGATAAAATTTAGACTATGTCAGTAAGGCGACAGAACTAAAGTATTAAACTCGAGCAAATGCAGCTGTTAGTCTGTTTCGCATATAACATTTATGGTCTCCTGATTTTGCCACCAGCTATTTGCTGTTGTTCTAATTTAGCCTGATAATTAGCTTAGATCGTGATATTTGAGCAAGATTTAGATTGGATGAGCATTGTACAAGGCATCATGGTGCGGCACTCCGATGATAGAACCGATGTTGTTACTCCAGAGGAAGGAGATGGTCAGTAAGTCTGTTTCCTGTAGCAATCAATATCTGTGCTTATTCGTACCATTTATAAAAGAAGAGCTGTCAAGATTGCAGTATATTATAGGGTATAGATTTAAAAACAGAGGAAAAACGCGGTAAATCGGATGCGGGGAGAAACATATCTGAGCAATAAGTAGCAGATTTACGTACTCTACTAATAAACACATGAAGTTAAATGAGGTAATTTATACAATGTATACTAATCTGTTTAAGGTGCCTATATGAGGGGCAGGCGGCTAGGCAATTCGAACACGAATCCGGTCCGTGGGGAGCGAGTGAAGGCATTCACAATGGGGCTTTGCTTATCATCTATTCAGTATGTCAAATTAACTTTCCTTCAAATAAACCTGCCATGAAGTCGAGGATTCAGGGGCCTGCAGATGCGTCCTACACCCTTATTACTACAATTTTCCTAAGCTAGTTAATAATTGGCTAACCGGGATTGACTATTCTCAGATCGAACTAGTTACCTTCGCATGGTCAAAAGTAATACATTGTGTTAATAACGTAACCTAAACGCGTCTTTTTATTTATTTATAGCTAATTTTTTGCACTAATTGAGTATCAAAATATAATAAGCCTTTTTGGCTAACAGCATTTGTTTATACTATTTGTTTATTTAAATCCATGCGACAGTTTGATTTTGTGTGTATCAGGGTCTCCAGGTATTTCTCTTTCGTCAAATCTTGAGGCTTTATTGGTTACGTGACCTTTATGCACTTCATTTCCGCTACCATTTTAATATTTCTTGCTGTTGAAGTTAATATATTTGCTATTTCTTGCTGCTACTTCCAAGGAGGTTCGAAGCCATGGATGGGGACAAATCGGTACAGAATTCCGTAGGCCTTGTCTCAATTCCACCTCTTTCCGAGTCGAGGTTGGTTATGCTGACTCTGCCGCAACAGGAGCGCCTTTTAGACATTACTGAGGCAGTTGGTCGTGATGTTCTCGCTGCACAAAAGCACTCAGTGGAGACAGCTCTTAGAGAAGCTCAAATTTCTGCCGAGCGGGACTTGAAACGTGCCCGTATGGAGAGCAGTAACCTGGCCTCGGAGAAAGCCGATTTGGAAGTTCGACTGAAGAACTTGGAGCAACGTTTACAAGAGTCAAATGAAACCAATGAAGAGTTACACAAGCAGCTGGAAGCTGTAAAAGGTCATGCGGAGTCTAGGATTGCGAGCGCTCTTGCTGCTTTTAAGCATGACGACGGGCTAGCTGAGGTATACCGTTTTCTCTTTCCGGCATCAATTTGCCATCCTTTTTCATTCGTGTGCTCTCATTGTTTCTTGAACTCTCCCAGAAGGTTGATGTCATGAATGCGGAAATAACAGCCTTACGGTCGGATTTGGAGGCAAAATTTGTGGAAACCACGAATCTCCAAGTTAAAGTTGAAACCCTCCGTTTGGACTTAAGCATATCGGAAAGGTACATTGCAAAAATCGCGATGTCTTATTGACTTGGTTTTAATAGCTGCTCGTTTTTTTATCCAGTTTATCAATAGGGATTGTTCCTTCTTTTCTAGAAAGCGGAATGACTTGCAACATATCTGCGACGAAAATGAAGCAACATTGAAGGAAGCAGAATCCTTGGGAAATAAAGTCAAGGTGTGTGCGTGTACTATGGAAATGCGACATAGTTGAAACATTGTTTCTGGCATTTTTTCTTTTGAATTAAGGGATTGATTCTGCATGTGCAATTTAGTGAGGTCAATCAAGCTTGATAGTCGTAATGCTATTTTCTTGGAATTTTACTTATTTCTGCCTCTCCGCCTGAAGAACATTTGGTCCTCACTAAGCACACAGTAATGAAAACATTTTGTTTGCATAGATTATTGGATCAGTCTTAGGATTTTTTCCCTCAAATATGATCGGTTTAGTTTTATGTCGAACATCGATCCTACTTTTTGCTTTTGTCTTAATGCGCCTGTAGGTTAGTATTTTTCATCATGCAACTGCGAACTAATGTCATTACGTTTTTTGGTTCGTGCAATTGTACCCCAGTACATGATTAAGAGCAAATGCATTGTAATGTTGACTTCATATCCTTTAATTAAATAGGCTCTGGCAACTTGCTCGAGTAATCGCCACTAAATCTATTCATAGCTGCTAAACCCAGCGTAGATGCTCGATGCGGTTCGGCATTGCTTCACTTTGCTCTACAAATTCCAGTGCTTGGGCGGGTGAGGGAGTTTACTGTCATCCTCAGAAAGCATTGTTCTCAGCACTAAGTTGAAACGCATTTCAATTGTAGCGTGATAATGAGGTTGCTGCTTATTCATTGAGGGGTTTTCCTCTCCAAGGAGCTGGAGTCAGCCAACGCTCAACTGAAGGACCAACTGGAACAGGCGGCCCACGCTCCTGGCAATGCTTCCAGCCTTGTAAGTCGTCCGGACGGTTCTGGCCTCTGTCTTCGATCCTCTTCCCTCCTCCATACTACCCGCATGGAGCAACGCATGGCTCGTTTGGAGATCGAAAATATGGAACTTCGGCGCTCTGAAGCGCAACTTGTCACTGTCCGCGCCCATTTAGAGGATTTGACTGCTCGTCTTGAACGAGCAAATGAATGGCAAGAACGTGCACTGTTAGCGGAGGAGAAGCTGAACAGCCAGAGCTCTGCTGCTGTAAATGAAGCGATGGAGGGGAAACTAACAGCGTTGACTCAGTGTCAACGAGAAAATGCTCTCCTACTCTCTGAAATGGGTCAACTTCGGAGCGAGTATATCAAGTACACTACCATTTACTGTTTTTAGGTTAGCATCGACATCAGTGGAGCTGAAAAGTCTAAAGGTGAAGCACTCTGAACTTACTGCGGAGGAATCTAGACTCAAAACGATGTTGGAATGCTTTGAAACCCGGTTTCGACGCCTCAGTCGGCGTATTAAGATTCTCCAGCAAGTGTGCAATATTTTTACTAGGATCTTGCTACTTACAGATAATAAGTAACAATTTACTGACTAGGAGCGGGATATGTATAAGCAATTTGTGAGCAGCTATGAGGATGCAGATGCAACGCTTGCTTCGCCAGCTGGGGAGCTAGTTCATCAGTTCCAGAGCATGATCGAACATATTTCGAACTCACTGAAGGTCTTTCACCAACAGGCTGAGTCTGATGAAGCCGAGATTGAACGGTTAATTGATGAAGTTGCATATGTCTCGGGTGGCGCGCGTGGGGTTTCTTTTGTGAGTTGTTGGGCTTACTTTGCTCTGCATCTGACGAAATTTGGCAGCACTGAAATTGGTTTACCTTTTTTATTCCTAGATTGACATGTCTTCTGCAGATTTGGCTATTTCTTCAACTGACCGCCAAACTATTCAACAGTTGCGGTGAGTCCTTCGAATTTATAACTTTGTTAGGGCTACCGAGATTAAATATTTAATAGCAAGTGAATTTTCTTACTAGGGAAACTATTAGTGAGTTAGAAGAACGGCTTGAAAGAATCGAAAGGGATAAACAATCGGTCGAACAGGAAATTGAATGCATGCGGGCCTGCGTGAGTTGCGCTTTGGAACTTTAAATTTGTCACGATTAGGACTAATGAAGCGGTTTTTTTTAAGGGTGCTTATAATCCGGATGAGACACGGGTGGTTCATTTTCTCGCTAATCCGGCGGACACTATGAAACGTAGTCGGGAGGAAGAGATTATTAGCCTACGCAAGGAGAATGCTCAATTGCAGCAGCGCATTAATGTGAGCTTTTCTACTCTAAAATTGCTGAGCTTCCTTTAAGGAGTCTTGTTTCGTTAGTCTGAAGAGAGAAGGCATCTGATGCGATTAGAAATGGTTGGAATACGGGAACATGGACTTTACTGTTCATTCTTGGAAGCTAGGCGTGTGCTATGGATAGTATAGACTACTCGTTTTGCAGTCATTTTCATTGGCGTGAAAGCATATTTCATGAAACGAATGGAAGCACTTCATTGTCGCCTTTTTGAGGGAAATTGCCCTTTGAAGTCCTCCCACTTAACATCATTCAGTTTCTCTAAACGTCTAAAGGCGCGAGTTGTTTAGCCATTTCATTGTGCACTTTTAATCTGCCAGATCTTGCATGATCGTCTCACACGCTTCTATGAATCGCATGGCCAGGCTGATGCCCTCGAGTCTACCCCGGATATGGGTGAAGTGACGATGGAGGTGGTAGAAAGCCTCAAGCACCACCAAGATCCTCTCTCCGAGATTCAGAGTGAGTCCCTCTTCTGCTCATAGGGCATCCAAGTCTATCATTTTGGCTATTTCTTTCCTAATGCAGACGTATTATCTGTGAACTTTGTATTGGTAATGCTAGGAACTGGTACGCTCCACATCGTGGAGTCATAATTAACAATGCCAGGCTATTTGGTATTTTGCTGGACACTTTATTTTGATCATTAAATTCAAACTCAAGGGTTTTCAATCTTTGAAAGGAAAGCATTTTAGAGAGCTTTTATAGTGGGGAATACTAGGGTGCACCACCACTGATAGTTGTTACGTAGCAACGTTCCACAACTATCGTCGCATTGTTTCGCTGTGGCCTTTATCTATTCCTTTTCTATCTGATGAAGAGGGGGAAGAAGAAGTCAACTTGGAGTAGCTCTAACACTACTTGTGACGGGCATAGATCCCGTTGGACGCCTAATCGAGCACATTTAAGGCAGATTAGGAATGAAAATCTGAACTGTCATGCTTAATATAAAGAGCACAAGAGCAATGCGTTGACGACAGTGGCCACACAATAGCACGTAACGAATCAAGGCACCACTACGTCTTCTACTCCTTTTTCCTGTGATCGCGTTTACCTGATGGCGTCCCAGCCAAAGTAAACCCCACTGCATTCTCCATCCCGGTCTCATCATTACCACTTGAAATACTTTCCTGGAAGAGAGGAATATGTTCCCTATCGTATATTTGTCGGTTTTGCAATCGCAAGATAAACACCCATAAGTACTCTGAATTTTCAAATGTCGATCACTGGTGAGAATTTTGCGGCCAATTTTTCAAATGTTCTTGTTACTTTGTTATCCCCACATCTTCACTGTTGGAAATCCCCCGAAATGAAATATTGATCCTGCTTATGTCGTTTTATCGCGGTCCATGTGAGAATTTGAACCGCCGGGTTTCAGACTTTCCTAAAGTAAAAGCCTGAACTATTTGACTCTGGAAGTTGAGTGGTCCAGCTGACATATTGATGCTCCACTTTCGTTTTCAGTGGCACATTTCTCTGATCCTTCTCTCAACAACCATACCTCTGGGCTAGGCTGGGGTGCGATTGCTCTGGAAAGTTTAGAAATTGGTATTTAAATGGGTCGCGGGCAAACCTAGTAACTGCTGCTTTGCACACATTTCGATGCTTAATTAATGCTCCGGGGGAAGCCGTGACAGCCGGGTCACTTCATGAGATCTTACCACCATACCATGGTATGCTGTATTTCGTTATAGGTGGCGAAACTTGGTATTGCTCCTATTAAAGGCGGGAGGACTAGGTCGTCTTTCATTCCAGCATGGTGATACAATTCTGCCATTCTTCTCTTTGCTTTTTTCCCTGCAAAATACTATACTCACCCATTTCACACATACACAATAAGTCTAAATGTTATATGCATTGCTTTATAAAGGTAGTAGTGATCCTAATCAGCAGGCGATGCGACCCCGGTCACTGGACATGCCTTAGATGTTGCGAACGCCACCCATAAGTAGCACACTACATTGTCGTAATGGTCGATCGTTCCTGATAATCAACGGCTTGATTGTCGGGATTATTGGTATGAGTGGATTACTTGATCACTGAATATGCGGTCTTTGTTCTGATCAGAGTTGAAGTCTCAGCTACAGACGGAACGGTGCCGCAGTGATCGACTGATGGAGACATTCGCTTCCGTGAGCAGCGAGCTCCGCGAGGCCTGTGGCCTTCTTTTTGGCTACAACCTCCACGTTCGGCAGTCAGGCATCTACAAAGTACAACTGCGTCCCAGCTTACTTTCCTCCACTTCAGTCTCCTCTTCCACCACCTCTGCACCTTTTATAAAGTTCAAGGTGAGTTGCAAAGCACCGTAATTTAGGTCTCTTTGTCTCTTTTATGCCTGCTTTGGTCCTTATTTCTTTGCGTTCAGCTCCCTTGTTTCCTTTTTCTCTTCTCTGCTCCTTATGATCAGCAGTGTGACAAGTTGAAGATGCAAAGGAAAATGATATTTCATGCCAAGTGCTTCTGCATCTAACTTTTTTACTTGCTGATATCGAACCGAGACTTTAAGACCAAAGGTGTGGCACTCATATGTAAGCTTTTTCATCCAAAATTTGGCAAATATTTTTCTAATTGGTTTACTTAATTTAAGTGGATGAAAAAAGCAGGTAGCTGAGTGGCCGTTTTCCTTGCGCTTTAACCTAAGGAACTTCGATAGTGAAGGGCATAAGTGAAGAAGAAGAGCAGTTGTTTACACCCGTCTAACAGTTTACGAGAGTGTTGTGGATCAGGAGACCAGTGACTTCCTTGAGAATAAAAACTATTCATGTGGCTACTGTGAACTCTTTGGAATGCAGAACTAGACCTCGACAAAAGGCTATCCTCTTGAGGACTCACCGGGGAATTGAACGAAAAGTTACCACATAGTAAATGCTTCTTTTTCTCTAAACTTTACAAATTAGAGATCCGAAAAAGGTCTCGCCGTTATGGAGACAACTTTGGAAGGTGAGAGCGCCAGCGATTTTCTCAACCACCGCCTCCCCATTCCTCTCGCATTAGCGCGACTGTTACTACTCACGAATGGGGTTAGCAATTTCGAGTCCATGGAGCAATCAACAATGCTTATGTAAAATTGGAAAACTATGACAAAATACACGATTTGCTTTTTTGCAGTCCAATTTTCATCGGCTTCGCAGCGGAGTTTGATTTGGTCTACTTGGCTTCTACACTTCCAGTAGCGGAAAATTTAAGTGACTTTGGTGGTTAAATTCCCTAGGAGGCTCTCTGGCAGTTATAGTGTCACTTCCTTTTTCCTCACTGTGAATGTTAGATTACTAATTTCTCATGTTTTACTGTAAAAATACCTTCAGTATTTTTAACTAGTTGACAAATAATTTCAAATCTGCCTCAGAGTCATTCTAATTTCATAATTTCCAGGCCGTCAACTCCCTATCATCACTTGATAATTATCTCACGCATCAGTTTTGAAGTTCGACTAATATAAATAGCTCTCAACAGACCTACGATGTCCATTGCTGAATCATCGTAGGTGAATGGAAGACATGTTTTCTCTTAATGCATCAGTGGGCATCGGATCTTCAGTACGATGATCGTTTGAAATCGCCACTGTCTATTTCCTGAATGTTAATTGAATCGGGTGTCTTTTACAGAAGCCTGCGGTCGAATGTTCCAGATAATCATCAAAGAAAGTGGGACAAGGAGATGTCACTCGAATAATTTTCAGCTAATTCCATTTTTTTTGTCACAAGCCATCAATAGCTTTAAATTGCATTGCGTTATATTTGCACTAGTAGATAGCTGTATGCTGGCCATTGAGAGGGCATTTGGTGGTCAAGGTATGGATAACACCTTGCACAAATGCCTAAGGCAAGTGATGATGCAAAAAATTATTAGTAAAAGAACTCTAGCCTGGGCTTGCACTATGGCGAAAGACGGAGACTCACATCATCCTATGAATTCCTCTTCATTTCTAAAGGAAGGTCATTGGATGCTCAGTAAGGAAATTTCGGTAGTTAGTGTGAGATCTCTTGCCTTTCGAGAAGGTGATTTAACCAAACATATTCGCACACAGGGTTCTGAGCAGCACACTTCTCATTATAGACGTATTACCGTCTACTGGGGTATGATGTGCTTGTTGGAGGCTTGGGTGGTGCCATTGTCGACTTACTCTTGTTTTATGTGGACTTAAAAGGGCAACCAAGTGCTAATCTATCCATGTATTTGGTCAATCGAGGGACATAAACTTGAACTAAGGATTCAAGGTGTTATGAAATGCTCTCCAAGTTGGTGAAACAGGGAATTCTTCGAGGAAGGGAACGGGGTGTGTCTTTGGAGACGTACGGGTGCCTTGATTGTACAACATCAGGATGGAAACAACACAGTAAGGTAACATTTCATGCACGTCTTCAGACAATTGGGAGCTATGTGCCCTCTGAATACCTCAGGAACGATAAATGACTTATAGAGGTCTACAAAAGCAATTTATTGTGATGAACAAGTGTCCACTTGGATGTAGGTAATTGTTCCTCTGCCCGATAAGTCGTATATCCGTAGTGTTCCTCTTTCTGCAAAGTTTTGTCTGCTTCAAACCATAAAACGCGACGAACGCTCTAAACATTGAAGGCTCGATATTAGTTCACCATCAAAACTAAGGAATATTGGGTCTTAAAGTCGACTTTGGTGACCAGCGTCTACTTCATCACCTATCGTTGACCCATGAAATTCACTCATTCCTCTCGTTTCCCTAGTAGTACATTAGCTGCTCTAATTAAGAGCCATTTTAGCTGACCTGTTCTCGTAATTTGGAACCATCTTTGCCCTTTTCCCCAGGCGCTGTCGGCACCGCATCCCACGACTTTGACCACGCAAGTAGGTAGTACATATATTCGTGTGGAAGATCAGCGACCGTTCTAGTTGAAAAGTTGTCGACAGAAACTCATACTTTGAACTTTCAGTTTACAGCGCATCTTACACTGCTTAAAGTCGATTGATGCTCCCAGCTGAGGGATGTTATGCTCTATAGGCGAATTGCAGGAGTATGCACCCGAAAGCAGTGCCTTCCAGGATACGGAATAGTAGCGTGGAGCCTGGAACTTGATAGACGTGCATTCCTCACTGTCACTAACTCCACTTTGGGAATAAATTGATGTCTCTGGAGTGTCTATGAAATCGGTTTTACCAATGCAAAAAATTAGCCCTAAACAGAATTGAGTGCGAAAGTTTATTCAAGCCTTTGGAAGGTGGAGGAAGACAAAATCAAGACATTTTTGGCAGAAGGTTGATTGTCCCAAATTCTTCAAGTTCCTTTTGTTTTCATAAAAATGGAGATAACATGATAAAGAATTCGATTTTACCTCGAAGAGGGTGCAGTGGGTTTTGAGGAAATGGGGCCTGACCTGTCTGTAACAAAGCGCAGCGTGTATTCGCTATGCCAGATACGAACACCTTCCTTACGAGCTTTGGCACGCTGGAACACAGAGGATGTTACTCGTAGGTCGCCATACTTTCGGATTTTATATTTTTGAAGGGTTCGCCTCTGGGGTTCCAAATCTGGAGGTTTCTGGATTTGGAATGAGAGATTTAACGCAAAGTCGAAATGTCGCTTAGCGCATAAAATTTTCACAGATTCACAATATCGCCTTCGTCTCAAAATTCCACTGTGTAATTCTGTGATAAGGACAAAAGCCGGCTCACTTATGTTTCAAAAATGCCGATCAGTTTAACTCGATTGTTAAGCGGCTCTTGCGCTAGCACAATAAATTTTAGTTGATGTTATTCGTCCTTACTTGTGCAATTAAGGCATGACACAATATTCTTCCTTGCGGAGGCAATAGCAAGGAAGGTAGTTAAAATAACGGTAGGAGATAAATCGCAAAAGAAATAGTAGAATCATGAGTGTGAGCATTAATATTGGTAAACGGTGGGTGGAGTACGGAAATCCACCGTCCATCCGCTCAAATTTTCATTTTTTTTCGAAAAGTTTGCGCATATGACTAGTTGAAGGTTTTCTCGAAGAAGGCCACATTCACTGTGAAGGTGCGAGTGGTCGCAAATAGGGACAAAAATAGAGTTAGAAAATGTCAATGTAAAAGGTCCGTAAATCCCTCTTTTAGTTACTTTCCATTTCTGATTTTAAAATGAGCAAGAATCGAAGTACCTAACAACGTTAGCAAATCGGTAATTGAGAGTTACAAGTCAAGTTGGAAAGAAGTGTGCTGCTGACTTCCCTGGTAAGCAAATGAAGCAGCATCCTAAACGATGCACTAAATTAGTCAAACTAAAATTTTGACATGAAGTTAGCTGGGCTGTTCAGCCAAGCCGACAGAGCAAACAGATTTCACCACGGACAATAATAGGCTACTGCAAGGTTGTACCTAACGTGAAACATAGCCACAACATCGGGATCATAAGTCATGATGTTCGAATTCAACATTCGAATTTGTGTGAACAATGCGCTCCGATGTCTCTATACAAAGACACAATGGCTTGACAGAAGTGCTCGACTAACTGTTTCGGCCACGAGGCATGCCCTGCTTGAGTGGCTAACATGAGAGATAATTTACATGGATTTATGGAATGCCACCATGAGAAGGGCCAGGAACGTATTTTAAGGTGCAACTTGTTTCCGCCAATCCTCCGCACAAGACCCACCTTTAACACCAACTTACTAAACTCCATTTGACGTTCCCATTCCACATACTTGCGCGCACAAATAGGCCGTGGCCAACACTTACAAGGTGGAGGAAAAGCGGAAAATTGGGTGGGGGAGGGGGAAGAGGAGGGGGTTTGGGCAGAGTCCACAAAAACCACCTCCGACTTCTTGATACTGGATTTAAAATCTCATGGGAAGGAAAAGTGTTTCATGTGAGGAGCAGAAATTAATGCTGACTACGCGAAAGGAACTGGTTCATGGTGCATGGCAGCACGCGATATGCTCCCTTGCCTCGTGGTGCAGGGGTGGACGCTTTGGAGTGCTTTGGTTATGCGTTGCACACCAAAGCTCTACCAGTTCAGTCAGGAACCGGTCCGAATGCCTTGGAATATGGGCAGTCGGAATGCAGAGGCAAACATTGTGCCTGCTTGGGAGGGAAGTGGAGTGGTGGGTTGGGGTGGGGTGGGGTGGGGTGGAAGATGGTTGGAGGGGAATATGAGACGAAAACGTGCAATTTGATTGTCCAATCGTGTCAAATTAACGGTTGTCAGGAGAGATTAACAACCGAATTCGGTGGGTAACTCCAGTTATCACTACTGTTGGAAGTGAAAAGGTTTCTCATACCTTGCAAACGGTGTGCAGAGTGTAACCTCTTCTCACCTGTCAAACAATACGAAGCGAGGACTGAGCAAACCGTTCCCACGGCCAATCTGAAAACAAGAATTGCTTGAGCTGAAAGCACAAAAAAAAGGCTCCCATACACGTGCTGCTTCTCATATTCATTCGAGTCCCTTCAACTTGCATTAGGCAGTTCCAACATGTTGACAAGCGAAGGATTTGTTCGTAATGCTTGGC
>UYWX01020344.1:33374-48706 GCA_900622495.1 Hydatigera taeniaeformis | reverse complement strand
GCCACCGACGGCGTTGTGGAGACGATATTCCGGCCCACCAAACCAGCAGCCAGATGGTGCGAGTGCATTTAATCTTCTTATTTTCTACACCACATTTGCCACTCATCTCCGTGCCACATTGATTTAACTTAACACACCTTTCACTGTTCAATTGGGTAACCGGTAATTATCTGAATAGGAGAGTCAACAACCTGTCTTGGGCAGCGTGGGTCTGTGCGCCCGCTTCCCAAGCCGCCACTCTAACTGAGTAACAGATTTCAACAACAAGTGGGGCCACCGATCCCCACCCAACCATATTCGTTGTTTGTTGGAACGTGCGACCACATCCAAGGCACTGATTCATGTCCACTTATCTGCTTGGACGCACCACTGCAGATGTTCGTAGACTAGCACTTGTTTACATCAAATACAGTCCTGTGTTTAACGCGAAATATGTTGTCAAGTAGGGAAGAAGGTGAAATCAAATGTCTGGTTGTTCTCAGCCAACAGGGGTGATGCAGAAGATGCTGTCAGCATAGTGTTCGACGTTATGTTACATTTATCAGGAACAGACAAGGGTAAATCTCGAATGTCTAGTAGCTAGGCAAAAGGCGAAATGCCCACCTACATAAATAGCAGACTTTCTTGATCGATTTTATAAAAGTGAAATGTGCATATATCATAAATATGCTACTGAATTCCTGTTGGGCAAGTTAAGTAGCACCAATTTACCTGTTGTGCGAGAATCGGTGATGCCACTGGAAGAAGTAGTGAAAGTTACGTGTATTTGTCGAGCACCTTGGTTACTTCTAGATTACTGCCTCAAAACAGCCAATTCTGTCTCCATTGCGAAGACCAATCTTTACTACAAATTTCTTAGAGCTCAAATCGTCTTCACTCAAATTAAACAATCTAGCTACAACTCTTGTGATAACATTGCATTGGACTGAGGGGAAGATATGAAATGGAACCGATTGGGCACCCGTTGAACTCTTAAACTGGGCTTTTTCTCAAAGTTTCCTTGCTACCTCTCCTTTTTAAGCTTGTGCATTCAGCTGGCTGGCTTTCTGAAATGGGTGTACAACAAATTCAACACGTTTTTTGTTCCAACCATAAATGCCTTACAGCCAAAATTACATGCACTCGATTTTTATAGTTCACTAGAAGTGAGCGGAACCTTCAAGAGGAATGTGGTGATGCACACAGCATCGTAACGCCTCTGAAAATTAGGGCCCACGTTTTATCTTCCAAACAATAAAGGCAAAATCTCTTAACTGTGCCTGTAATTATTAAGAAACTTATTTGCATACCCTTAAAGGGGAGTTCTTGGCTAGTATTGCGTATGAACCAAAAACCAGTGCCAAATGCCGAATACCCTATTTCATTCCTATTTTGTGCATCACAACTTCAAGTCTGCATTTACAAACGAAAGTTGTGTGACAAGTAGACAATGCAGTCAATGATTTTAGATGTTACATTGTACTTGACTCCAAGTGGTCCAGTTTTCATTTTATTTATTTGTCGCTAAGCTCTTTTTAAGAATATAAACAAACACTTCAAAAATGAAAACTTACAATAACTCACTTACTGCTAAAATCTCAATTTAGTTAAAAAGTTCTCCTGAGAATTTAAGGAAAGTAGGCAAATGCAAAGGCACTGACACGAAAGCAATTCATCATATGGCTTAAACGCAACGCCGAGATTTTGGCCAGAAGATGACAATGAAAAGTAGACGCAGAGGCTATTAAACGAAGACAAATGGATCAAAAGCTGAAATTGTGGAGTGAGCGCTTTAAGGGGAAGGAATGAGGCCTAAGGAAGTTAGGTAAAGAAAAATAGTTTAGCCTCAAAGTAACAACTTTAAGGTCTATCTTCTAGCCGTTTCGAGGTGGTAGTTAATTTTGGCCCTGGGAGAACCAAGTGAGCACCAAAAAGGTTGTCGGGTTGGCACAAATTGAGGGCACCTCTTGCCAAGCTCTCACAGCCAATTTTGTGTGAAGACACTGCAAGAAGGAGCAAAAGCCTTCTGCAAGAGGATTTTACTAACCGATTCGCAACATTCCCACCTACCTTTATTCGCAGGAGGGCGAAAATTTTACATTAACGGCTGCAGTTTTAGTGGCTGCCGCTTACGATTAAAGTTTTAAGGGGAAATCTCGGAATCGGAAATAAAAATTAGGGCACAATTTTTTCTCAAACAGATGAGATTGAGGAATGGTGACAAGTGCCTTTTTGGAGAATATCGCAATTGCAGAGAGGAAACAACATTGAGAGTCATAATACGTAAAAGTACACAAAAGCAATTTTTTGAAGACTTCTTAAATAATGTCCTCTGTAATGGGTACGAGGGAGTCACGTCTTTGGTAAGAAAGAGGGAATAACTAGTAGGAATGGAAATCGAGCACGAAAGGCTCTCTTAGGGACATGCTTTTGACATTTTTAAAATTTATTCCGAAATGTCACGGACAGAGGAAACTGCATCGCCTGAGGCGGACCAAAATTAATCGCGATTGCTTTAATCCAACCCATTCGATAGGCACTCGTTTTATTGAAGGACACTTAAGCTTCCTCCACCACCGAATTTGAAACTGTTGATATTCTATTCAAAGGGGTAATTTCTTTGTCCTAATTTTAGGATTGTGTGCTTCCGAAGGTCTCAGGTATGAATAACGGAATTCTTGTCTGACTCTTTGGGGAGGTGAGGCGGGACATGCCGCAAGGGTCAAGGTGAGCACATTTGTTTAATGGTTGTTGACTTACCGTCAGAATCTGCTAAGGGTTGGGAGGAGGTTAGATTTTTTTCTGTCAAAGCACATTAAGTGGACGTTAAACAAGCCTCTTCACTTAGCAAAAATGTTTCACATCAACACTTTGATCTCCATTTTATTATACCGATTGCTCTTAAAAGTCTTTAAGCGAGACGATCCCTTGTGCAGACAGTGGTAAGATGTTTCAGTTCGCATAATTTGACTCGAGCGGGTGATGTACAGTTGAAAATTTTGAAGATCAACAAGTAGGTACCTACTTTGTCACATTAAAAGCAAATAAGTGGGCGAGGGAGGCAGGGTGAAATTGCTGGTCTGTGTGGTGCTGGGCACCAGCGATGGTAGACGTCGCCTTAGCTACAAAACGTCGGCAGCGTAAAGGCGCCGAACGAACTCAACAGCCACTCGTTCTTCAGCCCATTCACCCATTTATTCAAGTAAACTACCAGATGCTATATTTTACGAGTCTCAGGCACTCCTGATGGAATTTCATCACAAGTGCTGCATGAGAGTTGCCATTTTAAGGATGCAATAGGCTACCTCCTCTGACATATCTCAGAGTCCAGACGCATCCTGTGTCTTATTCTACTTAGATGCCAGTGTAGATTTCTAAGTTGTGTAACTCAACATTTATTGTCATTCGAATGAACGCGAAATGTTCAAACTAATTGAACGCACCTATAGGCGGTTTGATTATTTGAATTACCCAAAATTGGTGGTACAAATCCATTCCACATGCCTTCCACAGCCAATTGGATGTTCTTTAATGACAGCAAGAAGCATGTCAACAGAGGAAGGTGTGTAAAATTACTGCATGCCCCTCTACCTCATTTAAAGCCATTTATGGTTCTGTACCATTTTTGCGTTGAAATAGCTGAACCAAGGTGCTACAGGATGATGAGAGGATTAATTTGGCTCTTGCCACTTTTGTAACATCAAGATTTGCTCTACCAAATACCCCACGGAGAGGTAGTGCCAAACGGAGGGAGAAGAGTTACTCAAAGGACATTGGAATCTTCTACTCATGTTTTAAGTCCTCCATGGATGCTCTTTGGAGTACACAGGTCCGAGGTTTTCTACCACTTAGTGCTTGCCAATTTGGACATTTTTATCCAAAATCTGATCCAAATGCGCAAACAAACAGGAAAACAGGCTCAACAGTCAGGTTTAAGCAGTCAGTTGAGAAGTTAAAAATTGGTTGTTGACATCGAATGGCTACAACTGCTAATTCGGGCTTAAAGCCTGAGTTTCAGGACACTCTCGCCAAGCAACAATGATGACTTTCCACTCCTAACTGGCACAAATGAGCTGATATGATTAGTGACTTCACTGTGTCCCTTAGCATAAAGGGAGCAAGGGAGATGGGGATCTTTCTGTACCTGAGTAACATTCGTTAAATCTTATGCGACAATGTGGTTCCGAAACTTGAGACATCTACCAGATCAAAATCAGAATGCAACGCAAAACTAAGTCTCAAAGGCTGGAATCGGACTGAGTAGGTTATGTTGAGGAGAAGTTAGTCATTTTAACTCATAATTTGATCTACTTTAATGACAAAAGCGACTCCATTTTAGGCGTTCATTATTTTGCAGAGTGCAAGGAAGGTAACTCTTGAATGGAACAAAATCCCAATGGTGCAATAAACGCCCTTGTTAACCCCTCTACTTTCTCCTTTAGGAGGCCTAAAGAATGGTCAAGTACTCTCCTCGATCAGATGTCTGCCGTTATTTATCAGGTAGGAACTAATTTTAGATGTCATTATTTTATCAGGACTTGTCCATTTCTTTGCCAGACTGCTATTCAAGGAAACACGATGAACAAGCTTGAGGTGGACTCGAATTCAGCCGAGACCATATACTTCTGATCGGGAAGGTGGATGATGGGCGCTAGCACAACTTGTGTAGATTGTCACTTTGTGTGAACTAAGGCCCAACAATCGAAATTGCAGACAATCATAGATGACCTGTTCACACAAGGGGTAGTTTGTGGTATTGTGATGTCACGTGTCTGTTAATAAGTATCGCGGTCTCCGTGCCTACTGTTCCCTTCGCGATGTCGAAAAATTGTACTCCGTTAGGGCGGTGAGGTTGTTTACACCTAAATTTTGTAATTTAACTCAATTGTGTTTGAGCTCAGCTTGACTTCTCTGACGTACATTGTTTGCGCTGGCCCAGCGTTGCCTAAAGCATCACCACAGTAGCCACTGTTTGAGCGAACTACCATTTAAAGCTTTGCTTTGACCCATAAGATTTTCGTGAAATGCGGCAAGATGTCATCTATCATATTTTAAAATGATGGTAGTACTTTTACATTTTGGAACCACTGAAATGCCTTCGATATTCACCTCTGGAAACAAACAACACACAACACTTTAATGCACCAAATACATGTAAGGAAGGAATGATTTGTCTTGGTTACTTATTTACGATTTGTTTGCATCCTTTCCAGACATTAATTACCCTTGAAACTAATTAGTGAGAAGTTAAGAGTGCACATGAACAAGACGAGCAGAACTTAACCAGATCAGAAGAAAAATGTTCAAACAATATTAAGAAGGCTGAGCAATGAAGTCCAACTTCTTGTAGTAGAATGTAAATGCAGACATGCCAAATCTACCCAGTCAGAGGCATCTTTGATTAGCTGCGAGCTGTTGGTTGAACGCTCATTCCCTTTTGTTGATGTGAATCTCTGAGTGGCTTGTCAAGCAAACATTAGCTGCTGAGTGGAAAAAATAGTACTAGCTAACAAAGGTGAGGTCTCACCTCAATTCCACCACCTGCACACATACACATCCTTACCCCTGCCAGGTTGATCAAACTCCAGCAACAAGCTAAATACCTCATGTTGGAGTACCTCCCTTGTAGAGGCCTCAACGCTAACCATGTTCCTCGACCGCAAGCAGCAGTTCTATAAACAAACACAAATGCCTCACAAGTTATGTCTCCTCCGTGGGCTGATGGCTCGACAGTGTTCTAGTGTTTTTCTTTGTGCATCTTACCTTCATGCATGAAATAGGTGAGCTCCACAGTCTAACAAACCCAATCCAAATCAGGGGGGATTGCACTGTGACTGGTTTAATGGAAAATGCTAACAAATGAGGAAGCAGACACCTGTGGTCAATACTTCCGACGAAATCGAGTGAGCGGTTCCCACTTCCAGTGGTTTCTGCCTCCACAAGCACTACCGCATTTGAACATGCTCTAACAAACAAAGACACGATGTTCGCTCCTATTACTTGAGATATTAACGGTAAATGTGAATATTGTGAGATTGCAATTCGAAGATGACTTTTAATTTTTTTTCGAAAAATCTAATCACTCTGCCCAACTTTGAGGTACGAATCACCTCACAGAGGCAGCGAGGAATCGCGGTGTAAACGGCACGAAGGACATAACCGCATTTTGATGCCACGAGTTCCTTCTTTATTGCAATTAACAGTTTTCAGTTTTGCTAAGGTAAAAGAACGACAACACCTTGACACGTGCCTCCAGTCGAATGAAGTTGGGTTTCTGGAGGTATTTAAGAAGTGCGACAACGCGATTTTTCCCTTAGCTAACAGGCTTATGCGGCAAATTATTAGAAGAAGGCAACTATAGTTGTACAAACATTGATGCTTATCAAAAGGCGACTGAAGGACATTTACTGGAGATAGAAAGATGCCGACGCAAGGAAACATGTTCGTTAATGTGAAGTGCTTGAAGCAGAAACGAACGCGTTCTTCGACAGCTGCACTTCTAAGAAGGCGCATACTGCAACATCACTAAAAGTTCCTTCTGGCAACATCTTTTACACCACTAAAATGTCTTCACATATTCCATTTTGAGGTGACTGAGGGGACTAACAATGTATAGTGATGGGTGGTTGATGATCGGCCTGTTGACCACTTCAACAACAATGAACCAGACGCTCGAAGAAGTGCATTAAATCAGCACCCAAAGGAAAAGTCGGAGACATGGTAGCACTGTACGCAATTGTAGCATTAAAACCGCTAAAGAAAATCTCGCCTCTACAGCAGTCTAAACAAATCCTTTGTGTTCCCTCTGAATAGGCAATTTCGCAATCAAACTATCGCCATTCGCGTGTCTGTCTTAATAACTATTACAAGACAACGCCTTCCCCATTAAGGATTACATAAACCCTAAACACTTCTCCCATTTGAAGAGATCCCCCAACAATTTAAGGATTGAATCTTAAAGCGCATGTCACATTGAAAGTGTAGACCTGCTCTGATATTATGCTTCCTTCTCACTTTGAAAGTATTGCACGATTCAAAAGCCTTTTAAAGTTATGTTTTTGAGTTACCGTTGCCAAGCTTCTGCTCAATACAACGAACTCAAGTCGTCTATAAGATGAAGTTGTAGTACGAAGATAAGAATGGAACAGCACCTCAACTTCATCCTAGGTTATAAATCTTTGCCCACTGTGATGTAATCAAAATAAAAATTCCCCCAAATCCGAGCGCCCGCTGCTCCCAACCTAAAGTCCAAACCTTTTAAGCACACAGTTCGAACTTTGATAAAATACTTCGCCAACACAAAGGATTTTGGTCATTCAAAGCGTGATAGCTTAATACTAAATTGGATATTTATGGTTGCCTCTACTTTCACTTTCATTTTCCCCGTTTTTAATGAAACCGTTGATTGTGACCAGAGAACCCAATTGCGCTTACCACAGGCTCTAATGTCTGGTGCTTATTGTGGAATTTTACAAATTCAAACTAAATAAAACTACATTAAAAACAGGTTAGTTCTACCATTTATCATAAAACTCCTTATTACAAAGAAAATGGGCGAATAGGCGCAAAAGAATGCTTCACTGGCTCTCATCTCCACCAGCACTTTACAGGTCCGCATTAACCAAGACGGTTCGTCTGCGTGAGTTTCATAAAAACTGCTTCACATTTTAAAGTCATTATACTTGTCGCGGTTGCAATAGAATCAAATCATCTAGCAGCATTCCATAAAATTAGCTTGGAAACACCGGAAGGCCAAGAGGAAGGCGAACTTTATGCAAACAGTGTCAGCGTTATCCTCCCTAGCGTTTCTATGAGTGATGAGATTTGGAAGGCGTCCTTCAACTGAGCTTGGTCCTGGATGCAGTAAAGATTCTGTGCTCTCGGTTTTTCGTCTCGAGGATATGGTGTTGACGGCTTACAATGACGACCTTGTTAATTTCCTCTCTGCCCAAAACCAACCGACCCAAAGGCCATTCTAAGTGGAGGCCATTCCATCCACGTCTACGCCAATGTTTACACGAATGGCCACCTTAGGGGTTTAACAAGGCTGCTGAGCGTAGTTGTTTGTTCTGGCGTTTCCCTTATGGGCCTGTTCTCTCCTTCTCAGCTCTCAGTCACAGCCTCAATAAAAAGGGGTGAACAATCTCACTACTGCTCCACCTACATTTGTGGAATTGCAAGAGTTGCCCAATTGTGCCGTCCAGGTTTTCAGTCTTATCTCCTGACAGGAATTGTGATGCTGGAATTGCAGGTTGCAGTAGTGTTGTCGGCACAATATTTTACTGTGGATAGGACCGTTTTTGATGTCCAAGGAGTTGAGGTACGGCTGCAAAGTGCTGTGACATTATCTGCAGACTGCTGAAAGGCTGAACAATTCAATTCTCTCCGTCGCTGTCCCGATTGTGGTGGGACGCCTTGTCTCATCAACGCTGATTTTGACTGAGATGGTCGAAAAGTTCATCTCATCAATTCTTCTCCCTCCCCCTTAGACGCATAACCTAGGTTTTTTTTGTGAACGCTGACTAGTTGAGGGGCGGTAATATTCTCCAGTTAACTTCAGGTCCTGGCCTCGCAAAAGAAAGGTACACACCGAATGGAGGGAACAATTTTGCCTAGCGCAGTTCCACTGCGTCTCAGATGACGGACACGAAGATGAATGGGTACGATAGAGTACAAAACCCATTTCAACACTGCTTTCCAACAGCCTCTCTGTGCTGGTGCAAAGGGCGTGAGCAATCAGGTTCCTTCAATGTGTGCACAAATTTAAGAAGTTTACCCATGCAGTGCTGCCCTTTACAAAACTAGCACATTTCTTTGAGCTCCTTCCCAGTGAGTGCAACGTCTTGATGGTGGAAATGTCCATGGCCAAACGACTTGCTGCTTCTGATTATGCTTCTCTTAGTCCCTCCTTTCTCCTTGCATCATAACAGACACACCACCCCTCCGGTCACCAGCCAACTCCTCTTCCTTTGCCATTTCGACCAGCATCAGCGGTAGCGGCGACTGAACTAACGGAAAGTGCATTGGTGTGTTCGAGGCAAAAGTCGCTGTTGCAGATGAATCGTCACAACACTCTGCCAAGGACATTGGCATACTTGCAATGAACACCTTCCAAACGCCCAACGCGACAGTCACAAACCAGTCTGGTGGCTGTTGAAGTATCCAGCATTGGCAATGCAAACCTTGTCCAGATTTGATGACCCGAAGGTGAGTAGGCAATGCTAGTTTACTGCCTCACACCATCAACACAATGGCTCACTCCACCTCAAAATGGCCGCGCATTCCACTGCCATAACTGACTGCGAGCAAGTCCATTGTGGATGTCTCTAACTCCTACACCTTACTAGCGCCTGCGTTTACGTGACAGCCTAGTGACGGCCGAGGAGGGTTTGATGCGCCTTCGCATCTTATCTTGTTGGTGGCGTTCTCGCTGCCGTGCTGTAGTGATTGTCGGCACGGATCTGCAACCATATGTCAGTGGTCGAGACCAATCATAAAAGCCGTCCTCCTCCTCCTCCTTCACCGTCTCCTCACTGCATCACGCCTTTTGCATAATTATAAAACTTTTGAATTTCGCCATCACTCGCCCCATCCGCAGTCGTGCTCAAAGGTGTCCTCCCATGTTTTCTTGGCTCATGCTACAGCCGAATGCCGTTTCGCAGTTGCTCAATACAAAAAAGTTGCTGATGCAGTAGAGTTAACACTGTGAGCAGCACCATTTATTCTACTTAGAAAACTGCAAAGGAAGCGATTTGGCCCCGACGAGGACACTCGCAGCCTTTGATCTCTTTATACACCCTCTCCACTTCATCCAAGTCAATTAAAGAAATAAATAATTAATTAATGCTTCACGCTGATGCGCGTCCAATTGGCCAACGAGTGTGCAATCGCTTGGTTTACAATTCGCTTTAACTGGTCTGAAGTCTCCTTGAACACGGTGCTCGTGGCAACAGCCTGAAGGCACCGAGAGGCCGCTCACACTTGGTCAGCCGGAAGACATTCGTAGATGAAAGGGCTATAGGTGCCTCGTGGGCTCTACGTCCCACACGGTCGATTGAAACTCGGATAGACGGCGAAGCGGTAGAGAATTGAGAACAAGAGGCGGCAAGTGGGAATGAGCGCTCATGAACATGTCCCACCTTAGCGTATAAACGGGAGGAGGCTTTTTGCCCCAATTTCCAGATAGCCTTCGCCAACCACCACCGAGCTGCGACAACGGAGCTCGCAAACGAGGCACTCCATAAGCCGCAAACTTACATCACATCCCTCCACCTAAAATGCACACAAACATATCAATTACAGTCCTTTTACTTCCACAACAGCCCCGTCTACTTCGACTTTGAGCTGCTACTAATTAGAGCCTTCGCATTTCACCTGAGACTTGTGCTTAACCCTACGACAATTGTACGATACAATCGCAACACGGCTCCATCACTATCAACAAACTATTTTCACGTTCCAGACATTGCCGCTGACTACCCACTAAAATTCATTGACTACGCTGAAATGTGCAAAGCTCCGTCAGTCCTGCGGCATTGCGTCGGTTGCTATAGAACACGCCCTCGATTAATGTCGAGGGGCTCAAATGCCATCATTACGGTGTTTTCCAGACACCATCTACACTTCTAACTGACGCACCAAGTTTTCACATGTCTGTGAGCTATGAACATTGAATCAGCATTCTCTCTACGCCCACAACACATGAGTGAAATCGTGCTCTGACTTAAGAAGACGTTCTTGGGATAGGTGATGTGATTCTTCGGACCACTTTATCGTGTTAGCTTATTATTGCTCTTCACACTGCTTACGAGGTCATCTCACTTTCTGCTCTGATTGTGGATTACAGAAACTGTGAAGGGTTGTACCGCAACACGACTGTGGACTAAGAGTCAGAGGCAGATGTGGTCGCAAGTTGAGAGAACTCAGTATTGCAGTGGCCATTGACACACTCCATTTTCCATTGCTTGCAACATTGCCCAATCAGGGAGCCAAAGTGAATGCGATTTTCAAGCCCTTCCTACATGGAGGAGCGCCAACCTGCAACACCAACTTTCCAGCACATTTGAGGTGCGGAGACGTTTGGGAGGTGTGAAGCCACCACCACCTAACATCGCTTAACAAAATGATGACTGCTAATGCACGGATGCTCAAAGCCAAACCCCACAATAAATGGTCCACCCGGAAAACGGCTTGATCTCAAAACTCGCTGCAACCTGCAAAGCATTCTGTTCCAGAAGAATCGTTCGTATGCTCAAAGTGTCCACATCTATGATCCCTCATGGTCAGTTCTTGGACGCAAGACTTGCTAGGATTACTGTTACTGGGATTAGAAGCCCTGCCTGTACCACCATTGACTAACCGCTAAATGCGCTACTCGCAGGACACACCCACGCACGCACGCACCTGTATGGCATGTTGGAAAGAGTGTCGGAATTGATGGCAGCTGGGAGTGCACTTTTGCTGCAGTTTAAAGCGTACCAGTCCCATGAGAATCATGAAGGCACCTGTTGCGATCGGTCCCAGTCAAGCGAATAGTTGCTCTAAGTTGCTGCAAAATGTACAAACATTTCCTTTCGTAGTTTCGTGTGGAACTGCAAGTATGCAAACTTTTCAAGCCTCCTCCTCCTCCCCTTCTCCCCTCCTGTGGAGAGGCAGTAGAGGAGGTGGCTTGATGAAGTTGGAATTGTGGGGTCAAACAAAGTGCTGCAGTTGTAGGGATGATGAAGTGTTTATGCAGAGCGTGTCCACCACGCGTGAATCCGATCCGTGTGAAAGACATTCTGACGCCATCAGTTGAACAACATTCACCATGCAATGTCGAATAAACACATTATCAGACTGTTCTGATTCCTGAAGGATCACCGAAATCAATTTATAGGCAATAACGTCAACCAAAAGGGTAAGAATGTGGTGTTGTAAAAGAACGACCCAAATGAAGGAGCTTTCACCGTAGCCACCACATGCGAACCCACACTAGGGCTCTTCCCCTTGCATGCGACACAATGTACTGGAAGCCCACCCAAATCCGGATGGTAGTCACCACCGAAAAGTATCATTTGCCCTACCGTATGATTTCAGCATGTCGACCTCATCTCCGCCTGCAGACAGACGGTGACCAAGGCTCGGGCAGCTGACGAGAAGGCATGGACCACACAACCAACCAATTGACCTATTTTGCAGCTCAACTTGACAACCTCCGCTGTGTTAGCACTCCTCTTAGCGCCGTGGAATTCCGATTGTGCGAACAGCCTTCCCGCCTTCCCTTCACGGTCGAACACACTCCGGAATTCTTGTAAATGAGCTGGGTTAGGCATTTATCTCACGGAGGCTAAAGCAGGTGATGCCGAGTCAGTAGCCTCACTGCTTTCGTTTCGACATGCAACGTGGAATGCAGAAGTGTAAAGACGTTAGTTGTCGGGAGTAAATGATGTGGGCTGAAGAAATCCGCACACACTCATCCTTCACCTCCAACCCCATGGGATCGCCGTGCTGCTAACAGACAAACTGTCTGTGGTCTCAACTTGTCCCTTAGTGGGAAGCGACAACTTACTTCTCTCTGCATCTGCTGCGCCTCCTGACCATCCTCACGATCCACGTCCTTCCCGAGTAGACTTACACACTTGGTTACCTTCCAGAGACGACTTCGCTGCCGTCGTTGGAAGGTGCCTTGCAGTTGTGATTTGCATCTTGCAGTATAACCTGCCGGCTAAATCTTGTCAAAATGCATCTCATAGCGATTTGCTTAGCACACAAAAAGGCATCGTCTTGTTACTCACAGCTCCAGGTCTTCCCGATGATTAAGGCAATCAGAATGCTTGAGGTTGAGGCTCACGGGGAAGGTGAAATGGCTGGTTGCTTTGTTGCGCTGTTAATTGAAACCCGAGTTGAACAAAAGACAGCGCATTTC
The DNA here is from genome assembly GCA_900622495.1 of Hydatigera taeniaeformis. NCBI lineage: Eukaryota > Metazoa > Platyhelminthes > Cestoda > Cyclophyllidea > Taeniidae > Hydatigera > Hydatigera taeniaeformis. The sequence goes on along the minus strand of UYWX01020344.1, from coordinate 35,820 downwards.
GCTCCTCAAAACAAGTGAACAATGAAGATCTCGAAAGCGATACTAACCGAGCTTGAAGCACCAATTCATTCTCTTCTCCACGGCGCAAAAGAACGCAAAAACCAGCTCAATGAATATGTCCTGGTGTCAATAGTCAATGAGGTCGCGCAAATGCTTTGTGCCAAGAGGACGCCACTTTTCGCACATTAATTGCTGCCGCCCTGCACTCTTGCATGCGGCAGGACCACCTCTGCACGGTGGGCATGCCCTCAACTCAGTCACACCTGCCTACTAGCTGTTGTGGGCCATCGTACTACGCTCCTCTCTCACGGCATCCACTCGCACGTCAACTGCCCCTCCCCCCCCTTCCACCCCCACCCACTTACTCACCAACCAAATGCAAAATTCAATGCCTCCATATCGTCGTTGCACCAAATGCGAGTCAGTTGATGGTAGTCCGGACGTCATCCCACCAAGTCCGATCCCCTAATCACATCGCTTGAGGTGTAACAAACGTCTTGCATGCTGCGAAATCCTCTTCATGGGAAATGAAGCAGTGCTGCCAAACTGTCTGAACGCAGACTGTGCGAACTGAAGGCCACCAAGGCGACGAAGGTAAGTGGAAGGGCAAGCATTTCTCCTAACAAGTGATCTTATTGTCTCCCACACCAACGATGTCTCGCATGTCTATCAATGGAATCACAAACAAACTCCACTGCATCGCGTCACAGAGCACATCGTTTGTCACCTAATTGGCAAAAAAAATAATAAAAAAACGATAAGTGTGCCATCGATATTCGGGGCGAAGAGGCTCTCATTCGCATCATCTTCCAGTCTCAAACGTTGACCAGTGCAGCGGTGAGAAAGCACCAAAAGGGTGAGGAGTTGGTGGTGTGTTTTGACGACTTCAACGTGCCGGTTGGTTCGACCTCGCGGTTGTGCGATTCACTCTGATGTTCCAAAAGAGGGATGAGTGGAAGAGGGCAAAGCAGTAGCACCTACGCCCATCCCTCTGCTCAGACTGCTCAACGCAGGCGATTCACACTTCTAGTAGGCTGGTTAACCATGATAAGTGCGGAGGTCTAGGATCGCTACGACGCAAAAGTAGTTGTGGCTTTCCACCACATGTTTCGCTTAATCAGTCTCACCACCGTCTCCATGGTGCTGCTTTTTCGAAAGAATGACATGCAAAGAAGTTTGCTTCACGAAGCAAAACCAACTCTACCCTCCTTCTACATTCCTTTTGCAGGAGTTGGCAAGAGGGAGGGGGAAGTAGGAGTGTCACTGGATGTGTTTAGTGGTTGCACACAAGAAGTGGGCTAATGTGAATCTGACAGCATTGTTGGGTGTTTCCGGTTGCCATTTGCACCCTCACTTGGGAGTGGTGTGCTACGGGTGGTGTCTAGAGGAAGGGGAAGGGGAAGGGTAAGGGGGAGAGTGGTGCAACAAGACCTCCGACTCCACTTGGCTTGGAGTGTAGGTCTTCGGATTGGATTTCTCGAGTGCTTAAGCCTGGCTGCACTCTGTATGCTGCTTTCCTGCAGAAGGACGCGTCATTGCGTAAAAACGATATTGAATTCGCCTCATCAGCACCATGCTACGGACTAGTAGTTTTACCCTACCTGCGCCTCACTTGTGGCCTATCACCACGCTTCCACTTGAGACTACAATGTGCACACTTGCAGGTATGCATTAACCAACACATTACAATGGGTCATCCTCTTCGTCCTATGTTTCCACATTCACTCAGCCGTATCCCCTAACCAGCAAGAATTAGCACACCCGTCCCTTCTTCGCGCTGTGCGGAGTGCCTGAATCCCCCATCCCACACAACAGCGCAACAAGGCTCCCAAGTTACTGTCCACTTTCCAACTCTACTTGCACTGTTTACACTCCAGTACCTGAAGACAGTACAATGTATGTTGCAGGTCTCCACCACCTTCTATCTCCTTAGGTGATGCGTTTAGGCTGCTTGATCAATTTTGGCACTGCACCTTGAGTTCGCATTTCACAAAATCGAACGAAACTGGGTCTGTGACTACCCTTCAATAATGTTGAAAGCTCCCACTCTCATAAAAGCATCTGCACACTTAGACCAAATAGTTGCACACCCAATTCTCCCTTAAGTCACTCCGTTACATCACATCAACTGCCGCAATATGACCATGGCAAGGACCCATCGCACTTCAAAATTTCGCATTCCATCCCCTACGACACATCTTGATGCACAAGTGCTGGGATAGGAGCACTAACAAAACTGTGGTGGCACAAAATGAGCTCACTATGTTTACCTATAAGCATATGACAACTAGCGCCCATTTGAGGAATGTCAGACTGGCCTCACGCAGTTGGTGAGGGTAATGAATGCTTCACCGTGACTAGCTGATTGCGATCGAGCAGTGACGACCTCGTTCCCGGTGACATGACGCCAACAACAGCAGGTGGGACAAAGTCGGTGGAGAGGCGT
>UYWX01020344.1:5813-28648 GCA_900622495.1 Hydatigera taeniaeformis | reverse complement strand
GAAATGTGAGGGTCCATTCAGGAAGTGCATTGTGGAGATTTACTGAGGTGCTTGGAGAGGGAAGGGAAATCGCATGAAGGTTGGGACACTAATGCAGTAATCTTCAACAAACCCGTCTTTCACACTTGGGTGGTTGATTGCAAAGGGTCATGGCCGAGGTGGCAGAATAAATGGCGATGCCACGATAGCAGTCTTGTTGGTGGGTGTTTGGGAGTGACAAAGGGTGCTTTGCTCACTGGAATTCACACGCCTTCGAAAGCGCCTACTTTGTGCATCGTGCATGAGGATGTTTTGTTCGGTTGATTGACGAGGTGTGGAATTTATTTGCCAACACCCCTTCTGTATGATTTTCTTCGGAAGGAAGAGGGCTGAGTCAAAAGCAGTCTCTTAAGTATTAATGCTATTAAATGTCAGAAGTGATGCAACACTCCAATCTTGCTGACTGCACAGGTATTCTTCGGAAAGTTAAGGACATCAGAAAATAGCCTTATTCTCTCTTTCAAAGCTTCAAAATTGGGTATGAACAAATTTCTCGCTTGCACATAGAGTAAATTACTGCTGAAATCTCATTGCGGCACCTGGTTGTAAAAATTGTGCCATGCAATAAAAAGGACTGCAACTTTCCCTTATAAGCCAAAGTATCAACCCATGTATTCCCCGGATTTGGTGTGCCTTTCATTGAGTCAGTTTTAAGGTCTGGACAACAAAGTTGAGGCTCACAGAAGGAAGCTCAGATATAAATCATTTTTATCAACTTAGAATTTCATTTTGCGATTTGTATCATGTTTTCAATTACTCTTGGATATCAGCTGAAGAGATCATTTTCAGTGACATCTTTTCCCACATTACAAGTGACATTTCGGTAAGTTTTCGAGCATCCGAAAAATGCCAATTTTCGCGATGTAGCGAACACCTCCCTGACAGCTGTGAAAGTATGACCAGTGAAATAGGTGAAACATTGAAACTTGGTAAGGCGCATCTCATGCCACACTTTATTTTTCAGCATTTTTATAGTCCACATGGATTCTGTTTCATTTGCGGGTCTGCACATCGCTGAGTGTGATTTAGACGATAAATACTTGGCATAATTTGGGTTTTTATTACAGTGAAACAGTAGCTCGTCTAATGTGCGTGAAAAAGAAGTTGGAAATCAGACATTAGTCGTTGATTGCATGCTTAACAAACAAAAAAAATGAAAAACCGCTTGCAAAGAATTTGGGCCTAAACTGGGGTTCCATCACAAATTCATGTCGGGTAACAGTCTCAAATTTCTTGAATGCGATTTATTATTTTGGAAGGAATGTTGTTGCTCCTCATCCAGAATTCTAAACACGTGGATTCCTCATGACCTGGTAGAACTCGATAGTTCGTTTATTATTCATGGCACCCATGTGAGCGACTAGTGCATCACCTTCTTACAAACGCGCTGTGCAGCCTGGGTGGGTGACCCTTCTTGTAGTTCTCAATCGCCAACCTGGAAACAACTGAAGGTGTGCAGAGCACAAGCAGCCCTTCTGAGTCGGCTTAGGGGAGCTAGAAGATGAGTGCTGTCATCGATGGTCTTAAGAGGATGTGAGATCTGAAATAAATCACTTTCCCAAGACGTTGTTAGCGTTCCAATCTAGCTTTCTGATCTGGCACTCTTGTAGTTTTTTGCAGGATCGTTTTGAATGCTTATATGGGCCGCGCTTAGCCAAAAGATGAAGTCGGTTGTCAGCTTGAAGCCCCAGAGTAGCATATTCCTTTGCACTCATTGACCTCGTAAGTTTGCGAATTGTCTTGGCATGAGCTTTGTTGAACTAGTAACATTGCCTGCTGTGTCCCATAGTCTGAAGTGGTAGTTGGCATGCTAATGGGACTAATGGAAGCTTTTGACTCCAAGGAGGTATCTCAGGAAGCTTTTAACTGAGCACAGCAAAAACTGCTTTATAATACCACTTCTTATTCAAAATGTCATCTATGCATCAACTCATTCCATTTCTATATGCTTAGCGAGGTGAACAAGATTTTTGAATAGCTACACTGATTTGGATGCAAAGCTTTTAAAAAGGTTGAAAGATAGAACTATTTGAAAATAGAAAAAAAAAGATTTAAAGGTTTAGAAAAAGTTAAATCTACTTTTCGACTTGTCCTCACTTCTACTTAAGACGACTTGACAGCATCCTTCGAGGATCCCATATCTCTTTCACATCACTTAAGCTAAGCATCGGAGGACTTTACGACGTCCATCAGTTCGTCTTTCGATTTCTTCATAAACAAGGATTGTCTGCTATGCAACGTTGCATTTTAAGAGGTTGCTTAGTAAACCATCCACTGCGGCGAAATTTTCGCTTATCTACAACGGCCAGACTTCCTAATGTCATATTAAATCATGGGGAATTCATTTAAAAGGCAACTTTTCCCTACAAAATGTTCATCATAGTCCAAGTTAAAAAGCCATATTATACTTTGTCCGTGATGAAATGGTTGTAATGGAAAGTGATTCATCACACTAGTCATTCCCCTTCCCTCTTACTCTCTCCAAACCAGACAGCGGAGGAGGCCATGATCTCCAGTTTTCAGGACCTTTCAGGTCCGCTGATGCACAACAAGGCAAGTTGGATCACACTTGGTACAGCTTTTACTAACTCCCAGGTAGATCAAGTCATTTTAATGTAAAGCAGTTCACTTTTGAACCTTTTCAAGCAGAAACTAAGGACTCATTAGCCTCCGAAGGTTGGACGGCTAACGTAGCACTTGATTGTAACTTTTGTATGCGTGCTACTTGGTTCATGCTACTTAGTTAGAGTTCGCACCGAGATCTGCTCAATTTGTGCGTGACTTCTACGGATTGGCCTGCATTTTACTGCCATTCCACCCCCATCACACTTCATTGAATTTCACTTATTAGCACACCAGCAAACTAACAATATAGTACAGTTATTACTGCCTTAGAAAAGAAAAAAGTTAACATTCAAGTGACTTGTAGGTACTGATTTGGCTTTTCTAGGTCCTTCTCCCTTTTTAACTTTAGAGGTACACGAAGCCTCTACTATCATTAATTAGCTTCTCCTCTTTTCTGAATTAAGCATCCTTAGTAGCGGTCAAGATCAAGCTAATGAGGAATGTTGCGTCGATGCTGATCACATTCTATCTTCACGGTGGCCTTTAATTGGGGCGGAAGTGTTTGAGACCATTCGAACTGTTTAATTGCACAATGGTGGAATGGTGGGCGTGTGGAGGCAATGCATAAAAAACAGGCAAAGTTCGTGCTATAAAGGGGTTAGGACACTGCTAGTTGAATAGCAGGTGTACATGACATCCTTTCTTCCTCATGGAGGCATCGAGAATTGCTGAAAACTCTAGGGACGGCAAATGGAAGGAAGGCGCTATCTTCATTAGCCTCACTACTAACAGTAATTTGCCTAAAATGACATCTACTTTAATAGACGAGTCAAGTCGGACAAGAAATTAGTTATAAGAACTGACTAAAATTACAATTTCTGCAGGTTATAACACCATAAACTGCTGTTTTACTAATTTAACGTATTTCTGCGTAACCGAGAATTATGCAGACTTCTCGAAGGGACAGAAGCATCATTAAATGTGTTTCTTTAATTCCCGATCCTCACCATAGTGGAACACGTGAATCACGAATCGCTGTAAATTGCACAGCGTGTTTCAGTCCAATTGTTAAAGCAGGAGGTTGGATAAATAAGGAAGTCTCTTTGGCCTCAACTGTCCATTAACGTGTAAGTCGCCGCCTAACGACTTGCGTGTTAGCAGCCTTGATGCAGAGTTAGCATTCAGTGCTGTTGAACCAAATAATGGCAATCCATTTCACTGCGTCATTGATGGTAAATCCACTTTTCTTGCCACTGGAGGGTTACAAAAATGTTGTCTTTGAGACTACTAAGCTTGCAATAAGTCTAAACGGCCGCTCCATAAGGCAAAAGAGTTCGGCTTTCAAGACCTTCGGCGATTTCGATGTTTACCAGGTCATGGTTTTGGTTTTAATATCTATTTGCCAGCCCATTTATTTGCATCGAGTTGATTCATTCTAACTACGTTCATGCGTTTCGTTATTCGTCTTGATAAGTTAGCAGACGACATGGTTGCAGTTCTTCAACGTAGCAGACAGCGCCATTCAAATAGACATGAACAAAATCTGCATTTTCAGAGTGCCCCGTCTTGAATAATAAGGAGCGTTCAATTGGGTGGACGGGTGACAACACGGCACCACATGATCATTATTTTACCGTCCATCTTCGTAACCATCATTTCTACTTTCTACATTAGGGCCTTTACGCCAATGTGCCTCGTTTTCTTTACCCACCACCCCCACCACATTCACCATTCATGGAGTGAACCTTTTTTGATACAGCTATTGCCACATTTCAGTCAAACAACAGAATACACTGGTGGGCCTTTGAGAGAAGCAGTTATTTTGTAACTACTCGCTACATCGTGAAGGCCACATTCGTTACCACTTCTATGAAAATCATTAACTTTATGGCTTGTAGCAACGATGATGTTTAATTTTAGAGAAATGTGAAGGAAGTATGTGTAGAATTGGGCAAGAAAAATAGGAACATAGGTTGGTGTCGCCGCGTTAATCAGGTAGAAGATACTTTGAGGAATTCGGCAGTGCAATGCATTGTTGCATAATCAAATAAACAATTGATTGCGAAGTGAAAACATATTTTGAATAAGTCAGGGCATCTTTTAATGCATTTTGGATGCAATTACAAAGAATGCGACTAGGTATTTGACTTGCTAAATTTTTTAGCATTCAAACTGAAAACCCGAGACCGGACAACAATTTAATGATGATGGAGACATACTTGAGACTGTTTTGAGCCCTCAGCAACCGATTTGCTGCCTTGTAAATTCGGTACTGCGGCTTACTATGCTTCTCTGATGTCACTACTCAACTCAAACCCCGTGAGTGCGTGCGTAGCCCACAAAAGGCTTTTCCTTGCTCACACAGCAAAACCGAGGGATGTATTCAAGGACTCACTTTCTGTCGACACCGCACTGACAGTGGGACCTAGCTTTCCTTTCCAGTCAATGGTGTTTAATTTAGTTTTCCCAATTTGTTCGATGTTACTGTGTAGTGAACTCGTTGTCGAAAAGTCAATAGAGGCAGCACATAAAAGTTGAGCAAAACAATGTTTTGCTATCAACCTGGCCATTTGTATCTTTTAAAGGACGGTGGCATTGGTCCTCTCCCCTTCCTTCATCTCAACATTTGCTTGCCTTGCTGCAATACCTTTGATAAAGTGTCATTCTTGCGTCCCACCTGCAATCATTCGTGTGATTTTATTTAATGCAATCAGCCAAATGCACTCATTTGCCTTCATTTTTAAATCCTAATCTAACCCGAAATTGTTATAAAACGCAGCAAATTTGAGGCTGCAGAGAGTATCCCTATTCGTGGTTTAGAATTTGAAGTGGAGAGAAATTCGACCTTAGTGAGAGCATTTCATAGTCGTTGATCCTACTGCACCGTCGGCAACTTATCCAAAGCAAATAGGCTGTTGAGTTCCCCACATTATCATCCTCACCGTAATTTGACGTCTTTAGAGATTTGTTGTTCACCCACTCGAAGTCGTAGATACTCGCATTTCGACGCAAAAGTTTTCTCGAAGCCTCTTTTTGTGAAGCCGATGGCAAGACATTTGGGTGATAACCTTTAAAACTTTAATTAAACGCCACATAAGGTCACGGACTTGAGACAGGACTTTAAATGCCAAACTCACGCTTCGATCCCCAAATGTAGGCCCTGGAAACCAATCGAAAATGACCGCAATTGTCCATTATGCCATTGGTATGAAAAAAAATGAACAAGCGATATCAACTTGGCATTTTTAAACCAAAAACGAAGGTCGAGCAGTGTCATACCCGAAGTCAAGGTGACTGAGAGGAATTGAATGAAGAACGTTAATTTTCGTAATTATGCTGCATGAACGCATTTTGTGCAAATGGTCCCACAAGTTTCAGCCAGAAGTGGTAAAACGTTATTCTTCGTAGCGCATCACCGCTAAATACGTACAGTGAAATCCTCAAATATAGCGCAACGTTTAATCAGAATCTTCGCCATGGATTGATGAGGCAGTCGGTTGATGACCTTTTGACCCCTGCCGTAAGAGGGTAACGGTGTGAAAAGGGGTCAGTATTTGTTCAAGTGATTTGTTTCAAGTGTAAAATCTTCGGCTATCTTGCCACAAGTGTCCCTTTTGCAAAATTTCCGCTGATGGGTGGTGGCTCATTATTTTGTGTTTAACAAATATTGTTGACTTTAATTCCCATTGAACTCAGCATTCTTTTAGCAAAACGCTGACCCAGAAGCTCTATTTGTTAGCCAATGCTTTCAGTAACGGTGGTACTTTAGTGCTTCACCATCGTGTCCCCTCCAAGCCCTCGGTTCTACGGCACCAAATCTTTGTTTTGCGAGAGAATGCAGGTTTGCATGGCGTTATGCCTGTCTTTGCACTCCAAGCAGCATCAGTATGCTCCATCCATCTTATATCATGCGCTTTTACTAATTTCCAACACATTTCTTATTCCTCCATCACAACTTGTTAGGAAGTGAAGAAGCCATAAAAGGTGTGACGATGAAGGCGTTGCGAGTAGTCCACTGCATTCATTCACAATGGATGGGGTCAGATCCGGACTTTATCCGCCGAACTAATTGATGAAGGATCCAAGAGTACCAGCAAAAGTATTACAAAACTTCCATTTTAAAATTGTCTGTCTATGAATTCTTCTGGTAGAGAATGAAATAATCTTTTCCTCCGTAATAATTTTGAGCACTTGCCTTCTTTTAAACAAGTTATGCAATACCACTTAAGCTCAAAGCAAACTTAAAAGGAATTTAAAAAGTTTAAGTTTTCATCTTGCTTAGATCGCTCATTTTGTTTTGGCTTTAAGTTGTCAACTGCTACGGAGTTTCATTTTCATCGAACTAATACCGTTTGACGCACCACAAATCACCTGCTTCATTAAAATCCACACATACTCTCCCGAAGTACATAAACCCGAAATTCTTTTAGATAGTGAAAGTATCTAGCCTAGTAATCTGAAATTAGATGGCATCTCTTAAGGGAAGAAGTGTTTACGCCAGAAGGGTGCCTAAACACAACGATTTAATGGGTAAAGGAGTAGTCGGACGAATCCCATACGTGGTTTTAAGACCAATTTTTATTGCGGAGTCTCTAATGGAGACTGCTTGAATATAGAACTTGTATAGAAGCATGACACAACACAGCTTGAATTTATTTTGCAGAAGTTTAAACTTAAAGTGAAGGGTTTTGGCGGCAGATTTAGATTTGCGTTATCCAGCAGTTAATTTCCCAAGCGTTAAGGAATGTCGAACCAGCAATTCAGGGGCCAAAGGACGGAAGGCGGGTTCCAGAGACGTCGCTTGTCGGCACGAGGCCAGGCTACCTAGTGAAGCCACATAGGTGGACACCAAAAGTAGATCCTCTTCCAGATTGAGAGGTCAACCACGAACACTCAACAATCACGTAGTTTTCTACGACAGTTTTCAGGATCAGTGTGATGCGATACAAGTTGTGAGTGACTCCTTGCCATGCAAGAGCTTTTGTGTTGTCTAGGGATGGAAAGCGATTGCAATAGTGTTTATAAATGCACTAACAAGCGCCAGGTGATTCTCACCTCTTCTTTTGTTATACCGGTCTACTATACCAATATCAAATGGTGGCTGTGAGTGCGTATGGGCAGTACTTACGACTGCTTTCGACTTTCTTCAAACAACACCTCGCTTTCACATAAGTCCTAGCAAAACCAAATAGACGAGTCTTTCAGCCAAAAAGGTTTATTTAGTGAGACAATGCAAAATGTTTCAACAGGGTCGACACCAGTTCCTTCCTTGGCGAAACAAACAAAAGGATGTTTATGCAGAAAAGCAAATGTAGGATTTTTTACGCAAAATGCCTTCCCTCCTGTTTGGAATGCAAAATGTGGTTAGTACCTTTAGTTGATGTGGGCTCCTTTACCACCCTAAGCAGGTCTTGGGATGTTGCTCTCAGTGGATGCCAAAAGGGTTGTCTGATGCGATGCACAGTTCACAGCAGTATCTGTGCGCTCCAACCATGTCAAACGCACGTTTGCCCGCCACAAGTGTTTTACTTTGTGTCTATTTTTACTGATAATTTTAAGACTTTCCATAAATGATTAACGAAGTGGGTTTAAAGTAGAAACAAGGTGAAGGTGGTGGTAGGTTTCACACTTGCATGTAAACACACTAGAGCAACCTCTCATTCCGTGCATTGACAGACTAGCCTCAAAGAATATCACAGAACAAAACGTCAAAAGATAGCCCAAACTATTAGAAGTTCAATGTGGTCCAATGTAAGCTTCACGCGACTTGAATCTCCGAGAACCAAAACAAAGCTTCCACTTTTGATGGTGATTAGTCAGTGCTTCCGAACTAAAGTAGATTTAAATTATGCTTTTGTAGACATGCCGTAGTAGTGGTGAAAAGCTGTGGCTATCGAGCCGATGCACGTTGTTTCCAACACCTCAAATTGTTAAAGTTGGGTACCGTGGTTTATTAAAAAGCACACTTAACATTTTTTATGTGTACATTGATTAGTGCTCTAAAAATAGATTGTTTTAGGAGCTTTGAGCCGAATGTCAACTATTTATCTGCTTAAAGAGCCCTACGAAAATTGGAAGCGAGAACCAAGTTTTGACATTAATTTGAACTATTTTGGCTAGTCGTATGCAACAACTAAGTTCCATCCATCCATGCGTCCAAGTACTGTGCCTCTGACAGTTCCAGAATTTTCCTGGAAATCCCAAAAGTCAGTTTCATTCCATCGAGTGGTCAAGGTACGACTACTGTGTAGAAACACTTCCACAACGAAGAAGGTGGACGCTGCATACATAGAGAGGGAGAGAGTGACAGAGCTGGAGATCACTGTGAGCCCTCAGTGAGTCACTGCCAAAAACAAAACCGCTTCAGAACAGCGCATTGGCACGATGAGTAAAAAGACAACCTTCTCTTACCACCTTAAAAGGTGTATATTTTGTTTTTTTAAATTAAATAGTGATTTAAGACTAAACTTGTATTTTCATTTGGTAATTAAGATGTAGGCATTTTGTCTTTTTTTGCATTGTTGCCGCCGCTGAACATGTGTCGTTGGAATTTGTGCCGATCTTTTTAAATGTCACTTTGAGTGAGCCATTTTCTTATGGAAATACTAAATGTTTTTAGGTTGGGTATTCCGAATTTCACAGTACTTTGCCATCGACTAACCCCCTCCACTGTCTAGCTATTCCACTTTTACAGCACATGTTTGCCTCGGCAACCAGAAGAACTTTCTCTCTCATACACTTCCACACCTCCACCCCTCACGGGCAAGAATGAATTCACGTTACGGCCCTTCTTCTCGAATACTTTTGTCAGACTTGCAGTGGTCTCTTGCTGAACACTACGGTTACACTCATGTAAATAATTTTTTCTCCAAGTTCTTCTTCGAGTGGTATTGAAGGAGTGAAATTGTTTGATCTTTACCGAGGAGTCCCACATTAACATTTTCGTCAGGCCAGCGTCGCCTTCCGCGTGTCTTAGAAACATAATATGGAAGGTGGGTGGTTGGAATATGAATAACAAATGTTAAAATATAAAGCCTTAATAAGCACCAAGTCAGTCAGACTGCGAACAGTACAAACAGCTAACTTGTAGTTGGTGGAGAGAATAGGGAATAAATCCGTGGTCAACTAGTCGTGATGCTGTCACTTGCTAAAAACCATCAAGTTCTAGTAAGATGAAAATCAAAATGACGAGCAAATGATTACAGGGCGGTAAATGACACCTCCACTTATGGACTGATACACATCTGCTGGAGCACTTTGCAAGTCCTTCTAATTTACGATTAGCGTATGTACTTCTCTCACTCCATTTTTATCAGTAAGCATTTTCTTGGAAATAAGGGCAAAAAAACATTTGATTGTGGAGTGATGGAATTTGTGTCACCCTTAGACGAATCGTCTCATCACTAACAACTGCCTTTATCCTGCGTGGGAATTTAAGTTTATTAACAAGCGTTAAACTCCGAATTTACCAAAGTTAACAGAACCAAACAGTTCGATGCCAGGAGTTGGAGGACTATTAAGCGGATTGTGATTTACCTAAATCTTTCAACTCGGTAGGCCTAGTGTTTGGAATGAAACAGTCATTTTCGTGACGTCTCATTCTCTCTAAATTTGTCAACGACACTTCTGAAAGCCTTACATTCCGAAATGCAGATCGCTTTTCGCCTGAACCATAGTGAAAACGCCTAAAGCCCATTTGAAGGAAAAGCCACCACACACCACTATTCATCGTTCTGCATATTTTTAACTCAGATAGATTGCTTTTTTTATTAGCACATCAAAATAAAGGGAAATGTAACAGTCTCTGATTTTAAAGATAAATAGGTGCTAAAATTTGCAAATGTATTAAAGTAAAAAACTTTTCCGGTGCAGAATAAAACTACGTTTGAAATTCAACCACATAATTAAGGAACATTTATCTTTTTTGAGGGTAGCGGTTCCACGCTCAACTATGCACTGATAATTGGATTGCCTCCAAGTCGTTGTGTTAACGACTGACATTTAACGCAAACCAAAATGAGTATTGCTGAAATGGAATTAACCAATGAAGGCCAGCCTTGAAATGCCTCAATTTGATTGGTCGGTAGGGCGGGGATGCTATTTTCTTCCTTTCAGAGACCCCGACACCTTCATCCTTTGATGCCTTCTAATGCACGTATGTTCAATTTTCTTTAATGAATCCTTATTTTCCAACATGCAAAAGATTCAATAGTTTTTTGTAACTTGTGTTACGAGCCACTACTGCCTTGCTGACACCAAGAGTCACTGACGTTCAAATTGCTTTAACAATGAATTTCCACCAATTTACTTTGGTAAAAATCAGTTTTAAAACATCTTCATGTGCTTAAAATGAAGTTCTTGCTATCGTTTATGTTTTGGGCGAGCTAAAAAGGCAGTGGTCGTGTTAATACCTAATGGCTAAAGTACACTTTTATCCGGACTTTTGTGCTAAATCACGAGAATTTCATGGAGAACGAGAAATTCATGGAGATCCTGACTTAGATTTTCTTACTTCTATGTTGACTATTTCACTTACCGACCTTTACTTTTACTCCATGCATCCCATTTCTCGCTTCCAGATGTAAATTTTGGCACTTTTGTGCCATGACGAGCAAATAGGCTTCTTCTTAAAGATCTTTACACTAAGGTGGCGACAAAGACATCCACATTCTCTTACACGGAAGGGACCTATTTGCCTTTGCTAAAACATCCAAAATCTCAAGTTTCTATCATGGACACTAAATCAATCTTTGTCGTCATTTCAAAAGCCAATAAGACAGAATTTCAATGACTCCCTTTTTTCCTAACAAACAGCAGACATCGGCCTTGACGACATCTGCCTTACTTCTTCCACCCAAACTTATAACTTATGAATGCATAAACCACTTTACTTAAGCCCAAAAATTGTTCCATAAATGGCCTTTGTCAAGAAAGAGCCTTGTAAAATTTTATGTAAGTTCAGTTTATAGATGTAGGACTCACTATTTCCGAACCAATGCCTCTAAATCGTGCACCCGAGGGACCTAATAAAAAACGTGAACACTCCGTTTCAGAGGCAGCTCTACCCTTTAATTATGCAAGCAAGAATGCATTTTTAACTGCATTTTATTAGCTTGAGGTGGATTTTCATCGCATAAAGGACTGTTTTCTTTTAATATAACTTGTATCACTTCATAAGCGCACCTCGTTGAAAGCCGGATGTCGGGAAATTCATTTGTACTAACAAGCAGAACAAAATGAAGTGCCTTTGTGAACCTTTTCTAAAGGTGGCGCACACACCTTCCCCCACCCGTTAACATTTCGCCTTTAATCCTCAAAAATGTGCTCATGGCTACGAGTAGTGCAAAAGTTAGCTGGTGTTAACAATGAAAGACATTCTTACCGAGACCGATCCTGTTTGTGCACAAGTTTGGGAGGGGGAATTTGCAGGCCTCCTTTTAACAAACCGCTCAAATTGATTTTGTCTATTCTTGTGAGTTAGCGTTGCTGAGATGAGCGCTTACTTTTATGTACAACTGAGGGCGAAATAAGCTTGCGGCCCTTAGTTGCTGCCGCTGCCCACTCTAAAGCGGTGCTTGAGGACCACGTTTCAGTGGCAAAATGAAATCATTTAACAGTGCAAGTAGTCTAGTCTTTTTAAAAAGCCTAAAAAAACATTGCAGTCTTTGTTGCATGGAGATCTGTAAGGCATGTTGTCATGCTTTGTAATAGTAGTGTAGGTGACTGAAATGTTACATCGCATGGTCGCTCCAATGGGGATTTCGGCGCACCTCCAGCAAAATCAACAACGCGATTGAGTGTAGCAAATTTAAGTGGTGTTAAACTTCTTTACCCATTCAAGTTTTCAACCAAATTCTCTTACTTGGGTCATTTTTTGTATCGCACGAACAGTCCGTCCTGTACAAACAACCATTTTACATTCAAAAGGAGGTGTTTTGCAACGCATTTGGCTGAGTAAACGAGTTAGGCTTCCAGTACTTTCCTCCGTCTTGAGAACATTTCCCAGTGATGGCTGATTAAATGACTTTATATACTTCTTCCTCACTCGTGCTTCAAGCCAGCCGTTTACTTTTCTCTCCCCTTTAACCGTTACTTTGACAACAACAAGCATGCATGTGCGATAGAATGCCTCCTTAGTAAGTCTGGAAAACAAATTCGTAATCAGCTACACCTGCACATAGTTTTGCGATTTGCGACAAAATAGGAACGAATCATTATGACAGTGCCACTTTTCCTTACTGCAATCTGGTTTGCATTGAAAGTTTGGTGTAGATCAAGGTATCCACGTGTTCCTAATTTAACTAACCACCTAAAGGCGATTGCCTACCCTTGATGTTCTTTGAAGGAAGGAGAGAAGTGAGAAGATTTTACTACATTTTGATTCACTTATTGGTGCCGTGTGGATGTTTCTGGTTCTCCCCACCTTAACGTTCGCCAATGTACCCATTTCGTTTTGGCACCTACTGACCTGCATTATGGTAACTCACAAGAGTGCACGAAGAAGTCAAGCGAGTCACTACTTCGAGCTTGAGGAGCGGATGTAGCTTTCATTAAACACTTCCAGAGTCGGATTATTACTGGGTGTGCCGCGGAGATGCGATGAACATCCACTCCAGAAAGGGCGGACATCCGCAATTTCTATTTATTTTACCGTGAGAACCCGCGCCGATGGCTTAATTTTGAAATGCTGCTGTCTGATGCCATTGCGTTGGGCGTCAAACATGATGCAAACACCAAGTAATGAAATGGCTTCGTACTTTGTGTTCGAATAACGCCTTTCGTTTTCGAGCATTGACTGAAGACTAAGAGCTGAAGGCAACGATGCCGAACCTCTCTGCAGACGATTCCTTTGATTTTTTTCTGTGCAGAATGAACGTGAGTGAACAGGACTTGGAGTACTTCCTCTCATCGCGTTTCGCTACTCATCGTTACCTTATCAACACAGCAACTATCATCACTCTCTACTCCACCGTCGCTGTGGTCGGTTTCATCGAGAACGCAGTAATTTTTGCCACCCTTGTGGCCATCGGTGACCTTCGCGGTGGAAGCGCTGCAAACGTCTTTGTTGGTGCACTCACTGTCTCCGATATGATCCTCTGCGTATTCAACGTCCCCACTCAAGTGAGTTGACAGTGCAGCTTATTTACACAAACACACAGAACTCATACCACACGCGCAGGTACTTGAATCCATGCGATAGTCAGCACTTGTTACCATAAATTGACAACGCTATATCGCCTTGTTTGAAATTTACTTTTTTTCTCATAAAAGTATAAAGCGGACGATAAAATTATCGACACTAAGTTTACGGTTTGTTGAATGACTGACGTTGTTCTTAAAACGCAAGTAGCCGCCCAACGCAATGCGAGGATTGTTTAATTTAGGAAAGGACGATCTACTTCTACTAAAATGTTGAATCACAGTGTTCGCCGGAAGGAAGTTGGTGCAATTGAGCTGGGTTTCAAGGACCCACCTAATACACAGTTTCCTAAATCCATTGCGAACTACTCTTTTTACCAAGTAACTCCATTTGTGCAATGTTACTTTGCCATAATTAATGCTGACATTTAAGTCTACCTCCAATGGGTGTCTGTAATTAACCCCTTGTCTACAATATTGTTTCCTCATAAGAAATTAGGAAATACGTCTTTTAAGGTCAAGCAACGCGTCTTTATTTAACCGCGGAAGTTGCATTTATTAAGCAAAAATTTGGATGGCATCAACTGCGAGCTGGCAAACAAGGAACGAGTATTTCTACTCCTCGATGATCAGGATAATTCGTCCTGTAATTTTCCTAATCGTGACAGTCAAACGGATGAAGAAAGTGACTAGCGCAAGTACCATCTCAAAAGTGAACGGCAATTCCCACCTAAAAGTAGCCGAGGCTGTAAGCAATACGTGCGCCTCAACTCGTGGGCTTCGTTTACACAGACTTCCAAAATTTTTTGCATTTCTGATGTTTACAAAGCCATTGAACGGAATCGAGCATTACAAGTAAAGTCGGAACTTTGAGACATGAAGTACAGACACATATCACAAGATCTGGTTGCATTTACTTCATTGACAATGCCTATTACCAAAAATGTCGGCAAGAAATATTTGTCTCTGAACGCCTGATACATTTTTCGTTGATCGGCTTTGTTGAAGTAGGCGTGCAAGCAGTGCACACAACTCTTCGAAACTATAAAATTTCGTAATTCGTTACCAAGACGCCCTTGTCTTATCAGACGCTACGTCCTACTTTGAAAAATTAAACATAGCCATAAGATCACCGCATGGAGCTGAAAGAAGGACAAGGATGACGCCTTTGTAGGCTCACACGAAGCCCACGCCCCCAGAAAACAGGGTTTCCAGCGCAATAGATTGGATGAGAAGACTGTGGGAAGGTGATGCAAGCATTGTTGTCTGTGGTTCACGTATGTGTAAGTGAGCTTTGAACAAGCAATTAATTCATGCATCGAATACTGTCCAAGCGCTTTTATTTCGTTGATATTTTGCTCGAAATATGGAACAAGTGCTTGTTCTGTCACTGGAGATCTTAAATAATTGTATTTGAACGACCGACTCAGTCATAAGCAAACTGAAGCAAGAGATGTGGGAATCATTTATTACTTCAGGCACCATTTTGTCAAAATAGAGCCGCTTTAAAATAAATGCTTGGCGTGCTTATTAGAAGCATTGATAATGTCCTCTCAATGCGAGGAATGCAAGGTGGACATCCAATGTGCCAAGTATTGTTAGCGAGAGCAACTGATTTGTATGGATGTCATTCTACATATCTGCATTTCCATACTCTCTGCATGCATAAAAATTACGTACAAATGTTGGTGCTTTTTTTCCAACTCCACCCCTTCCTCTTCCCAATTTCCATAGCATTGAGACTGCCAACAGGCCAATGTGGCATCAGAGAGACTCGTCTTACCAATGCGAACCAAATATATGTAAGAGAAATTATTCCCGCCCACCACCTTGGGGCTAAACAAAGTCTGCATTCGAAATCTGTTGCCTACTGACATTTCCTGACTTGTAGCTATCGAATAGGACACTTTCCTGTCAATACAATATGCATACACTGGGATTGTTTTGAGTCCTTCCCATTAAAAATGCCCAAATGAAAACCACAAAAGTGGAACTATCCTCCGTGTAAGAAATGTTAAGTTGGTCTTGGCGTTGGTAGATTAGCTTTCCAAATCCTGTGTAGTATCGTGACTTTCATAAACCACCTTCCTTATTTGGCTGATTACTTGGCCTATCTCATTTTTATGGCAGCAGAACTCAGATAGCTATACGTATAATTATTCTTCAACTCTGCTACAGTTTGTCATAATTTAGCTCCATTGCTTAAGGGAGGCGCGCATGACTACACCTTTACCCCTACCTTCTGAATGGTCTGTTGACCTGTTCTTTGGGAGGAACTGCAGCAATACAACAATGGCAATCAAAAGCAATGAGAAGTGGCTGTAGAACCTCCCTCTTGTCTTAAGCATTCTCAGTGCTATCCTTTGTGTCCAGTCTCCCCTACAAGCACTGTCTAGTTATTCAGATTCCATGAGACTTTGTGAGTCAGAAGTGGAGGATATGCATTAAGACTCGCAAGCATAATCGGTTTACTGGCTATGACGAGTCTTTGATGGCTCCTCAAAAACTTAAATCCAACTAGTGCCATTGTTGACACTCCTTGTCTTCTCGTTGCTCAGAGAGTGGTGGCCGCCTAAACGAAAGTCGAGCTTTTTTGCATCAGCAACACGGTTGGATAACATTTTATAATCCCACTCCCCATATAACAAGTCCGGAATTTATTAATGTTTCTCAAGATGTCAATTTAGTGCAATCCAACCGCCTGTCTTAACTATTACCAGACCGTAAAACCCCAGATGAAGTCCACTCGGAGGAAACATTAATGAATTTTTCCATGTTGAATGTTGGTTGTTTGTACTGACCCAGTGCTTGATCCTTACCCAGTGGTCATGCATCAATGCTGAGGTATGCAATTGTCTCCATTTTGGCTGTCTCTATTTTTAAGGTGTTCTCCGGTGTTATCCTCTGCAATGCCCACTTCTTGCATTTAGAGGCGGTTGTGTCGAATCAGTTCGTGAGAATAAAATACATTTGAAAGTAATCTCCATCGGCGCGAGCTTAGAAACTCTTAAATAAACGAACCAGTCACCACAGTATAAGTTCAAGATGATATTATAAAACCTCACGTATCGGCAAGATATAACGATCTCAAAATCGTGAGTTGCAGACAAAAAGGTAAGTAGAAATCTCGACGTACACATGTGTGAGCAGTCAGCGAAGAATGAATTTCAACCAACCCCAAGCTCAAATGACCATCCAAAGTGGTGCCACTGGAGAAATTTGCAAGGCATTTGTTGAAAACAAACTTGTTTGCATAAAAAAATTCGACAGTAGTTACTTAAAAGGTGCAATGAACCCCCAAAACAAAGAGAATTCCTTGAGCGCAAGGGAATCTATTATTCGCTGTTTGATATACAAAGTGTAATTCAACTAATAAGTACTGCTGTAATTTAATATCTAAATGAGTTCAAAGAAGTCGGTGTTGGTGACGCCTTTCTCAGGAATGCGAACACTCGATTTCATCATTCATTCGGCAAAGTTATTGCTTTTGACTTACTTTAAAGTTGCACCGTCTAACGAGTCGTGAGAAAGCATTGACCTTGCGTTGACAGGTGGGACAATAAGCACTGCCCGTCCAACGCGGAGGCAATTCACCAACCTACTGGTCCAACAAGTGGGTATGGACTTCCGAGAAAAGGCACAATCCCTTGGAATTTTCGGAGTCCAAAAGATAGATGTCTTTACTTGGCTGATCATAAAAACGGGCCGATGGCCTCTGGGATGGGATTTTGGTTCAATGCAAACGGCAGTTTAGATCGAGAAAATTGAATGGTGTTAGAAAAGAAAAAATCCCTCAGCTTTACTTTTTTTGGCGTGCAGGCATGTGGCTCGCCTTTTCTACTTTTTTTATACTTTTAACGATAGAGTTAAATTACAAGAATAAATTGCTGGAGGACATAATTAAAGTTGCAAAATTCTTTTGACTTTGTAGAGGTAAAAGAATTGTCACTTTTGATGATTCTTCCTTTTGAGCAATCACAACTGCAGGAGTTAATTTAAATGCTCCATTAAATGGAAGACTTTTGATGAGACAAATTGATAGGGTGGACAGTGTCGCTTCGAAGTACTTGTTGTTAGCGTATAGGTTGGCTAGTCTTTGTAGACAAATCTACGAGGGGCTCAAAATGATCTTTAAAATGAACTTGCTGAAGAAGTAACAAAAGGTGAACTAAAGTTGTTGGAGGTGTATAGGCACGTCGCTTCCATCGCTAAAGTCGTTTTAAATGAAAGCAAATGAAACCAGTTTTGCATCTCCTATTCCTCACTACACAGGAGTTCCTTAGAATCTGCTACACAGACTATAAGTTAGCATTTAGCGTCGAGTCTACAGGCCTTGTAATCGTTCAGTTCAGCTGCAGGCCTGACTGCGTTTGTTCAGAGGAAGCATCCTCATATTTGTTGATCCGATCACCGCCCAGTCATTCAAGAAACGTCAATGGCAAATCAAACAGAATAATAAAGTTCCCTCCACCAGATGGTTTTACCGTCTTCGTGTCAGAGACCTTCCTTCAAAGCGACACTAACGATCTCTCAAAGAACATGGGAGAACACTCGAAACCAGTCATTTAAAGGAGGAGCGGATTCGACTGCAGAGAGCTGTTACTCTATGTGAATGAAGGAAGATGCATAAGCATTCGATTTAAAAGTCAGCTCGTGCGCCGAAATGAATGTTTTGTTTAACTAACATTTTTAAAAAGAAAAGTAACTACAAATGGCCGTTTTATGTATCTGCTCACAACAATTCTAGTTTCAAACTCCAACACTTGTATCACAGAGGAACTAGTTAAGCTCGTGCAGTTCGTGCTGTCCTAAGCAACAAAATAATGCCCTTAACATTTCTTCCCTAATTATGGTTATAAATTCTACTTCTTTGGCAAAAATGAAAACGGTTTCTTTAAACTAAGATGGGGTTGCTGCCTTTGGTCAGTCGATCAGTCAGCCAGCTGTCAAATACACTCGGCCGTGCTTCTGCATTAAGGCCGTCCGATGGCTTGCGTGGGCAATCACTTTTCAATAGCTGTACCAACTAACAACTTCCATCTACTCTGGCAATTCTGTAGCGACAAATCGCTGGGATCACAAACTTAAACTACCTTACCCTCCAAGCATGAGCTAAATGAGATTGCAATCCTCTGAAATAATTGGGATTAGTTAAGCAAGGTTGGAGAAAGGCAGTCTGAAAATACTCCTTTGTTTTCCTCGTTCGCACTCCTTTGTTACTGTCTAGATATCTATACCGTAGAGTATTTTCCTCTGTCGCACTTCAGTCTTTCAAAAATTGTAGTTCTCTCTTCTGAAGAGGCAAACACCCTAACAATTCCACTTGGCCATTTGTTTATAATGGCCAAAACATTCGAAATCATCCATCTGACATCGACCACGTGCTAAATGAAATGACAGATAGGTCAGCAATGCCTGACTAATCAAGAAGCTCTAGGATATGCCAACCGTGATTTGTCGGTGGGTTCTTTGGTATTCAACTGGTTGTCAAACCGGGTCAGAATCGAAAAAATTGGCCTTTAGCTGATAAAATGTGTTCCTTCGAACTCCAAATTCACCTATCTGCCTGCTACTACTCATTGAGGTTAATTGATGTCTGATTAAATTGAAAATGACGTATGATAAGTGACGAAAACAAAACTAGGCTCATGTTTTCAGGCTTTCAGTACAGGGGCTGTGCAAAGCAAGATTTGAAAATGAGATATGCAAATAAGTGAGAATGAGGATGCAAACACCATTTCAACTCGAGGCAGATGATCGTGCAAATTTATCGAACCAAAGGTCATCGCTGTAGCGGTAAAGCCATCAGTATCAAGTCGTTGGTGCGCTCTGCTGCAGTTGCGATTGCACCCGAAACACATTTGCGACAGTCTAGTCCACTTCAACTCAAATCGGATGCATCTGATTAGGAGGACTAATGGCAGGCGCTAACACATCCACTTGTGTGAGACCATTTCGATAGAGTTGAAACTTCACTCGTAAAGAGTTCAAATATCGGAAAATGCGGGTGGTAGTGCAACACTTCGTGGACTCCAGCACAAGGGTAATAGTATTCTTGTCTCCGCATGACATCAGACGAATAGTGCCAACGCAATGGCATGCGACTGTCTACCAAAGGGGCTTGATTTTAAAGACATTCCTCATACCTCGCTGTTTGGAATTTATTACTCTGCAGTTGACGTAGAACAAGAAGGAGATTAGGTACTTTTGAGGCATTGATGCACCCATCGTAACTAATTATCTTCATTTTCTCTTTTAGCCTTGTACAATGCAGAAGTCACTTATTTTTGAATTGCCATTGCCCACTGACAGCACTTGTGATACCATCGGCGTTTAGCCACAAAAAAAGGCCCAGAGAAGAGTCCATAAATTATGCAAAGAGCCCCATAAATTTGTGGCTTTTAAATCTCTTACAAGAGTAGAATTCTGTCCGTGCTCACAAGCACATATTTTGCTGGTTACAGCTCTACTATGAGTTGGGCGAGCCAAGTGAGATGTCTGCTATGGCATGCCGCGTCTTGTTTGCCAGTCTCGGTGTACCGACACACGTTTCCTGCATCCTCATTCTCCTCATTGCCATTGACCGCTATCGCAACGTCCGTTTCCCTACCGTTTTTGCCTCCTCCGCTGCAGCAAGTGTCTCTTCTGCCGGTAGTGGTGGGAGCAGCATCGCCATTAGGCCACTACGCTCGGCTACCGCACTCTTCCTTGTTTTCCTTAGTGTCGTTTTTAGCATTCTCGCAGCATTTCCCGTGGCCTACTACACAGACGTGCAGCAAGTCTCACCCCAAACTTTCGCCGTCGATCTTAATGCCTCATTACTTCCCTTTAACACTTCGTCGCCTGATGTCGTTGCCCCAAGCGATAGAGATGTATCAGGTATGTAAAACGTCCCTTATATTAAAATTACTAGTGTATAAAAAATGCAAATATTAGTGTGATTCTTAACCTAGTGTCTCTGAAGCTGCATCAGATTTCAGCTATACCATTGTTAATTGTAATTCTTTTTCCGCAATACTTGGACGTCTTAATTTTAGAGCAGTGTTGTGTCCTCGTGCTTTGTCATACAAAAACGTAAAAGAGGAATAGCCCTCCACTTAGCCTTTTTCGAAAGTTCTTTTGGTTAAAGTCAGGCTTTTGAGTAGCATATTTCGAGTAAAATTGGTCTACACTCTCGTCACTCAATGAATTATATCTTTCTTTAATCAGAATTGCGCATGATTGCTCGCCTCTTTCACCATTTTCCGAAAATATTCCACGTGTTGAGAGCAAGATGGAAGGCATGATTTTCATGTTCCATCGCAACTCCACTAAGGGTGAATCTTGATAGATGTGTTGCGAATCAAACGTCTTGCGGCAATGAGCCCTTGCTCATAAGGTCTTCTGTGAGCTACCACAAATACCAATTTTACGCCTTCGTTCAAACAAAAGATCCCTCACCACTACGCACACCTCCATGTGGGGATTATTCGCAGCACTACTGCCACTGCATGGCAAACACAGTACTCTGCATGCCTCACCTCCGCGACTGCAACTCCTTCTTTGCATTCTCATTGCTCTTTCCAGTCCACTTTCACTCAAGGCTGTAAGCATATTTCGTATGCTTACAGCTTAACTCCACGTTAATGATTGATACGATAAGAACTCCGTCATCGGTTCCACCATAGCGTAGACTACACAATGCCAAAAGAGCGAGGCCCTTACCACAGGAGTCGCACTTGCGTCCCTTGAAGAAGTTGCATTTGCTCGATGTCTACGGGGAGGTGCTAATTGTCGCACCTTACTATTTCGGTCTGGTGAAGTCGAGCACGCACACACACACACATTCGCAATGCCGAGACGACATTTAAAAAATAGTCCCTCTCATCAACAAGCACAGCCTACTCGGATGATGTAGTGGTGAGTGGAGGGAGCACACAATGCCTCTCCATTGATCAGGTGAGCGACGAGACGGTCACGACACCTGATGCAAGAGTGTGCAACCAGGTACAAGGTCGACTTTCAAAGTCTGGAAGAAAGAGTCGTCTGCAACGGCTCCCATTCGCCTCTTACTTTAAGAGACTTCTAGAAGAAAATCACAGGAACTTGGGGACTGCATACTTGTCATTAGGTGAAGGAAGGTAAACAAAATGGTATGGTTTTAGTGCATATCTGCGTTGTATGGCGAGGCACCGATGCACCTTACTCCTGGGGGCGCTATGTGGTCTCAGACCCTGACTTGTTACGACCTCATTTCGTTCTGCCTTCGGAGGAGCTGACGTTGTTGGCGCTCCCATTTCATTTTGTTGCATGTGCGAATGATAGTACAATCGACTTGCATCCATGCGTGGTGGAAGACAAGCATGCGGTTCCCGCATCTCACACTTCGCACCCCATTTGCTAGCCAATGTCAGTAGACGTCTGTGATTGCCATTCAACTCTTCGCCTCTTCCATGGAATGCACTAGAAGGGTCACGTAATGCTACCTAACTGACTGATCGGCCAATGACGAGGAATGGCTTTTGTCCTACATGGATCGTTGAGTGAACGCCCACTCACTACCTGACTACCAATTTGCTATGCATACTGGCAAGTGTGTGTGTGTGTGGTTGTGTGCAGAGTGAGTTAGGAAAACCAGTATCTGGACAGTAAACATCAGGCGACGCCTGCATCTGTGACCTGCCCACTCAAGTGGGTAAACTTTGTCACCAAAGCGGTCCGTTCTAACCTTTGTCTCCACCTCTCACTGCATTCAGCGCCACCTGTAAGAGAGATTGGTGCACGCTGGAGTAAGGATCGGTATCGTGGAGGGAAGTGGACAACAACTCGATCTTCCGCAAGTCCTGCAACGCCTTACTTTCCTGTTGTGTGTGTGTCGTTCTCACGGCATGGCATCATAGTCAGTCTCCCAAATGGAAGGCAAAATGGTCACTTGCTTCACAAATGAAGCAGTGGCACAAGTCTGGTTGAAGCGAGGCTCTGGTTACTTTGGTGACAAAGAGTGGCTAATTACCTAGCCACTGTCCGTCCTCAGTGTATGCAACAAAGCTTGAAAGGGCAACTGCTCAAAGGTGGGTGTATTTGGGCAGCAATTATGGCGGCTTCCCATCAAC
>UYWX01020343.1:65582-140244 GCA_900622495.1 Hydatigera taeniaeformis | reverse complement strand
GTGAAGATAACAGCCAGCTGCTTCTCCGCAGCTATCACGTGTGGCGCTCCCACTGGTCTTGTCGCGGGACGAGTGTGGATGAGACTTAATGGCAGAATAGAAACAGCCTCCACCTCCTCAATAGCTATCACTGCATTTGTCGCCAACACTATCACTCGTGGTGTGAGGCGGGCTAATTGAGCAACCAAACGACCATATGTAGCATGACTAGGCCTTCAAAATAACTTGCCACTATCGTTGGGTGAAACTGTTAATCCATTAGTAGTTTTAAGAGAGGTCAGTGATTTGGCAATTAGCTATCTCCTCCAGTGACCAAAACGTTTATGAATAGCATGGATCTTTAACGCCAACGGCAGAGGTGTCGCTCGAATACAGGATTAATGCAATGCAAACGATTTTCGTGTCCTCTTCATCTGCTGGTTACAGTCATTGCTGCCTTTACAAGATTGAGTGGCCTTAAAGTCGTGCCAAAAGCCCCCACATCTTTTCTTTTTCCGAAGATACATGAGTATACGGCGTAAGGTAGCGTAATAATCTGTTAATGTTACCACCTGTATGAATGTTGATGTTGGTGTCATGTTAAAGCCCCACCTCCACCCCTTTTGTCTGAATGAAAGCATTCAGTTACTCCTCCTATTACCTAATAAAAATTGCTTCTCGACGCCAGCGATGGGAACTTTTCGTTGGAAAAACTGGACCAGTCAAATACTTTTCAAAATCGGAATACATCAGATTGAGAGGTTAGTCCAGTTCTTTATTTGTAAAATTTTAGGCCTGTTAAGTGCCTATGATTTGATGGTGCAGAAAATTTCTGACCATTATAAAGTTCTAAGGCCGATTGTCGGGATTAAAAGGACTGCTTCTAGGCCATTTTTTTACAGCTCGATAGTAAACGTACTTCCCAACCCCTAACACAATCCCACACAAGCAAAATCGCAGGAATTGCTAATTAAACCTGACGTATTGCCTGAGCAACGTGTCCCCACCTAAAACTGCAATCAGGAAACAGCAACAACACCAGTTTGCAGAATGAGAACGCATGTATTAACCCTGTCAAATGAGTTTTGATTGTTGGCATAAGTGTAGGCGAAATGCTGGAGCAAAATAAGCTTATGATAAAATCCTAAAATTAATGTTTTAATGTATGTTTTAATGTATGTATGTGTTGATTAGCAAAAATCACACGCATAAAACCACACACAAAAAATTAACGGAATGCAGAACTGCATGAGGGTGATAAAACGGAGAGAATGTCATACAAAATGGAAGGCTGGTTTCCTTAACAAAAATTCAGGGTAGAGGGAAGAAAAACTGGTGAAGACAAAGCAAACGAAGACTGAGAGGACGCTGCCGCATACTGTGAGATATCCGTCTCAATCCTACCAGTAATAGTGAGTGGAGTGAAGTTCTTTAAATCATTGGTTTCGGCAAATTTTGCGCTGCGGAGGCACCACTTGATGCTGTTGCTGCCGAGTTGTTGTGGGCACTGGAGAGACGAGTTTGTCATAATTTGTCAAGGGAGATAAGGTGGTGGGTGGAAGGGAGCTCTCATGTGGGACTGGTGGGAGAGCGCGGTGACGACTAGTGGCACGCGACGACGAGGATGAACTGCTCGAAAGACTGACAGCAGTAAAACTCTTTGAAAGGCTGCTGTTTGTGGTCTTCGATGTGCTTGACGCCTTCGTGGAGGGCTCTGGCGCGGAGATGATAGCTGAGAAAACAGGATGTTGAAGTAGACGATGAGCTGTGGGTCTCTGTTCCGGAACACGATTGAAACATGAATCTAGAAACTGTTTGACTGAAGGACTGATTGACTTTGGATAAGAGGGCGGTTGATCAGTTGATGCAATCTAGCATGATGACGGTAAAAAAAGGGCATTGATAAATAGATAGCTTAATAAGAAAAATAATCTATTAGTTAATAAACCAAGCAATAAGTTAATGTTTATTTTCAAAATGCCTGTCAATCCTGTCAGCAAAACTTCACAGACTACAATAGCCTTAACAGTCAGTGTAAGTCGATTGGCCTTTAGCATCTTTTTCATGCGTACTTCATTCCTTCGTGTATGGAGTTTCTTAAGGCGAAGAATTGCACATTTCAGACGTTAACTGGTACCCATGTGTAATAAACTTAAGTCTCAATGCTCACCGTAAACATCAAGGCATATTGATTTGTGAGTCGGGAGTCATTCCAGGGAGGTTTACCACTCAACATCTCCAACAAGCAGCATCCGACTGACCAGATATCGCATGCTCGACCATACGTCTCGCCTCTAAGCACCTGCAACACCCCAAGGTAAAAAATACTCTTTACTGATGAAAATAAGTAGCAAAATAAAATGCATGTAACTCGGGGACTTACTTCTGGAGCCATGAAAGCGAAGGTGCCGATTACTTGACCCTGAAATTGACCTGCTACGCTGCCCTGGCTGCCCAGTCGTGCTGAGGCACCAAAGTCCGATATACGTACAACACTTCCGGTGCAGTCAACCAGTAAATTTGCTCCTGTCACAAGTATAAACAGTAAATAAAGGAAATGTTTCGGAAATATTTAGCTAAGCTGAAAATGATATTTGTAAGTGCAGTAATGTTTTAATTAATGCAAGTATGCATCGTTTTTTGCCATGGATTCAAAATCATGACTATGAATTACTTTTGCATAATTATTCTCAAGTCTATTTGGTAAACTAGAAATTTTATCAAACATCTGCGCGTACTAATCTACCCATTATGAGTTTTGAAATGATGTTTAAACACTTATTTACAAAAACCGAGGACGTATACCTTTTAAGTCTCTGTGAAGAATCCCATGTTTGTGAAGACAAGAGATGCCTCTAACCACCTGTAGGATGTAAGCCAAGGACACGGGTTCAGTAAAGGCCCCATACTGGTTCAGTAAACTTGTGATGCTTCCGCCCGGCATCCATTCTACGAAGATGTCCACGTGCTTTTTCTCAGGATTGTAGGCGATACCGAACAGACGGAGAACATTGGGATGATAAAGTCGTCGCATTATCTCCACTTCCTCTCTCGCGGTTACCAGTTGCTCCATCGCCTCTGCAGAGGAGTCACCCACGAAACGCAGTCGTTTCACCGCCATCAGCGTGCCCGTTCGAATGTCGCGAGCCTGATAGCATAGTGAAAATGCACCCTTACCAAGAAAGGGTCCCAGTAACCAATCAACTCCCTCTCTGTATCGATACTCGCTTTTTAGTGGGTCTTTGGTGTCCAAAGCCTGTGCAAGGTTAGGAATCGTCACCAAAGGCACGGGTGACCAAGCGGCTCTTCGAAGGGCCGTTTTCAAAGCTGACAGTTCTGCTGGACTTGGGATGACCGGAATGCAGGATGGTGCTAAATTCCTAGCAGGCTCTCCATTTCCTTGATACTGGTGTTGTTGTGGTTGTTGTGTTGTTCTAACCTCCTCCCAATCTAGTTTCTCCAGAGGTTCCTCATCCCCACCTTCCCCATCCTCTTCCTCTTCACTGCTACTGTAGACACCAGCAGTTTCGGAGAGTGCTACGTGGTCGTAAGCGGGTTCAAGAGCAACTCTAACACCGTTGGGAGTGATTATCCGCGTATTATTATTGTTAGTGGACGGAGGTCGAACAGGCGCTTTGGTCTGGGAAAAGCGTCGAGGTGGAGGAACGGGTGGAACTTCATGCTCAGGTGGTGGGGGTGGTGGCTGAGACGATGTGGTAGTAGAGGCTACGACGGAGGCATTTGCGGTGACAGTATTATTCGTAGCATTGACGGTAACTGGGTTGGATGCGATGACAGTAGCCACGGAACTGGTAGTAGTGGTTGTGGTGTTCGCGTTGAGAAGATCGGCTAATTTGGCACGTAGTTTGGCAGCTAAACTGACATCGAGAAGCTTGATTTCAGCACTG
The DNA here is from genome assembly GCA_900622495.1 of Hydatigera taeniaeformis. Lineage (NCBI taxonomy): Eukaryota > Metazoa > Platyhelminthes > Cestoda > Cyclophyllidea > Taeniidae > Hydatigera > Hydatigera taeniaeformis. The sequence goes on along the minus strand of UYWX01020343.1, from coordinate 136,357 downwards.
ACGAAACTCTCAGCGTCAGGAAGTGAACTTCCATTGGCCGAAGAGGAGGATCGGGGTTCTTGGAGCAAAGCTCGTGCTACTGTAATGAACACGCGTCGGGCCTACAAAAAGGGAAAATTGTAGCGGTTCTAGTAAGTAGTAGAGACTAGCAATGAACCATATAAAGACTCCACTTATTACTCCTTGTCTTTGAGGAACTTACGAGTCGGCTGGCTTTGATGTTAGCTTCCATAAGACAGGCGAAAGAGCTAATCTGCACCTCCTCAGGTTGTTGGCCGGCCACTCCCACAACCTTGAGGGGGGATGCAGTGGTGTTGCTTGCAAATGCTATGGGATTCCTCCGAAATCGCGTTGCCATAGCATCTTCAGACACAAGATTGTGCGGAAAGACGGGCTGTTCAGGAGGATAGACGTGACGTCGGGTGAAGATAAGACTGGAACAAAGGTGACGGTAGCTGATGCGCTTATTGGACGCGTCTTTGGTAACTGGAACCTCACCAGCACTGTCGCCAGTGCTGATTGCAGCAACCGTTTCACGGTGCATTTCCACTAGCTTCTCTAAAAGCTTCAGTCGACCCACCAAGTGAGTTTGATGAAATTTGGCCGAACGCAGTAGAAAGTGCGCCATATGCGGCAGCCCGCTGATGGACATGCATTCCTCCGCTGCGGAGAAGAGACAACAGGATATCTTATTTTTCACTTTACATTAGTGGTTGATAATGCATTCAATGGCAAAATCTATTGGTAGAACAAGTAATTAAACCCTCTTCTTTCTGCTCAGATTGTCGGTTCTGACTTCTCTTAAAATCTGTGCTTTAGAGAGGCAGCACTTATGGTCAGCCCAACGTCCCTTGAGATTTCACTATGAGGTGTTTGATGAAAACAAATTTTAATAAAATGTCCGTGTTTCATGGACCGAACAGACCAAACAAAACTTAATTAATCTGAAAGAGTTTTAATCCTCTCGAGAGAAAGGTTTTTTACAAGAGTCTTGTTGTGAGGTAAATTTGCCTTTTGTAACATTTTCCATTGACGACTATCTGGATTTCACGTCGCAACGGAATGGAGCAAAAGGCTGATCTGAGGTTTATATACGTTATTGTTTTTTCACCTCAAATTACTGTTACTCAAGACTTCCCTGGTCAGCAATCACAAGCATCAAGGTCTTCAAAATTGGACAAAACTCCCTCGTCAGCTCGCCACAAAACGTCAAAATCACCACCTTCATTCATGAAGAGGGCAAAATAAAACAAGAGAGCTCAGACCAAAATAAAGGATTTTTGCCTTGACCTTCTCTCTGGGTGCCCTCTTAAGGTAGAAGGCAGTGAGAAGGGAGGGGGAGGGGACTCGTAACCTAAAATGACAAGTTCATTTAACGCTCTTTTTAAGCAGGTTGAGTGGATATTGAAAGATTAAAAAATGTATCTTCAGTCCCATTTGCATTCCTCCTTTTTAAAGAAAGGAAAATACCTCATGAGTGTTGTGGCAATGGCGATTAGATGACTCATCCTCCTCCCCCCAACCGAGATTGAAAAGGAAAAATTTGTGTCTCAAATCAGCTAAGAAAACCGACTCTAACATAACAATCCCAGTTAATATTAACTACCAAGGTTCACCACCAATTCACTCATGATGAACCACTAAGCATCAACAATGTGGATTTCATTTTGATTCTCTAGAAAAATTTCCATTAAAGAGATTTAGTGGTTAAAATAACAGTATTATTGAGTGCGTGACATTTGCAGTGAATTAGTTGAGACGACCATGGGAACCGATTATGTTCGCAAATTTAAATTTTCATACTCTTTGAGACACCGTCTCATACCTTGTATTCCTTAAGTTGTTTATTATACTCGCGGTTTGGGCAGAGGGACAGGTGTCAGGAGCCTCACCTCGCCTACGGATCCCATCTCCAACAAACGACATCCAACTTACGAGAGCTGTAAATTCTTTTTGGAAATTTTATTTCACAGGTATGCTTGAGAAGCAAAATTGGCTATCCAAGATGGCCTTTGCGTTAACTCACAACTTTAAGAAAGCGCCTTGCGCCTATCTTTGTGCGACTCATTGGTTAATTGTTAGCCAACGGGAAAACATGCAGGGTTGAAAACGGGACTTGATGAGGCGCAGAGCAGCAACATTGACCCTACAAAAATGTCGCTTTCAGCAAGGCAAATGCGTCATCTATGGGTTTCTCTGTTCTAACGCATTCTTAAACATGCCCTCTCACTCACCGCATTGGATGTAAGGTAGGCCTAGTAAAGGGACTAGAGCTGAACATGTGATGTTCCGTGATTAATGACCGTACCGCACACTTCAAAGCCGGTAAAACAGTGTAATACGTCGTTTGGTTGTCTGATTCTTTTGTAATGGGGCTATTTAGGCGCTCCGCCTTTGTACCATCTCTGAGTTGGCTGAACTTTAGGCCATGCCGGTAGGTCCAAGCCTTATCGCCCTACATTAGTAGCAGCCTTCATCAAAACCCAACTCGAAGGACCCAATGAGGCAGAAATGCTGGTGACACTGATGGGGATTTGAAGACGTTCCATAATAGAATGGCGGCATTAGCTTTGAACTATCTGGGCACCTGTGTCCCGTATAGAGGCGTAAATCACATGAGCACTCGTTAGCCCTTGCTGCACGCCACCGGTGGTCCGATGGAATAAACATAGATACGAGTGGACAACTCCAGTGGTAACAAGGCGAAAAATAAGTAAAGTCCCATCTTCAAAGGGACATTCCCATGATTAGCCTTGGATATCAGCGATGGCTGGCCCTAATCCCATCCCTCAATTTCATTTCTTATAAGGCAGGTCGAAAATCTAGAGCGGATGGAATTGTCGAAGGGAATAAAGTGTCGATCAGATGAATTCAAATATGGTCTCATTGGCACGGTGGGTTCGTGGGTGCCTTCATTACCTCACCAATTGCTTTAAGAAGTCTGACGCAGGTGGTTGATCAGGCAGAGCGCCAGGGAAGGCGGTTAACGTAATGCCAAACCTGACATTTGCCATTCGTCCAGGGTATTACAACAAAAGGGCACCATTAAAGCAGGGGAACTTACCTAGTCGAGGAGTGGGCTTCAAGCAAGGGCAAGTTTTGTTGTTAAAAGTGTAAGTACTAAAGGTAAGCAGATGGACACTAATAAAGTGGAAAAGCAGTTTATACAGACACGTAAGTGATCCGTAAGCCAGACTGTCAAGGCCATCAGTGCATAAAAGGAGACTTCAAAGAGGGCTGACAACCAGTGTGCAAAAGGTGCAAGTAAAGTCGATAGCTATTTAACCGACTACAACGTCAAAAATGAAACCACTATCAAGCAGTGTGCTCTTGACCCACATCCACCTGCGCCAGGCACGAGATTGTTTTAGTAAGAGCTTCGCGTTTCCAACAAATCGCTGATGTTTCGGTAATTTTGTTAGGCAAAAAATTAACAACGGTAATGTTGCGTGATTTTAGCCGAACGAATGAACGAAATGCGGCTCTCCCTGTCAGTTCACCAAAGCAAAATGAAACTTTTTTCAATAGCGGAAACTCGTTGCCGACGGCAGCCCGCTAAGCGATCGAAAGCAAATGGAAGCTTCTCCTCTCACCCCCGAACGGAATCATGTAGTTGATGGATTTTAAAATAAGCATAGCCGGATCTCCGCATTTCAAGCCAATTCGTGTTTAAGTATAAAACCTTCCAAAAGCCCTCCTTCACTGTCCAAAATCGTGGCTTTGGGGTCAGGCTGTGCACCCAAATATTGTGAAGTGTGCGATTGCATTAGTGGTAAGGAGCAAAAAAAGGAATGAAGGGTGACTCTTAAACTAGTTGGATGGAATGTATAGAGACAGCGTTTTCTCTTTACTTTAAAACGCAACAAAGATGTCCTCTCACAGAATCTTACCGTTGCTGGTGTCCCTTCCAATGGACATTTCACCCTCCTGACCCTTGGCCAGCTCTACAAGAGTCACCAGAGCTAAATTGGCTCGTCGATGTTGATCCGGCGGTGGTGGAAGTGTCACATCGATGGGTGCTGCTCCGCCCTCGGTGGTCACTGTTGACGTTGTAGCGGTTGGAAGGTTTAGGTTGGCCACGTTATTGATGGGTATGTAGCCGGGAGTTAGGTAGCCACCAACAAATATCAACAACCGTCGTAGAACTGGTGCAATTGTGCGTTGCAATGCCGTCATGGTCTCCGTGTCGAGGCAAATGAGGTAGCCCAGAATTTCTCGAAATGCACACTAGATGCGTAAAAAGGCGAGCACTAACAGATCGGACTAGATGAAGGGAGGCTTCAGTGGATGCAATCAATCAGAAGGAACTGCTTTTGACGTCATGGCTGCTTCATAAGCGGCAGAAAGGTGGGAAAAACTGTGAAGATTTGTAGAATGTTGTGCTAATTTGTTGTCTGAATTCTAAAATCTGTGGCATCAAAACTGTAGTGTACTTGGACTTGACTTTGATGCTTTTGCAACAAATTTTTTGGTGTACAAAGTGGAAGGGTGTTTGTCATCACTGCCACAGATTACTACTTTTTTAGTGCACAAAAAAGTAAGGTATCCAGACACTCAGAAAAAACTTGCGGCAAATTACTTGCATAAGGCACAGATTTTGCATTTCATTTTAGTCTGCCAAGGAAAGAAGATGGAGGAATTATCGCTCCGTGGAGCAGTCACACTATGCACATTCAATCGACACCTCTTACATGGAATGTTAAACACTTCCTCCTCCCATAAGTGGGAAGGATTTCTTTTGTCGGTAAATGATATACAGGACCATCACCCTTGGGAGGACCAACGTTCCCATGGCAGAATCAAGAATGATAGGAACAACTGACTTTTGATAGTTTAAATGGTTGCAATAAGCGTATCCTCTCCTGTCAATGCTGTCGTCCGCTCGGTAACCATCTCTGGTTTGCTTGTGGTATAACTTTGATCATATTAATAATCAAATTGTGAAATTAAGTTCTCGTATTTATCGACCGCTAAAAGAGAAATTTCTGGTAAGTAGCAATATTAACAACAAGTTGTCATCTCACAATTTTGTTTTTGCAACATCTACAAGCGGACGAGTCTGTGGCCCACGTTAACGCCTTCTCTCACCTCTGTACGTCAGCAGTACGGATTTCTTTTTCATTTGAGTGACATGTCAATTGCAATGGAAAGGGAATCCCGCAAATGCCTCTGCTTATAATGAGAGATATGCCTTAGAGAAGAAGGGCTTATGTTGTATGTGGGGACTCAGCGACGATCTAGCAACTGCTCCAGACCCATAGTCCGGATAAAAGATGCCAAAAACTGGGGCGACACTGGTCGCAAAATGCCACTGGAGACTCTGGTATGGACCTAGCTTGGCTAAGGATGGATAGAGATAGGCAGCTCTGAATTGCAGATATGGGAGCTGAATCTGTGGTAAAATTCGTCAAACTTTACATGGCTCTGATTTTGGGCCAGTGTCCCAATGGTTAGCCAGTGGATATGCTCCATGGCCACCACATTTCGTCCTCCAGCCAATAGAAGTACCAAAATGAATAAAATAAAATGTAGTCAAACACTGATTTGGGTTATCAGAAAATTGGAGATCAGTATGACAAATTAATGGTCGTTACTGTCACATCTCTGAGCGCTGTGCTACAACTGAAAGTTGGAGATTGAGCGACAACAGCGCTGGCGACAGCAAACTACAAAGGGAGAGAGTAGTTTAGCTCTCCCTTACTTGATTACTTGAATCTCAATTTTGGTAGCAGAGTCATTTAGGCACTCTGTCATCGCGCCACATCGAACATATCAGTAATCTCCACCTAACTCTATGTGTTGTGTAAAGAAGTCAAGTCCATTGAAAGGCAAACACTGGAATTAATGCCTTATGTTCCAGCCTAAAACGCAACCAAAAGGCCTGTATACGAAACAGAAAAAAAAGTTAGGTGTCTTTTAGCAAAAAAAGGCGAACTATGCAGTAGTCATATTTCTTATCACACAACAATCTGACACGTCATTCATTGGCAGGGACAAAGCACACGGAATGGGATGTTATGCTTTTTCGTGGGGCAACAGTAACCTTTACTTTATAGCAGGACCTAGATCCACCCCCTTCCCACTTGAACAACAAGTATTTAACCAAAATGCTCTCATATTTTTTGCCACTGTACTTGATGGTTACGTCAGAGTTCCTCCAAATTGCTTACTCCCTCGAGCCAACTCCAAGGTCCTTTCCTACACCTCAAACAGTCACCAAAGTTGGCTAGAAAGATGCGTATTTCATGATAATACATTAACTCTAAAACTTCTCCCCATGATTAAAATATGTGCTGCCATCTCTTGCCTAATTTCTTATAGCATTGTACACTTGAGAGGATTTTGGAACCCCAAAAGAGTGACATAATAATTAAAACTGAATCTCTTTCTTGCTAATTTTTACTAACACGGAAGTCATGTCGCTTTGTCTGTGGGGCTAATTCCACCTCCCTCCCTGAGGGCAAGTTCGAGTTATAAGTAAACAGAAATTCCGAATATTATTGTAATGAGGGAATTAATGGTCATTTTAGAGAATCAGTCAGTCGTCCCTGCCTTGCTAAACACACACACACACACACACACTTTTTTTTCAATTAGACGATGCTTTTGATTAGCATTATTTATTTATTTACACGCACAGAGCAGTGACTAAGTCTTCCTACGTGTGTGTGTGGATAATCCCTGGATAATTGCAGCACGGAGACAGAAGAAAAGAGAAAAAACTGAAAGCACCCTGGCTACAGAGTCCGTTTTATGCCCTGGGGATTTCGGCAAAAGAAAAGGGGGAGAGGAGGAAGACGAGGGGGGAGAGAGGGGAGCAGAAAGGAGAAAGGGAAGAGTAGAGTAGGTGGCGGAATAACACCAGAATGGGAGAGTTCGGTTAGCGCGTGCTAGTCCGACTGCCCACCCGAGAAAACTCACAGCATCGCGTCGCAGACTCTTCACTGTTTCCGCACGAACGCACAAATTCAATTAGGAGAAAGAAGGAGGAAGAGGAGGAGATGGTTTGTATGTGTGTGTGTGTGTGTGAAAGCCTCTTTTTTTGTCCCAGAACGTTCGTTCACCAAGCCGTCATTAATCATCTGTAGGTACAGTTGGAAGAGGACGTGTCGTTTAGCTAACTAGCCCCACCACCACACTGCCACCCTCGTTCTCCTCCTCCTCCTCCTTCACCTTGTGTTCAAAAATTTCCTATTTCTGGTCTGCCTCTTGGCTTTGTTAATTAGTCCATTTTGAGAAGAACACATATTTCCACCTTCAGCCATATGTTTGTGACACACGATAGAAAAAAGCCATTTATCTGAGGAGATAAGGAGAAGGCTTTACCCCTCAAAAGCACCTTTCTGCGTCTCAAAATGACAGAAAGTAGATTTGGTTGAGTTTCGCAAACGCACATAAATTTGACAGAAAGAGTGTTAAATAATGCATGCCGGGTGAGCATTGTCAGGCACCCCAACTGCGCCTCATTTAAACTCTGGCGCGAAAAGATGTCCACTTTTAAGCCTTGCGAACTTAGCTAATTTACATTCAACCTGTTACTAAGACGTGGTAAAGAATGCGACTTCTTCAAACTGAAATCAGCTTACCAGTGAAGCAATGAAGACCTCGTCTGCCGGATCGCTAAGAAGGTACTGGATCAGTCGGATGGACATTCGAAGGGACTCGCAGCCCAAATTGTTGGGTGTGGTGGGAGAACCTTCGGTAGGCTGTTGACAGGGTGAGGCTGTAGTTGCCGTCGTGGTAGCCTTCCGTGCCATCAGTACGCGACAAATGGTGATTTTTGCAACCTGACGTAAAGCGCTCTGACGGACGTGCCAGTAGGGTGAAATCATCCCCATAGCAACCTGAGGAGACAAAGAAAAACTTTAATTTCTGGACTAATTTTTTTCCCCTGAAAAGGTGTGCGAATATCTAAAGGTCAAGAATGAAGTCGGTTAAATAAGCTAAAAAGGTAGGTGTTACGTCTTCACTCCTAAAACAATAAAATTGCCCCAATTATGACCCTTAAGCGCTAAACTCTCACTCGCCTCCTCTGAAAAGACCGATTTCCACACAGCCAAACTGCTTCTCAATCCAGGAATAATTTGGTTCTGCAAAAGAAGAAGGTTTGCGTTCTCCATGCCACTGACCGACGCCCAGGTGGGAGTGACCTCATGGAGTGGTGGAGCTGTGGGCAGAGGGGCGGTAGAGGGGGGCACCCGACGCATCCCGCCCTCAGGAAGATTCGTGGGGGTCAACGCGTTGGTCCAGACACGTCCGCATACCGGACAGTAAAGTGAGCCCGTTTCACTTTCACATTCCTCCTGCCCTACAAATAGCATGAAAGCTGTTCAAATTTATGGTAGGGCTTATGCATCAATCGCACCATATTACTCGAAGCTTTGAGGAGGCTTACCAAAGTTGTCTTCCAATTGTTTCAAGCACGTGAGGCATCGTTTACTAGGTAAACATTATTTAAGGTATTCAAAGAATCTCCGAGTAAATCAACAACCATTTAGGCAAGAGGAACAAATTCATTGGGAAAAATCTGATTGCAAGTAGTCACGCAAAACCAGGTTATAAGTTTGAGTAACAAGTATAATTAAAAATGGAAGAAATTAACGAAAATTAACTACTACACAGCTGCTACCTGAAGTCACAATAAGACCACTGGTGAACCAATGGGAAGCGAACACGTCATATACGTGTAATCTCCAGTACGGCTGAATGAATGAGGCATGCCTCATGCATGCATGGACGAGCGCGCACGGCAAGAGCTGAGTAACCCCCACCGCTTAGCTTTCCGCCCCGTCCACCCTCTCCATTCCCCAAACCAACACGAGTAGCGTAGTCACCACACCGGCGAGATGATGAATCATGCGCAGTTAAGCGATGTCTTTCGCATGATGTGTATCACATCCGTACTTTCGCATCACAGTGAAGAGCGTATTTAATTTGAACAAATAAGCCCATCAAGGAAGATTTCGATGGCAAGGTCTTGCAAGTCAATTATCCATACTGCCACCCCAATTGACACACATAACCAAACGAAAAGTGCTCTACTTATATGTTATTAGTAGATGATTCTGGAATCAAAGGTTCTGGTGAAAAAAGAAATCGAACTCAAAAATAGGTACCAAGTTAACTCAACAAACTCGACAAATTCAAATATCCGAATCTTCGTCACTTCAACTCCTGAATTCTGATTTCGATTGATGGAACTACATTAAAGCTAACCTAAAATCCACTCTTGACTATCCATAAAAGCAAGCGAAGAGTAGCTTAAGAAGTTTCTATTGCTGCAAAAGAACACACCCTCTCAAAGTCCTGCACTATGATGCCATGAGAATTCAATTATACCATATGCTAAAATCGTAATTTCTTCATTCACACCGTATAACTAGGGAAACTAATGCGCCTATAAGTGTTTTCTTTTGCTGACCGATGTGCTAAGGTACAAGGCTAAAAACACAGTAACAGCTCAACTTGGCTAAATTTGTAAATCAAAATAGTGCTCTCAAAAGGAACATATACTGCGTTGTCGCTAAAAGGAGAAAAACGTTGACAAATCGGTGTTACGGAGCGGGAATGGGACATGCGCAGACAGGCGGGAAGAAAATATTTTTTGGCAATTTAAGCAGAGACATTATGAAGGGAAAGCAAGATACAGTATAAGCAACATACTAAAGGGTTTTCCACAACGATTGGATATAATTCAGTTTGGAAGATGAGGATTATTTACTAATTAATTAAAATGACAATGACGTGTTTTCAATTTTGTCCCAACTTCTAAACACCCTATTTGTCGGAAATGTCTAAATTTTAAAGCTTATTATCACTGTGTACCTGTTATATTGTAAATTGGAAGCTTCTCATCTTGATGAAAGCAATGAGGCAATGCCTAGTTCTTTGATTATGATTGGGGCCACTTAGGTGCTCTGGCGTAGCAAATTCGACAATTAAGCCAACTCTCAGTCGACCTTAGCCATAGCATTATTTCTTATTTTGCCTTTAGACAAGTCTTCATACTCTGTACAATACTTTGGGGAAATAAATTCACATCCAACATACCTTGTTGAAGATCACGGCTCCATGTTCACTCAATGCCAGTATCAGCACCCCATGTGATTTAAATCGACTAACCATAGGCGATGTGCTCCAGTTAATATTATAAATTGCTCTCACAATCACGAGTGCGTTAATCCACCTTTTCTTATCAGATAATTACGCTGGACTGTTTGTGCTATTGTCCCGAGCAAACCCACGACACACGGCAAATGTTTGCAGGGGTGGGTGTCGCGTTGTGCTTTTATAAAACTAACATCGTCACCATCAACACCGTCACCACCACCACTACCACCCCAATCACTATCTCCATCCTGGCTGTAGCTAATTGAAGAGCTTCATGAGTCACACACCTACCACCAACACTAGCACCACCACCATCACAATCATCGCCAACACCACCGGGCTCATGGCTGACGGCGAAGGCAGCTGTTTATCGCATGTCGAGGTTGCTTTGATGGACGTTTCCTTCTCTCATTTCCTTCCCCTCACGCTCTCTTACTCCTCTCCTCCCTCCACCCCGCCTCCCACTCCCCCAAACACGGATAGCCTGACGAAGTTTTGGAGAAGAGGGGCATTAAAAACTTATTCTCTTCGTCAAGCCTCAGCTCCACCTCCATACCACCCTCCAGGGGCATAATTAGTTGCAACCCACTTTTCCCGCCTGTATTCAGTCCTTTGAATAATGAGATAAAGAAAATATACTTAGTAAATGGAATCAGACAGCTTAATCACACTGTAACGACTTTTAATGATGTGCTTTCAACGATTAAGGTTCTGAATGCCCTAACTGATGCAACTGCATTGTTCCACTTAATTTCGCAAATATCAACGCTTCCTTATCCAATTTATACGACCATAGCGAAACTAGAAATTACTTAAGCCGTAACTCGGGTCCTGTGTTGGCTCATTTGCCTAGTAACTCACAGATGCAGAAGCACTCCTGATGAAAAGTCGCACCACAGTCAACAGAAGAGCAGACAGTAGCTAGAGGCTCCGGAGGTCGAAGTTCGCGCATGCACAGGCGACATACAGTAGCCATTTCGACAGCGACGGTGTCTGGACTAGCAGAGCGACGTAATTGACCGGTGAGAGTGTCGTCCACAGAGGCGCCACTTCGGGTGACGGCAACCATCACCATGCCCTGAGAGGGAGTCTCCAAGAATCGACTGCTTCGACTCGAGGAGGAGACGCCTTCAGTTTCGGGATCGGTCTCGGGATTGGAATTTGGTTCACCAATCGGTCGGAAGGTGGTGGAAAGCGCATGTCTAACAGGAGTAAGAAAAAGGACCTGATCATAATTGTCTATTAGTCAAGCATTTGTTTTTTCAGAAACCGTTCTGCATGTAGGTTGCACTTAAAACTATATATTAGTCGAAGAATTGTGAAGTCTAGAATGAAAGTAAATTTTTTAGCCCTTCAGACGGACAAATGGCTATCAGCAATGGACATGTTAACGGTGTCACGGTGACTGGACGCGAAAAAGCCCCTTGGGTAGACATCGTCAGTGTGTGTACGACGCGACCATGTCCGTTACGGTTGAGAGAGCAGTGCTCTCACGCAGCCCTCTTAATTAAGCAGCGGCCGGCGACGCAGCAGCAACAGAGGAGGGCCTAGCGACGAGGCCGATGATAGCAGCAAAGGCGACACGTTCAGACAGGAAAGACGCGGTCCGACCAACACGCTCCTCCTCACTCACCCACCCACACACCCATCCCCCTTCCGCACCAAGTCCAACCCCACTGCTCTTCCTCTCACATAAAACTCCGCAGTCATTCAGTCACCGTCAGCAAGTTGGCGTTTTTTGTATGCTGCAAGTGCGCCTCCGAAAAAGGGGGATAAGTCGCCTGCAAATGAAATGTGATTTCAAGTTACTCAGCAACTTTATCAGGTGAGTAACCAGAAGGGACCAGTTTGGACATTTGCTCCACCACTGAAAGTGGCAAGCAAGGCCTAGGAATTATTAATTAGCACCCAAAAACTGTTTGAAATGAGGGAGTGCAAATTGTATGCCTTCAATGTGGGCAATCGTCCATTGAGAACATTTGAATCAAATCGATGATACATGAAAAAAAGTACAGTCGCCGATCCGGAGGGTAAAATTTGCTCAAAAAATAAAAAAATACATCTTGTTTGACTTTTACTTTCCACAGCTTCAAACTCTCCCTCCAACAAAGCGTGAAACCCATCGACATAGGGTAAGAGGCGGAGCTGTATCTAACAGTCGTGATGAGTCATTAATCAGAAAAACAAACAACTCCCCACATTTTATGACACTCTAGCCCGTTTCGATTCGATACTTTACAAAATGCAGGAACAATAAAAAGCCTATTCACTCTCTCATAGTCACCAGGCCAACAACAAGACTGCTCACCATAAAACGTCTATATCCAGACAGACAAATAGCGTCTGACCTCTCCGACTTGGGGGAAACCGGATGACTAACCGAGGTCTGACAGAAGAGACGATCTCTACAAATGGACTGGGATGAAGTCATGTGGGTGTATACTACTGCATAAAAAAATCTCCATATTTGGACATCTAGCCGCTGAGCACCTTTTACGACGTTCAAATAGACAAATGTGGTAATAAAAGGGTGAACGCCCTTCCTTTTTTACGACTTCAAGAGACTAGAAACCAGTGTGTGTGCTACTGAAAAGAATTGCTTTATTACGTGAGCAAGGTTATGGTCCTCTTTCCCCTTTTTCAGAGGTTACTGTTGAGAATCATAATTTCCCTTCCTTATGTGATATGCTTTTTTGCCACGGGATGGAACCTTGTAGTGCAGACAAATGGGACTGCCTCTGTTTGGTAACAAAGACACGGCAAGTTTATAGGTAATGTTCCTCTCCCTCTCTGTGAAAGTGACATTTCGACCTGACATTTAAGGAGAGTTGGATGGAGACCTCCTTTTGTAATGCATTGGTTGCATTCGGACTTGCATCCAAGGCTGGAGAATTGGTCAAAAAGTCACCAATTCGATGGAATAACTCAATCCCGAAGGACAATGTAGTTTTCATGATTTGCAACGAAACAACAACTTTGAGTTTGTGAAGGGATCAAGAAGTACTTAAATTATCTCTAAAATATGCCAAACTTAATGAGAGTTGCATGACTGTAATAAAATGGATATTTGACTTTAGGATGAGTGATTCAAGTTCTTCGGCGACTCCAAAGTACACGTTTAGTTCAAATCGTGTGCCTTCGTTTGTTTTCGAGGAAATTTCAGGACAATGCACTGGTGACAGCGAAAAGTGGACTTTAGAGAAGCTTCTTTTATTACTACTGATTGATGACATGTCTCAGCAAGGCGAAGGATACAGACGAACTGTCTATGGAAAAATTGGTAATCAGTCATAATGGAAGAGGTGCCTGGTTTCGAATAACCGCCTCAGTCCTGTGGTCCGGTGAAAATATTTTACGGCTAAAAACAACAACAGTAAACTGTCTGGAAAAGGTCTGTTATGGAGCAATCATGTGAGCACGGGATACCTTCTTGCTCAATTGCTAGTTGCAAGAAACTTTAAGTGTAATCTTATTTTCACGAAATTACACCTAAATCCGCATTCCATTATACGACTCGTCCATTTGGTCAATGGCTAGCACAACCCGCCATTTCCAAATCCATTTTCCATACAGGGCTCAGTCAAAGTGCTTCTGCACAGCTGCTTAGAGATTTGACGGCTTGCATTGTTAGTCTGTAGTTATTACTCTCACAGTAATAATGAAATTGTGGTAGATAACAAAGGAATTTTTGTCAAACGAGATGCCGAGGATAAAGTTCAAAAGATAGTGGAGATTCTGTACTACTTTAATTGCTTGTTTGTTGATGCAGTCACTTGGATGCTCTACCATCGACCGAACCGGTGAGCGCAATTATAATTGCATTCGAAGCTGTGCTTTCTGTCAAAGTAATGAAGTGTTTACAGTTCTTTAAGTCTACATTCCTAGCTAGAGGCGAAAGGACAGCCCGAATCTTGTACAAAAAAGCTGACTAGAATCAGACAGTATCGCTCCTTCTAACCCATTGGCGCCCTCTGTCACCTTTACTCCAAATGAAGTGCCTCAAAATAATCAAACTCCTCATACTCAAAAGAGGCGATTAAGGTCTGAATAATATCTAGGAAAAGCAGTCACCACTGACAAATCCCAAAGTTCTCATTTCATTGAACAATTCAAAACTTTATTTTGAACTCTTTTGCCTTTAGAACTTAAAACCATAAACGTCATGGAGTTAGGAAAACTGAGAAAATGATGTTGCCCACAAAAAGTATTTGTGATTTATCATTCAGTAGTCAACCAAAACCCTTTAAAAAGAGACACTCAAACATTCTTGATGACAGCAACGGAGAAAGTTTGCCCTACCTAGCAGTAGCGGAATTGAGGATGCTTATTCTTGAATTGAGAGTATCATAGTAGGCTTGGGGCTCTGTTTTAGGTCTGCGTTCGAAACCTTCCCCGTCCTCTGTCTCCACGCTTCCACCACTAATGTTAATGTCACCTCCTCCACCACCACCGCCCCCACCACCGCCACTCCCGGCGCCACTGTCACCACTTCTACAACCAACGCCTGCACCACCAGTAGATGAGGCGTGAGAAAGGCAGCGTCGGCACACAGAGACGATTTCACAACCACGCGAGGATGGTTCAATGCTCCGTGTTATGTTAGAGAGCTCAGAGCACTCTGACGACCCTACAGAAGCATGCATAGCAGCCAAGAGACAGGAATTTGGAACTGCAGCATTCAGAACAACAGGACGGGGCATCACAATGCGAGCGGTAGGTTGATTATTCTGTCCCAGATTGGTAGCAGCGGTAGTGGTGGAAGCGATGGAAGTGGAAGTGATAACTTCTGTGGCATGATGAGCTCCTGGTAGGCGGAAGTTGGAGGCTCGTAGACGAGCATAGCGCTGAAGTAGAGGCTCCACCTATAGGAAGAGATTGCAATTGATGCATTTGCTGTTTAATTCTTTGCATTCTAATAAGGGGATGTTTAGACGCAACAAATGATTATAAAAAGACAAAAAAAATTATAGAAAGGCCTGAAATTCGTGTTCCGATGAAGACTAAACAGCACCTATCTGGGGGGACAACTCATTTTAAAAGCTCGCACCAGAGCTGCCAATCCACCTGCCATAAATGATGCATAATGTGACTTCACCCTCTCACTCTTCGCGTGCGGTCAGATTTACGTTGACAGATGGTCGTTGGGATGGCTTCTCAAATTGGGAAAATTTTCACTGTCACGCACGCAACTCGAAGAATAAAATGGTGCGTCCAATACTGAAGGCTGGAAAATGACCCCCCTCACCCTCTTCCCTGGGAGACATGCAGACGTACACAGGCATCACATCCAGACACAACATATGCACTTCATGGCTTGAAATGATTCACATGAAACCCGCGAGTCATGATTTAAAAATCGGTTTATTGGAGGAGACGGGGATCAGTATAGGGAGAATAACTTTAAGAAATACAAGAGACAACTACAGTGAGAGGTTTGACTGTGCGTGCACGAGGTTAAAATCCAGACCAGTTATACTGCACATTGTGTGACATTTCGAGGCCTGTGTATACACTCACACGCACCACACATCAACGCAGGCATGAGTCATGAATGACTTCCACCTATGCCTTTCTTCACTCCCCCTTGTCCCTTCCGGCTATCTCCTTCCCTCAGCCACTCATCTGCCCTTACAAATGGGATCGCGCACACAACTTCTTTAAAAGATTACGCAAACACTCACAAACAAAAATCTCATTCCTGTGAAAGGCTCGTATCATCAGCGAAAGAGGAGTGAACTGCCCAGTTCAGTAAGTTGAAGAATGAACCGCAAAATACCTCACAGTTCTCTAACCGCGGCCTTGAGATTCGAGGGTCTTCCAATCGCAGGCGGAGGATGCGGAGAAGGACAAAGAGAGTGTGTGCACAAGGTGAACGGGTGGACGCTGGACAGACGAGGGGCTGGTCAGAGCAACTGCAACCGGATGAGTGTCCTCCCAAGGTTACCCGAAAGCGTTGACGTTTGGGAGCAGTTGTGGGGCATCCCGCTGCAGCAGACCCAGCCATTTCCCATTGGCAAACATTAACGGGACTCGGATCAAGTATGATGAAAGCATTGGGAGCGGGCTGGTGTAGAAGAAGAAAATTTGTTTGCAATGCTCTTGCTACTTGTTCCTGAAGGCTGGCTGACCGATTGAGAGGGGCAGTGGTAGAAGAGACGGATGGTGTTCCTGGTGAAGCTACGTCGTGGCAGCCAATCATTGATCTGGATAAAGATGGAGGAATAGTCAAAGACATTAATAGGACCCGATTGACGCTCAGCTGTGAATCGACTGCTTCCTGGACGACTGTCCAATTTCTAGATTCCCGTCAACGATGGTGCAAAGGCACTATTGCAAACAGATGTTCATCATGTGATAGAGGATACAATAAAAACAAACCTAGGTTGATGTGTATACATACGTGTCATAAAGGTGATAGGATTTAAAAAGGAAAAAAATGAGTGGCAACAATAGTGTTGTTGAGTCGAGGTAACATTAGCATAGAAACTCTTACAAGCTCGTGGTTAATGAGAATCAAATGCACAGCTAGGACAAAACTCACTTTACTTTAACATTGCTGATTACCCACTGGAGGTCTGTAAGGGAAGAGAGGGATATGTAAAACCCATCGAACATAAAAATTAGTCACCAGGTTAGAAGGTAAACCTACCATAAAGGATTCAAAGCACTATGAATCAATGTCGCTTAGGGCAGAAGTTTGGCCGTAAGCTAAAAACAAAAAAACAGACGATTGCAGTAGGCCTATCCTAGAACACCAAAACAAAGTAAACTACATAAATTCATAAAAGAAGGTTTCTAAATATGACAAGAGGACAAAAAATATCCTTCCGAAAAAGCACCTAGCTAAATTCAACACAAGTCACAAAGTGTGGACCCTACAAGGACAAAAACACGTGCGATCAAGTCTTCATATATCGATTAACCTAAATGCCAGTAAGCTTTACATTTGAAGGCTTAAAACAGAATCAATGAATTCAACAAGTTAGACGCTACAACAAAATATTTAAAATTCCGACGAATTTTTATTAATCTCCAAGTCTTGCTTCAGCAATTAATTGCGTGAAGGACGTTTTCGAATGCTACGAACGACTAACTTCAATGCACTTGGAAACACTTAAAAAAAATGCACCACAGTGCTATATTCAAACATAGAAAATATGCACAAGCCTAAAGATGCTATTACCAATCACAATTGCATTCAAGATAATAGCAGAATGAAACATAAAAAATAAATTTTCAAGGTTCATTATAGTTTGCTCAGCAAGGACGGAGCTTACAGGTAAAAAATGGCAAGAACTAGCAGCAGACGACCACAAAGTCAGCATTAATAAGTGCGCAGCCTGACCCTCTAGGCCATAAGCACACATCTGTAGTTCGACCTAACAAAATGTGAAAGCATGATACAATTTACATATTTAAGGGTAACCTTTTATTAAATAAATATTAAAATGTATTTGCAAATTTTGCTATGCGTTTTATATTTATTTTTTCAAAGCCTGAATATTTTGCTACACATGATAAATGTAATCTCGCCCATTATTTTGCTTTCATTTAATCTTTAAGAGATTGCAAGCATTTTATTAGTTTTTTTTAATTTACACTGACATTTGTAACGTGCATTGGGGAAAACATTATGACTTGGCTGAATGCAAGCATATAGTTATTTGGAAGTGTGGGCCTTCTCAACCAATTTACAAGAAACTTAAACCTCTGGTTTCATAATAGTGTTAGTTCAGATAGTTTGTCATGCATCCTAAGTAGAATGGAAAGGAGAGCGAGTGTCGATGGGTGATGATTCAACCTTACTCTGCAGACTGGTCCTTGCGTTTCTCATACATGGGGTTCGTTTCGAATCCATTTACCGGCTTTGTAGCGTCCCGAGACTTCTCATAGGATATAAGAAATCAAATGTTAGGTTAAATATATGTATTCTCAAGATGAAAGGGCAAATGGCGCCTCAGCGTGTCCCGAAGGCCAACCCACGTTTGCAGGAGTCAGACAAATTCTAAAGTTACCGCCAGCCGTCAGGTAGTCACATAAACAAAGCACTACGCTACCTCTCTTTTATGAGGAGCAACGTCCTCGGCGCTCCTCTTCGTACATCTCCTGCGCCGGCCATCGCAGAATATTCGGTACTATATAAAAACAACCACGAGCCTACCGCATACACCTATGACCGTCAACTGCTTCCGGGAATAGACGGTGAAGCTCTGGTCTAAAACATATATGTTACAGTGAAAACGGCATGAGCCACGCTCCCGTATGTAAGGAAAACCGTGGTGTCAGCTCCGACACCCAACCACGGATTTGTTATGGGAACTTCTGACATGAAACTTTATCAGATAGTTCACGACGGTGTCGCTTCAGTTGTTAATAGCTTGTTTGTGGAACACAGGAATAAGGTGAAACCAAATGCAGACGTCAGTCTAAATCCTTTCTTTGTGAAGGATTGAGAGAATCTCCGTCACCAAGGTAAATGCACCTCCTTCAATTCACTTCCCATTTTTCGCCTGTATCTTCATCTATCGCACTTTGATAGAGTCAGACTTCCTTCTATGTGTCATCATCCGGTCGAACCGTTGCCTGTCGGCTTGTTCGTACTGTTCTTCTTCGAACATCAGCCGATTAATTGGCAGAGTTTAGCAACACAAACGTGGGATGTCAGTAAGACAGCGGTGTCTGTTGGACAATAGTTTTTCCCGGATACCAGGTCGCCTAAAAAAATCAACGGTAGAACGAGGCGCAGAGAGAGACCCACGCCGGCTGCAGCAGAAAGTCTTGAAAAGCTCTTTATACCAAAGAGTCGTTAAAAAATGTCGGGTTCGCTTTCCGCTGCCACCAGTGTAGCGTCTCGAGACTTCCCATAGGGTGAAGGAAGGCATAAGTGAGGTTGAATACATGTATTTTGAAGACAACAGGAGAAATGGGGCCTGAGCATGGCCCGAAGGCCAGCCTACGTGTACAGAGGCCGGACGAATTCTAAAGTGACTGCCAAACGTCAAGCAGTCACATAAATAAAGCATTACAGGCTCTATCCTATAAAGGCAAATAAAACACATTAGTGTATATATTACAGTTAGAACGTGAATTATAGCATGGCCTAGAGTCCAGCCCATTTAAAAAAAACTCGATGATCAGCAAAGTGTCCACCACTCACGTATAGTACTTTGTTTATGCGGCCACCTGACGTCCGGTGATTACCTTAATATTCGTACGGCCTTAGTTCGCGTGGGCTGGTCATCAGTTAAAGCTCACGCTCATCCCTTTTCTCTCCTTAGTTTGCCTCTACTCAGACCAAATTAATTCCTTATTCTACCTGGTGGGAAGTCTTGTAACGCTACATATTGTTTTGTGACTCCTCATTTGGATAAATGCAAGCTTTGCCTGGCCCGAGGAACAGCCCTCCCGACACTAGTAAGATTTCTTGCATTACAGGCGAAATTGTAAAAATTCTGTTGATAGTGAAATTAATGGCGCAACATTGCTCGGTAAGATGACCCAATCCAAATGCGCTCATAAGCGTGTACGCGTTGGTGTACCCACACACAGTCCTTCACAGCTTAAGTCAGCGAACTCCAGCTCATGCTTTAACGGAGCGAGGCGAATATAAGTAGACAAATAGCCGTCTCTATAATTCAGTTCCTCTTTTGTGAGGCATTACCATAAGATCACAGCGACAGTACTCAAGACTACATACTTCAGTAACAGTGAATTTCCTGTACGGACAGTGGCCTCTATAACTCCAAGCTCATATTCACAATGTCGCAGCAATGTGAGGACTTTGAACCATACCAACGAGCCAAAAGCTTCACCTCCAAAAAACCGTAGACGAGAGAGCAGCCAAACACTGAAACTTCGATAAAAAGACGCATAATTGAGGCGAACCGAGATAATCGTAGTAAAACTTTTGTTTTATTGTACACCACCATTCCAAAAATAAATATGAACTGACTAGGCACTTCGGTGGTCAATCGTAAAATTACAGACAAGGAAGGCATATTTATGTACACACAGGAAGACGACTAGTTTCGTGCACAAGGAGTAGATCAACGAGACCGCCGTTCAGAGGCTTTGACTCCGCGAATGCTGAGATCTGACCGGCAATGACAACAAATCCGTCTGCTCACCTTTCGATTGTGTGATTCGAAATTCGGGTTCCACAGAGCAAGAATGAAGAGCCTAGTGGAAAACAACAATGATTATATAATGAAATGCGCGTGGAGAGCAAATAAAAGTGCAAATTCCAAACACAAACCGAAACCACGTCAAGAGGCAAAGGACTCGCTGCCGATTTGCGAAGGGTAGCAACGTAAGATTCCAAGAATGCTGGTCTCCTCGTTACCTCAGAATCTGCTTCTGTATCAGTGTCGGCTTGACCGGGGGGCGTGTGGCGTGGCGAGCTAGGAAGGGAGACAGAAGCGCTGATTCCCTCCCTTCTTCCCACATCCGACAGTGTCGGTGTCGCGACTGCTCTTGCTCCCTCACTGGACGAGTTGGAAACTTCAGCACCGACACCACGGGTTCGTGGGGAGGTGAGAGGTGAATTGAGCCAATGACCAAGACGACGAGATTCATGAATTCGGTTCGAAATCGCCTCCAAACTACTCATGGTCTTAGCATAGAGCAACTTTGCCGACTTCACCTCCACAGTTAGCCGATCGATCACCTGTTTTGCGTCCTTCAAACAAAACCAGGGAAATTAATGCGATGAAAATTTGCATTTAATGCATGGATGCCATTTACATAGAGCTTGTGGCTGGACCATGCATGGTATAATACTGCATGCTAATCAACACCAGTTCAGTAGTGTGGAGACAACCGGTCAGAATGGAGATCCCTCCCCATAGCACTTAACCAACATAAAAACCCGATTTTCGACATGACGTGAAGTAATCTACAACAAAGAACCAAGGGCCGTGTGCGAGGATTGGTAAAGTAGGAAATCGTGGCCGAGGCAACGCAACCGATATGTCATTCAATCCGCCAGCCATTTGACAATAAATTCGCCTTCGTAGCAGCCATTAACGCACAACGAAAAAACAAAGCTTTGGAAAAAGACACCGTCTACAAACCCATGGATTTATAAAGTTTATAGATTACGTTCACACCACTGTAGTTCAGTCGTTCGCTTACACAATAGATGTGCAACAGAATGCCGTCATCATAACTTAAATCAGCCATTCAGATGCAAAATGTTCAGCCAAAATTGTAATAAAAAACAAGGAAAAAAATGCATCAAGCGATGGACCAGGATATTAGAATGTTACACGTATGTAGGTCCAATCCCATGAAGGGCAAAGGACACATCGAAAGGCTATAATGAGGTGACCAATGCATTCCGCCAGGTGGCTGCGTCCTTATGGCCCTAACTGGAGGTTTCGGCCTCTGATCCACCAAGGCATAGATCTCGCTAGAGAGATGAACTATGCCAGTAATTTGAACATTTACATAGCGCAATAACAAGCTATCTCTCATGGAAGTGCGGTGTTGACCTCGATGGCCTCAACTAGTCTCGTAGACCTCGCTAATGCTCTAACAATCGACAGGAACATCGTGACGAAAAAAACCTTCTACAAGTACTGCCGAAACCTTGAAAAACTCAATTGCTTTAACTTAACCATTTTCAAGATGTCGACGGATGTATAAAGCAAAAAGATGAATGAAGATAAATCAAACAAAAGTAAGCAATTCCTTCGATTGACTTTTGTTTTAAGAATAAGCACGTCTTTTAGCGTTATAATTCAACAAAAAGTTGTAAAATTCCAGAACTGCATTGCCGTACTAAGCAGGTCATTTGTTTAACCTTCGGATTTGGTAGAGGCACACTTAAAGGCTCTGACAATGTGTCGTCCGTAAAGGACTTTGCGCTTGGACTGTGCCAGTACGCACGTACGTCAACTGCATTTGTTCACTGCAAGTGTCTCGTACCTTTGTCGGTGAAGATGTCCTATGGCGGAAAGAGAAAAGCAATCCTGATGCTAAAGGATAACTGCTCTAACTTATACTGATAAGTAATCAATCTTAGCGCGGCAGACGAGGCACATGTTCCTGATGGAAAATTCTGCAACTACCTCTAACAGGAGGGCTGAGAGGGACGTCGATCTTTAGTGACCACCAAATTCAGTGGTCTATAGGAAGGCCGCAAACCATTGAACACTAGCTATGAACCATCCGAGAAGCTTGCTGTACAGCCATCCACCTAACATGAATGCAAACACAAATTATGTGAACTAGCAATACCTCCATCAGGGAGGTAGAAAGGGAATTATCTCCACGGAAATACATAAAATCTCATGCTTTGTTTAAATGCTGTCGCCCTAGCCAATGTTTCGACAACACTATGCTAGTTGATGTGAGAGGTAAACCAGGGTATTCAAAGGTAGGGTAACAGTTACGTAAGACAGTAACTCCACTTTCAACTTTCTGTCTGGGTAATGGGGCCGCTGGGATGCTCCTCCAATGCACCTTGCAGTGTTCTAGCCTCTGTGTCATACTAGCAGCTCTAAGTCGACTATAACATTATCTTAATTGGGGTATTATGCCTTGGTCTCCAGAGAAGTCATGCGACAATACTCCATGCGTAAAATAGCAATTATGAAACGCATGGTAATTAAAAACCGACAATCGAAAAATTCCGATTAAAATTCTTTACATAGTATTACAAATTCATTCAACTATGGCAGTGGAATGAAACAATATGTGACGCCAGACACATTCAAAGGAAACAAAGTCAGCAATTTCGTCAACAGTAGCACATTACAGAATAAGCAGACTACTTATAACTTCATGAGTTCAGACAGATCAAACGAGCGTTCAATCGTAACTAACGAACACAAGGTCATAGATTCAGTGTTTCTCACAAATTGTTTCACAACATCACAGAACGATTATAAATGAGAGAAATTGCTCAAATAGAGCAGATGCTATAAAATCGCGTCTCCTAGAGGCTTCACATCTAAATGGCTCCGATGGTATGAAGGAATAAAGTTAATCGAAATAGTAAAACCAAATCCTTCACAGATGTACACAAAAAAAAGTTTTGATGGTCCCAAAAGGTTTGGAAAAGAGGCGCCTAATGCCTCATTGGTTGAGGTTAATGTGACAGCATAGGAATAATTCACTTGGCGATCCTGTGATGAAATGACCAATAAGGTGAGAAAGACCAACAGTTACAGCACAATTCACACGATGGGAACAAAATCAGCTATTTTTGCGATCCCAGTCTCTAAATTCCCTACAAATTGGCAAACGAGAGAAGCAAATTTATCGCCTTAGTGTTCCTACTATAACATGGGAACTTGAAACTGATAGTTGTTAATCCAGGGTCCCATAGCCATACGTCAGCATCGAGGAGAGATTCACATGCTCCAGTGGAAAGGAAATCCGTAAACACGAATATCCTAATAGGTGGACGAACGTCCGAAGCAAAAACGGCAGTGCGTGCGATGATATCGCATCACACGTGATCGCACACAATGGAGCGTATTAGTTCAGGTGAGGTCGCAGCCCAATGGAAAGGTGACCTGGGGCTGCGCGGTCAAATTTCAACCTGAACTGACAGCTCATAGAAATACACTGTCACCCGTTTGAGCCTGGGGCGTAGAATACATCTCCGTCTCCTCGTCACTTGATGCTACTGGCTAGCTAGTAGCGAGCTGTTTCAAGGACGAAGGATACCCTGAGACCTACGCATCAACCTTCAGGGAATTTGTTGCCAGAATCACGTTTTAAAACTCTCTATCTCACCCTTTATCAAAGAGCATAAAGTTTATGAGTAAACGGTTTTGTATATATTGAAAAAATTAAACTCGTTTCGCCGCGTTAACAAGCCCAACTCTCATCAAGACTAACCGAGGCTTCATGAGGACTTCAACTTACAAGTGGTATAGGGTACGGTAGACTGTATCAACTAACTAATTCATACAGGCAACTGATAGTACGCAAAAGTTACAAATAAAAAATGCAGCACCCTGTACCAAAAGTTACACGTTTTTTACCGGGTCTCATCTTTCAGATATAAAAGAACGATGTAAATAGGGAACAGAATCAAGGCCTGACATTAAATGGTGGATCTCGCGATTATGCAGATAATAAAGTTGCGGTAAAAGTTTAGTAACAACAACGCAAAGAACGTCAACACGATGAGATGGCTGAAAGATAGAGTGCTTTCCACTCAAAAAGCTGAATGAAGCACCACGCTTGAGGCGATAAAATAACGGTGAACTTTCTAAGCATTAAAGAATTCTGCGAAATGCATCCGCACTTACCTCCATCTTTCGATTGTAAGCATCCTGCATGTCGAAGTAGGGCCTGAAATAGAGTCGCAAATAAGCCAACAATATCTAAATCAACTTGTAAACGAATGAATTCACTAATATGTATCCAAGCGCTGAAACGATACCAAAAGACAGCCTCCATTACCGAATAAAATCGCTAAAACCGACAATCCATAGAAAAGCGCGACTTTGCGTGACACTCTCAATTCTAAGTGAGTTATGAGCGCATCGATAAAGTCTCGCGATTAGTTTCAGTCTCAACTAAGTTAGATCACACTGCTGCGACCAACGCAACATTATTGTGGACTACTGACAACTTCTACTACGAGAGAATAGTCCTTCGTATAATGACATAATGTACATCTCTAAGCATCAGGTGCATTTGCGTCACAAGAACAACCTGTTTGCACTAACTTCAGCCAAAAGACCACAAATGGAACTTACCAGATGTTTATAATATGCTTTAACCTGTACAAAGGTCTAAAAATGATTAAATGTTTTTCCGAAAGGTGGCAGATTCGCAGTATTAGGTTTTGGATGCACAAACACTTAAAACTTAGCTTTCGTACTTCAGCTGGTTAGAACGGCCCCAGAACGGTATCAGACCCTTCGCGCCATGCTGTACGCTAGCTACACACCATGCCCCGCACTATGAATTCTTTCACATTTAGGAAGGGATGAAAAAGATGTACTGGGAGTGGAAGCAGGAAGCAAACCCATTTCTAGAGATCAATTATCCTGACTTTCACCCCCCTAATGGTAAATTCTAACGCGATGGAAGAAACTTTGGAAAATCCTTAGGGGAGGAAAAGTCAAATAAAAATGAAGAAGCTACTTATCAGCGGTCAAAAAAAAGTTGGTGACGAAGCCGTCAGCTCTATTCCGGATAGATAAAACCCGGATAGACAGAGCTGGACAATGCCGAAGTAGAAATGAAAAGGAAGATGTGAATCTTAATCAGCACAAGATTATCACATGATTGATCTAGCGTTTATAGGACTAGTGATTGATATGGGTGGTAGCCTACTAATGAAACTCGCAAACAGGATGTCCAGAGGGATTAGTGACATTTCAATCAGGTATCCTGATTGCAAGTAAATTCTTTCAGCGTTTTCGGCACAATACTGATTTTGATGTATTAACCGACCTAAGATTTTGACTAAAAGAAGTGCCAAATGGGACAGCCGGAAGGAGTTGTCATACTTTGCTCGCTTATAAGAGTGGTTTGGCCACGTGAACCTATAATTATGGCTTTTAGTTTCGCTGAGAAGCACAACTTTTAGAGCGTGATGGTAGTCCCCTTAACATTACAGCACACCCTAGTCATCTAACCACATTCGCCATCAGAAAAGACCTCATGCCCTGGATCACAATTAGTATTTAAGGGCGCAACAAAACTTTTGTCAATAAGAGGTAACAGTGGGGCAAGGTGACAGCCTTTCATCAAGTGATTACTAAAACTGGGTGGTTACAAAACCAAATAATTAGAAAGAAATCGATCAATTGCAACTTACAAACGACCATAACAATAAGAAGAGAAAAGATGAGCACTTACTGTGACCTACGAATAGCCGTGCCCATACGACTGCGATGAAGGCGAAGATCTTCCTCGATAATGGAGCACTGAGCAAGAACTTCCTTGTGTTTCTTTTTGAGCTCATTCAATTCCATTTTGGTTTTGTTAACCTAAAGAAAACATTAGAAATTAAGGAAACTCAAAAGATCTTAGGCAAGATCAAGCAAAACCTCGAACAATAGCATACCTTTTGTACAGCGGCGTTAACCGCTTCTAGCTTTGATTCCTCCCCTTCCACAAACTTAGCAACATCAATATTGTAGGACTTCAAAATAGACACCGCCTCATCGTGCTCTGTCCGGAGAGTACTGAAGGCTTCAGAATTCAGTTGCAAATCCACAAGCAATTTCTTCTTCTTTGCTTGATTCTCATAGAAAGGCCGCGATTTTTCAATACTCGATTTAAACTTCTTAGCGTAGGCTGATAGTACTCGGGAAGCTTCAGACAAGAGGGACTGGTAATCTTGACGGGCCTTCTACACCGATTAGTTAGAAGCGAACACCCACATCAAGATTAACTTCATTGCTATTTATTAGCGAAGATGCATAATTAAGGGTATTCAGTCGAGTCTAGACGCATAGAAAACTATAAGCAACACACTTGAACGTCTTCAGTGATTGCCACGGGCACAATATCGGAGTCAGAGTCCATCATTAACTTTGCTTACAATATTTGGAACCGAAAGAAGTAAAGAGTAATTTTGTGGTCTTAATAAAGTAGAATACAAGCACGCAAGCATAAGCGGACACGCAAGCCATCCAAGACGCGCGCCAAAGAGACAGCAGGAGACTTCTAGGAAATCAAACGACAGCAAAAATGAATATTACTATTTGTGGTGCGTTTCAAACAAAGTAGCACGATATTTATCATAACAAAAAATAAAATGCTTAGGTGCATAACATTTTACAACTTATCATTAAAGTGAGCGATTCAAAGCTTTTCGATATTCCATGCAAACTAAATAGGTTTAAATATTTTGCTGCACCAAAACTTTAAGCTACGATTTTATCTTAATTTTCACTTGCTCACGTTATTGCAGCAGGTTTTGTCTTTCTTACCTTACGGCCACTTCCAACTCAATTTTAAACTCCTTAAACATAAAAGTAGATAAGAATGCCCTATGATATCGAATTTACGGTTCTATAGGTTTTGTTCAAACTTCTGGTGGGTTGTTCGAGCGTTTGAGGGGCGCTGATCAAATGCATGCCACCTACATGGCGTTGTAACACCTCTAGATTTCTTGTTAGATTGTGGAATACATCGGGCATATCTGAGCACTTTCATTTTGATAGGTGAGCAGGGGTAGAGCTATAGTTAGCCTAAAGATCAGCGTAAGGGCTCGTCGTCTATTCAGGCAGTTGCCTAAACGTGGTAAGACAGTAACTCCAACACCATCTGTAATGCTTTGTTTATGTGAGTACCTGACATTTGGCGGTTACTTTAGAGCTTGTCTGACGTCTGTACACGTGGGCTGGTCTTCCGGCCACGCTCAGGCCCCATTTGCCCTGTTGTCTCCAGAATACATGTATTCAACCTCACTTATACCTTCTACTACCCTATGGGAAGTCTCGGGACGCTACATCATCATCGCCCAAATCCCTCTCTGACGTTTCCTCAGGAAAAGTTTGCATACGCTAATTTTATTTGACATTGTGATAGATTGGAATCAGTGGTATGAAGGGAGGGAGGCGACTTTGCCCAATGCGGGGCTTAAGAAGAGTCCGTCCCTCCTCCCGGTATGCTTCCATACGCCCACTCTGACCTACATGGTCGATCGGAACAATAACTTAATGCATTACAAATGCAGGCATGTTCAACAGAATTGTCTATTAGATTGCGTCTTAATTTAGCTAGTGCTAAAACGTAAAGTGAACGGTCATCAAGACTCTCTAAATTAGCATCGCATACCAACCTTTTTATTAAGTGCATCAAATCGAACCGTCTGGCAGGTACGAAATTACTCGTCTGTTCATTTTTTAAAACCATATTATTGTTAAGTATGCTCTGAATAAATTTTTGCTTTGTTTTAGACTTAGGTGCTGCTTGACCCACGCCAAAATTTTATCACCACATTGCAGAACGATGTTAGATCAGCAATGCCAAGAACTAAATGTCGAATGTTTAACTTTGGTCAGTGGCATAAGGTTTGCCATGATTATGCAGTTTTAGCCACATACAAAATGATACCGAGGTTTGGCGTCTTTCAACTTTCCTGCAAACCTAATTGGACATCATAAGCTTGCCAAACATCTATTTTTACTAGCTAGAAGAAAATAGTGTAATGCTATGTCTTTATGACTATCTGCGTCTGGCGGTTACCTTAGCACGTCTCTTGCCCTTGCATCTTTTGCCTTAATACATGTATTCACTCCCGACCCATTGCCTTCTGCTTAGTGGGAAGTCTCGTGAAGCTACTCATAGTATCACTAGCATAAATTAAATGCCATCGAACTTATCGGTCCTTAACTTATTGTGTGTTCTTGTTATCTTGTTACCTAGACCAACGGCTAAATTGACAAAAAACAAAGTAGAGTTATTAATGCCACTGTTGTTAACTCAAGAATGTTTTGAAGGTTTTAATGCGGAAACTAATATCCTAACGCAATACCTTACATGCATTATTTTATTTCACTGAGATTAACTATGTTGCATAAGCAGAGCCTTAATCATTTTAAATCCCATTTTAACGATGCCGAGGCACCGATTTCATTTTCAGTATAGATTGTGCCATGTTCTCTAGCAATCAAAGTCATTATGACTTTCACTCTTCCATAGTTCAAGCGACGCTCCAAGTTTCGTGTTCAATTGCTCCTAACAAGTAGGAAAAATCCGAATTTGCGTTCCATCATCAGCGACTATGGCGACGTTACTTCTCCATGTTGCTTCTGGAAGGCACAAATTTAATAGGGTTTGCTTTCATTCCCTTTAATTAAGCACTTCCACAAAATCAAAGCAAACGTACAAAATTATTTACTCTAACAAAATTTATTTTGTTTGCCTGCTCTTAAATGAATTCAGTCATGCGTTGTCAATTAAAATCGAAACTGATTTCAAAGCCTCTTCCACATGAATGAGCACAAAGCCAACCAAATCAAACAAGATTGTATGGAGAAAATAACGCTTATTCGAAACAAAGTTAGCGGTTAATCTCGCTTCTTTGGGAGTTAAAACAATTAACCAAACTTACCTCTTCTTGTTAAAGACCATCTACTTTGCTCCCTAATAATTTACTCAAGGCATGGACGTTTAAGGACAAACTATTCATGCATAAATTATAATAGCATCAAAATTAACTTTCTTAATCAGAAATATAAAAAAGCAGGCGTAATGTGTTGGTTTTGGAATAAAATCATCTGTTACGCTAAAGCGAATTTATAACCAATCCAAATGTTGCTAAAAGCGTCGCGTCTACTCTAACCAATCAAAAATCAAGTTGGGTGTCCGCGCGTGTACACAATTTTTGCGTGCGTTTGTTTGCACACGCACAGCCATTCGGCTGGTGGTAATTGTCTCCACAAAGCTGAGCCGAAACCTCTGCGCCTGAGTTCACTTCACTGGCCATATCCACTGGGTTGCTTCCACGACGCCTCTCAACGTGACCGTAGTGCTTTTATCTCCCCCATTTCTCCACAACAAAGCGACATTTTCGGTTCAACGAACTGTTTTCAAGTGGTGCGTGTAAGTTTGAGCCTACTCACTCACGCGATTTAGCACAAATCTTCTCACAGCCTATGTAAAGGTAGGGCTATCTCGTTTTATACATATCAACTGTAACCTCATCTATCTGCGGCGCACATTTAACAGGACAAGTTGATTGCTTGACTAAAAATAGCTTTAACCTCCCATAAAATAACAAACAAGGCGAAATAGTTTTATAAAAAATTGTACTTAGTAGTCTACAAGTAAAATTAAGTAAATAAAATACGGACATTTGCTTTAACATGATTTATGAGTTTGAGGATTATCAGGGAAGAGGAAGTGTCGGTTACGAAAAGGCGTAATCATAAACGTGTATGGAGAATAAATAAATATCTCTATTTATCAAACCAAGTGTAAGCTACCAGAGAAACTTGTATTATTCACAATTTTTTTTTAATTTTCTTCGCAGGGATCAATGAGTGCGTACAAAAATGCTGAGACAATTGCAGCTGCCAAAAACTGGAAACGCGGTAAGTAATGCATTAGTGTTGACAAGTAAGTACATTAATAAAGGCAATCGAAATCCATTTAAAGCACTTCACCTGGCGAGGATACAGTGCGATTTTGAATGCTAACCTTTTCTGTTGGCCATCACGAAGTGATTGGTTTTGTAAAGGAGGTGCGCACAAGCCAAAAGTGTCTTGGTCTCACTCTGAACTTTCGGCAACAGTGAAGGATGTCCGGGTAGTCTGACCGCAGGTCTGTCATGGTGCTATAAAGACGGAGTGCTTCTGATCCCATTGCAATACAAATACTCACTTTAAATCACATACTTAAATTAATGTAAACAAAAGCACGCATCGAACTACCGAATTTGCAAACGAAAATCTAGTACATGTCAGAAAGTTAGCAAGGAAGTAAATTGGATAGCAATGTCAGAGGCTAGAAAAAGTGACAAACGATTATAGGCTACTGAAGAAGCCAAGAAAGTCTTCTCTCTCCCTACCTTTCTACTGTTAAGGCCACTCTGGAATTAACCAGCTAGGCGGACTGTTTGTGAATGGTCGTCCGTTGCCTGAGTCAACACGTCAGCGGATCGTTGAGTTGGCACAGGGCGGTGCTCGACCATGCGACATCTCACGCCTCCTACAGGTCTCTAACGGATGCGTATCGAAGATCCTCTGCAGATTCCATGAAACAGGGTCCATACGACCCAAGGCCATCGGAGGCAGCAAACCACGGGTAGCCACTGGTGCGGTGGTTCTCAAAATTGCCGCCTATAAACGCGCCTGCCCGTCCATCTTCGCATGGGAGATTCGTGAACGCCTCCTCCAAGAGGGAGTCTGCTCCCAAGCCAACATACCCAGCGTGTGTTTTCGAGACAATTGTTAAATTTTCACCATTGTAATGATATTTATGCGAAGCTTTTCACATGCCTGCTCTTTACACCTACAATATTTATTTGTCGACGGTTAAGGACGTTCAGTCTAAACCCTTCAATAAGGATTATTCTTTCTGTCTTTTAATCCAAAATGAATGGTGAAAAGACAGTGGTTTTGACAGCTGGATTATTATGCGCTTCAATACGCAAAAAAATTAATCGCTTCAAATAATAAAAAAAAAAGAAACTAACAATAGCATCACTATTAATTGTAACAACCTTAATCGCTTGAAAGAAAAACCATATCACAATTAAATAACTTGTTTTTACCTGAACATATGCTATTTGGTTTAAAAAGGTATCGTCAATTAACCGAGTGCTGCGAAACCTCTCCGCGGAGAGCAAGAATTCTCCACTCGATTACAACCTGCAACACCACGACAATGCGAGCACAACTTCACCAAACTCAACTTCGGCGACACCTCCAACACCTATTGGGGGCAGGAGTCTAGACCATCTTGGATACCTCCAAGAGCATCGACAATCGTATGCAGCGTGGACGGACTCTTGGTCCGTGCCAAGGCTAAGTAATTACTATGGCGGCTACGACAACACTAGTGGGGAATTTGGAGGATGGCAACTGCAGTGGCCTGAGTTAACACCAGCTAGGCGACTTGCAAAGTCTGAATCGCCCTTGGTCCACTGGTCTTCCGATGGTTTCGGAGAGCATAAGTGCGGTAAGTCATTACATTTTCAAGGTCAATTTTATGTCTGTCCAAAAAAAGAGACCTTTTGAAATTTGTCAACATTCTCGTTCCAACACTTCCCGACTGGTATAAGAGATTAATAGGGACACTTTTTACCATAAGATGGATATGGTAACGCCTCAGGACATTTGCCTTACCTCTTATTTCAATGTTTTGATAACACATTCAGGAAATTTTACCTTTCTTTTACGGATTCAGTTCCATGTTTGCAAACTGAACAGCAGATCGGATATTTAGCGGATCCTGTCGAAGCCTATAAGCTTCAGAGTCTCCGCTCATTCAGTCCAACTCCAGTGCGAATGACAGCATTTGCAGGAATGGAAGCTTCGCGGGTTCAGCAATATCGTCGAATTCCATTTCCAAACATAGACCAAACAGTGGTCTCTGAAAGAGGTGTGTCCTTCATGTTTTTCGAATTATGATTCCTCCGAAGGTCAGTTAAATCGCTCCGCTTGGTAGTGAGAGCTTTTAGAATTCAATTTTAAAGCAGACCTTTGTTTTCTTATGTAGCAGAGGTTGAGGAGTTGCAGCACCAGGAAGTCTTCATGCAAGGAGATGGACTAGATGCTAATTTGCGTCCAACTGAAACTCGAATTCACATGTGGCTATCCAATCG
Source organism: Hydatigera taeniaeformis (assembly GCA_900622495.1). NCBI lineage: Eukaryota > Metazoa > Platyhelminthes > Cestoda > Cyclophyllidea > Taeniidae > Hydatigera > Hydatigera taeniaeformis. The sequence continues at coordinate 103,992 of UYWX01020343.1, read as the reverse complement.
GAATACGAAGTCGTCTGTTCCCTACGCCCCACCACCGGAACCAACCGCCTCACGATTCGGTAAGACATCAAAAAAAAAAGAAAGCGTTAATTAGTTTATCGGTGTTCTGTTTTTTTAGACTTCAAAAATGCATTGTTGACTGATAGGTTATTATGCCTAGACGTCAGTAAAGTTGAGAAAAGACATTCCTCATCAAATAAACCAGTTAGACTTCGAGACACTGGTATAAATCAGAGGCCAGTAGAGCACCCAAGGAGCCTCTTTGCTGACTTTAAGAGCTAAAAGGATTTCAGCGTTTAATTTAAGGCCTTCTTTGCTATCATTGCCACCAAGCTAATAGTACCTTCGTTCATGAATACCAACAGTAATCAAATTTCAGCATTTTATGAAGAAATTAGGCAAACTAGTAGTCATGTTTTTAATTAACAGAATTTGAAAGTTCACTACTGGGCGAGCACCAGCATGAGCCACAACCAACAACAACTACGGAAATTCTTCGTCGTTCCTGGACTCATAGTGGAGAATTGTGCTGACCACCTTCACCCTCGCCACCACATCCCACTGTATCAGTCGGACTCGATGATTTCTGTTGTGCATGTGAGACACAACGTCTATTGAAGCAGAATTTCCTCCAACTAGTTTCCATCAAGTGTATGAAATTGTGTAAACCTTTAGTCACTCGCATCTTCAAAATCATTTCTTATCAAATTCATTGGAAGAGAATTAGTATATGTAGTATATTTTGCCTTAGTTGTATCCAAAGGATTTGACTGGTGTAAAAGTGAAGAGGAATATCAAATGCACAGTGAAATTAAATATTTAATGAGCCGCAATTTATGCCTCATCTCTTACGTAACTCATTCTACAATCACTCTCCTATTGTTATCCTAGCTGAAATTACATAACACTGACACAAATCACCGCATTGAATAACGGTGAATAAAGTCTCGAATAACGATATCGTTTAAGCGAATGTTTAAACAGGAAGGTTTGAGACAGGAGCGCAAAACAGTCTGTTTGATCACGAGGATGGTCATCGTGCTTAGCCGGATGTCCAACCATGAAGCCATGCCAAGAGACATCTGTTCCATTTTTGTCCGACTGTAAGTATTTAGCCAACTCGAATGCATTTCATAGAAAATTTTTAGCGCCTTTGTAGCGACCCGAGACTTCTTCATGGGCGGAGTGCTTGAGGAGAATCCATATATTAGGCAAAAGGGAGGAAAATTAAGCAATTAACATAGCCCAGACGTTGGCCCACCCTAGATAGACAATAGGTTTTAATAGTGTGACCGCATAAACAAAGTAGTGCAATACATTGCCTGGTTTATTCGGCTGCCCTGTGGGCATGTTCGATTTAGCGGTCAAATTGCTCCTAACGGGTTAGCTGATTTTCCAGTCCGACCAAAGTCCCACATCTTGACTCTCTGCCCAATTACATTGGTGGTAGCAGACTGAACTTAACTTTTAAAAGTTTCTTTTTAGTATTAATGAAATGCGCATAATTCGGTTAGCGGAACCTCCAGTCCGACCACGATAGAATGGTGTGATGTCTGCCTTGAGCATTCGCCCTACCCTTGTGTTCCGTAGGCAAGTTATTACCATCCGACCGCAACCATCTTGGAAAGATTCGTTTCTGAATGTTACCTCTCATAACCGCCTTCTGATATTGACATTGCCATTATGCCAAACCCCTTCCACATAAGTTGTGCTTAGATCCTTATCTAAATTTACAATTCAGTTGCTAGACCAGTCATGAGGACACATTATGTCTAACAGAATATTCAGTCATCGAATCGAACATAATCGCAGATCCGATAGAATTTACTGAAGGAGCTAGGTGAAGCTGCAGTTAAGCATCTCCCCTCAATCATATTGGAGGCGACGACTTGCACTAGTGTTTTATTGATACATAGGTACAGGAGTTTTATTGAGGCGTTTGCTCGACATTCTCTCAAAGGAAGAGAGTGGCAGTGTAAAAATCTGTCTGACTGTCCGAATGAGTAGCTAAATTAAAACAAGTACTGCAGCTCCAAACGGCTTAATACACATTCACCTTTGTTTGTGATTGATGGGAACCCAATTCGAACGCGGCTCGAGGGTGACGAACTCATGAAACCATAGACGTTACAAAATTATAATCTTCCATTTTAAAACCATATTAAGCCATGCAAAAGAATCTTCTCCTAAATAAACCCCAGAAGAAGAAATCTGGACAGAAGGCAATTACTATTATAATGATTTGCTCATGTTGCTACATGATGACTGGCTGTTACTTTAGTATTCGTCTTGCCCATTTACGAGGATAAGGACTCATACCGAGAGTTCTTACTACATAAGCATATAGATGCCAAAATTGACACTACTCTGGTTCCCCTTAGGTGTGGGACTGTGTTCAAACCCACTCTCTCTGTTATATACTTGTTATAAATCAGTGTACCAACGTTTATTCCTGAACACGATTTATAGTCATCGGAAAATCCTGCCTACAATTCTTTTCTCGAACTGGACGGAACTCTGTCTTGACTTGACTATGATGAGAACGTCGTGTTTAATGCCTCAGCAACATGATATTTGATATCTGCAGTGATTGTCTCATAGGGGTTCCTCCGTCACCGGCTATTCTGTGATAGCTGGCGAGGATGGAGAGCTAGGTACCCGCTAAGGGCATCACCTAATAGAAAAGTTAAATAACGTGAGAATTTGTTCAGGCGCCCATCTGGTGTTTGTCTTGGGATAACCGAAGGCACAACCTCATCTCAAACTTCTAAACTGCAAGTACACAGAGTAATACTTTGTCTATGTGACTACATGAAGTTTGGTGGTCCCTTTAGGAATTGTCTCGTCTTTTTACACGTGAGCTGGCCTTCGGGCCATGCCCAGGCCCATTTATCCTGTCGTCTACAGAGTACCGGATAAAGCCTTTTATGCCTTTTATCTAGTAAGAGACCTCGGAAAGCTATGCAACAAATTACATGCATAATTAACGTCGAAAAGAAATGATATGATAATGTTCCACCAAAAGTTGCGTAAAATATGCACACGTAATATCAGGCTTCCTTAGCACACTATTAACTTAGTTAAAAGTGAAAAAAAGTATTTGGTTACCAAGGCAACGATGCGTTCAAGCATTTGGTTAGCAGACATTTTGTGCTTGAGTTCAACACTTTCCCACAGGAGCTAATTCCCAGAGCAGTACAAAATCAATCTAATAAAACATTTAATAAAAAAATGAATAATTATACACAGACATAACTGCAGTCTCTTTAAGGAATTTTAGCTTAAAACAACGAAGTGCTGACTCTTAGCAAGCGAAATCGAGCATGTTTCATATGTTAACAAAAATTAAAAAATCCAAATTAAAATATGAAACTATAAGCTTGACTGTATATTTTAATAAACAATAATTATTGCTGTTATTTATTCACACTCTTAAGGAAGCGCGTTCTGCGAGTCCCCTGTGAAAGTGTTTTATTTTCGCGTTTTGGGGATTGGTGCCGAGTTATGTTCACTCCCTAGATTGAGTGAATATTTCAAGAGGTCATAATTATAAGGATAAACGTCTCGTTGTTTTTGTTGCTTCAAGGATGTTTTCACTATGAACCGTCCTAAATCTCGAAGCAAACGCTCCAGGGTTTCACTTGTTCGGAGTGAGAGCTGTCGTAGTGATGTGGATTTAAGTGATGACAACAGTTCACTGCATATTTCCGTCCGTAGTGGTAGCAATTCTCCCGCGAACGATGTGAAGCCACCCCTCACTGTTGATGAGACTGGAACTTTATCGGACACGAACACCGATGTTCTGCCTACTGGTGAAATAAATAAGCTTCGAATTCGAAATGGATTTAAGCTTGATCAGTGTCAATCCCCTCATAAAGACAGGCATGACGAGTCTAAATCCATTGCACCAGAAGTCTCCGTAAGCCTAGAGACAGATAGCAATGGTCCTGCTAACAACCAGTCGACCAACCTCAGCAAAACTACGAAACTGCACAAAAGCGCTTCCGCGTCTTCTGATCTACCAGAAAGTTCTCTGGAATTATCAAGCTTGACAAAGAATAGAACGCAAGACGTTAATCTCCCCCCATTTGAGGAATCTATCATCGAGGGTTTTTCCATTATGGCCTTCAACACGGCGTCGGACTTGGAGGTCGGTTTTTCGATTCTGGCTTCTCTTCTTACATAATTATTTCCGTACATCCCGACCAATATGATTCTAACGCAAGCATAGGTAGGAACTCGGCCCACAGATTTTCTCAGTTTTCTTTCATAACAGCATAGTAATTTCTGCTGCTGTTACTAAATATCCGCCCTCAAGGTTGACTCAGTGAACGTTGTCCTCATGCTTTTTGTGAATGCTTTCTATTTTTTTCAAGCGGTAGATTTAAGTTTTTCCTCCCCTCCTGTCCCTAAAGCAGTTGACAACCATTTGCTTGACAGAAGTGGCAAATGGATTGTATTTTTATTTCATTGAAACGTGTTGATTTTTTCTGTCAAAGATTAATTGTGGCATGATCAGCCGTAACATTATTTTTTGGGTCACTGTTAGAAGCTCGCTACTGTTTCTGCGGATTTTGCCTTCTGTTGCAGAATAAAGTAGTTAGTGCATTCTATAAAAGCCTAACCTAGGTATTTCTTCTTATGCATACTCATAAGTGTGGAAATGGGTTTTCACAGTGTCTTATTGTTGACTTTGAGCTTTTATCCGAGACGCGTATTTTTTCTGATTTGTGCGCTGTCACCAACTCCCGAGTCCTCTTCGGGCGATTAGTGAGTGCTCACAAATACTACTTTTGCTTCCCCTTGTACCAACCCCTTATACCAGCCTCCCAATGGGGCTTTCTCCCTTATTACACAGCAAATTTCGTCTAGAAGTCGTGGTGTCGAGGGTCCCATAGGTTTCGTGACACAGCTGTTTCGTCTCTTATATGATTTACTGGAGGTCGACCCCTTTTCCCCTACCCTCCCATCGTGATTCACATCCGCCTTTGTTGCTGTTCGACAACCGGATTTGTTAATATGTCGAAGGAAGCAGTAACCAAAACGGGGGTGTTTTCACCGTGCGTGTGTGCGGCTTAAAGAGGCACCGACGTCATCCTGTGCGCTTTTTCGTCTGTGCGTCGGTGCGTGCGTACGTGCATGCGCGTGCTTATCTACTTGCCATCTCTTATTTGCAAGGGGTGGAGTGGCTTAGGTCTGAGTTGAGGTGGTTTGTTGCGTCGCCTTTGTGCATAATTTTCCCAAATTGTGATCATGTTGTGTCGTTCTACTTATTTCCGAAGCGAAAGCTACTCTTCCACTTTCCATTATCTGTAGGTAGTCATTTTCAAGACACTTTCATGACTTGAAATGTTATCCACGACTTAGCTACTTAATGTACGTGTCAAGGCTGCACTGATCTTTTGGCTCCAAAACAGTTCTCAAAATTCATCTCGTCGTTTGATAGTTTACAAGTTCAATAATCAAAATGCAGATAAACAATTGTTCCATTTTTAGGGTTAATGTGTCTGCTTCATTTTGGTCGGCTATTCATCCTTACAATAACTTGGCACATCTATAGTTTTAGTGTTTCGTAATTTTCTTTGCATTTGTTCAAGTACTTGGCACATGAGCTTGAGAGATTTTAAGTCCGTTCTTCAAGTTCAAATGTTCTCCATCGTAACTCCATCTGACAATAGAGTTAAGATAATCCATGTGTGATATCTTTTTAATGCAACCTTGAGTAATTTGCTTAATGCCACTGGCACGCATTCTGTAGCTCTACCTGTTCAGTGCCATTGTTAGTGCTGGGGTCTGCTAACTCCAGGTAAGAATCACCACAAACTACTCTCTGGATCTTAGTGAGCGCGTTTTGGAAGGCCCTTTTGAGACCTTACTATTGCGAACCGTGGAGGAGATGGTTTTGTTCCTCCTTTGGTGTTATGCTTTCGCTATGCCACATGGCTTCTATCACGCTGGACGAGGTGAGTCAGTCACCAATGCTTTCTCTGTAATAAACAGCTGTGTGCGCGCACGGGGGTAGAGGGTGAGAGTGAGAGAAATACGAGGGGGATGGAGGGGAGGAAAGGGAGAGACAGCAAATGTAGGAAGCGGGTTAGGTTAGTGGGTGGATGGATGGACTGATGGATGCGCAGGTCTGTAGTTAGAGGGACAGCATAGTGCTGCCGCTGGTGATTGCTATCTCTTCTCCCCGCACCGTAACCCTCTACATTTATACACAAATCCCTCTTTCGTATCTTTGTCTCGATTCTGACTATCCTCGAGCGATCGTCAAAACTTATGCTACGATAAGGAGCACATTAAGTAGGCGTTCTCGTGAACTGGGTCATACTCGGCTAAAAGGACTTTTCTGTAGTCCAGAGCACCCGTGGTGGTAAATTGCGTAGGTATTGTCTTAAGTTCATTGGTTAAATTTTGGGATGAAAATTTTCTTGCCATTGCGACTGTTCCATCCAGTTTTAACTCCTGTTTTCGCTGATCTCAAATGCTTTGAGTGTGTACAACGTGGTACCACTACCAATGTCTTTTTATTCTTTCAATGACTGACATTTTAGTTAGGTTAGCTGTAGATAGTCACAACGTCGTTTCCCTTCCACACCATGATCCAGTCACATCGGCCCACAAACCACGGAGCCAAGTCTGTTCGTCTCTCATCGTCTCACTTGTTTCTATTTGACATGAATTCATGACTTACCCACCGTTTTGCCTGTTGCGCTGGCTGTGTTTGAGACATTGATTTTCGTGTACCATTTCTGTTGTAGTCTTTAATTTCTCAGAGCTCATACCATCTTTACCCTTTAATTAATAACGACTATAATTGTGAGATGAAATTTTCCCAACCACGAAAGCTCTGTTTTAAACGACTACCTTCTCCTACATTATTAGGATGAGGAAGTCATAACTTGCCACATCGGTATCTCCTCGTGTGCAAATCCCATCGCTGATGCTGTATTATTTTAAATACTAAAGTCCACTAATGGGTTGCAGAAACCGCAGCTCATCTGCAATGTGCTTATTCTTGGGTTTATGACATTTAAATCTAGGCTTATGCTATTTGTTATTTTCACTTCCAGTTGATGGATTTGTGTAGACAGGCAAACTGCTCCTTTAAAAGACACATTTATGCAGTAATCATCCTGGTTTGCAATGGGTGATGAGTGGCTATCTTCCCCATTTCATTATCATTTGTGCCACTCTCATGCCATTTCATCGGGTAGCAACGCAAAGGTCGGAGCTGAATATACGGTTAAATGGAATTGAGACTGTACCTTGATTAATGCTTAAACATTGTCAAATTATTGTGACAGTTTGCCTGTGTGTGCATGCTTCCAATACGGCACAGCACAAAACACCAGTTTCTGGGTGCATTTTTGGCGGCTCGGTAATGTGTTGCGACTTGTTTTGCCTGATTGAACGTTAAGTTCACACAACCGTGCGTGCGCATGCTAGGCTGAGAAGTTGCTATGCCCACTCACGCACGCAAAGTCGCCATGTGTGTTTACGCCTCCCTGAAATTGGGAAGTCTTCCTCGTTCCCCCCTCTCCTCCCTCCTCCCAGCAACTGAAGTAACGACTTTCTCTCCTTCTTTCTTCAGCACTCACTGCCACCTTTTTGCGTTAGGGTTTTCAATCGTTGAAGCCACGCGATCACACTCCATTGAAGTGTCCTTGACTGTAATTAGGAGCAAAATCATGCCCTCTTAAAAACACCTGTCCTTTGTGTGTACATCCAGGACCACTTATAGGTCTGATAACTGATAGAAACGATCGTTTCATTTTGCATGTTACTGTGGTTGTACTTCGAGATCAATCTGTGTTCAAAGATGCCTCCAAACGCCAACTAGAACGGCTTCTTTTCCTATGCGAACAGTCAGCACGATTATCTCGTGTCTGTATGTGTGCGCTCGCGGATTTTTTGCTTCTTAACTAGCGGGGGACGCGAGTGCTACCACCATCGCCGCTGCAGACAGTAGCAGTAGTAGCAGCAGCATCAGCAAAAACAATCTCAGTTCGCTGTGTGTTTGTGTGTGACAGGCAGAGAGGCGTGAGGCAGCAACACGCGCGTGTCATCATGACACGACTTCTTGTCAATTTGCAAGTTCATAAATTACTGCTTTAGATAATCCACCAACTTCGTCCCAATGTAGTGAGGATGCCATTATATCTTTCCATGGGTCATGTTGATCTCCTTGCCATAAATATTTTACGATATCTCTTGCTAATCCTGAGCAGCTAATTGTACACTGGTCATCATTGTCACCACTATAACTTCTTTATGCGTTTTCAGGTAACGGTTTTTAGCAATCTATTGCCGTGAATGCCGCTTGTTCCTAGTCGAAATTTCTTGCATAAAATTGGATACGTTGTTTCTCCCCTGCTAAAGCCCATCCAGAAGTTATGTATGATTTATCGCCTTGATAATCTCTTTCAGCAGTCAGCATCATTCAAGTTCGTGTTTGTTTGAAGGACCACCTTGAGTGCTTCTGATGACATGTGACGGTTTTTCTGGTTCACAATCAACTGTTCTTGTCTCGGCATTTGAAGCGTTCTTGTCTGGAGCAGTGAAAGTGGTGTCTAGTCGCCAGCTTAGGGTCCAGCTTGGTAATTTTCCGGTGATATTGTCAGTTTTCTATACTATGTTCGCACGCCTTAGTTAATGTCGGTGCTTGGTGGTAACGCTCCCTTCTAAGCATACGTTGAAATAGATGATTTGGCTAGAACGTTTTGAAGGCAATATGGGTTCGTTCATTTGCATCACCAACGCATACTTCAACGATAGGCGCTGAAGTGACCTTCCCGTGCTTGGTGATGTGTCTCTGTTCTAACCAATCATGGGAATGAATTTTATGGTTCTCTTTTCGTACTTATGTCAAAGTCAACAGGTTCATTTCTATAAAACTCAAAAGTTGAATTCATGAGTTTATTTTACTCTTTTCGTTGCAACATTCTCAACACTTTACTCCTACGGGTTTTCACTGCGATTGGTTTTTTATATTCCGTTGTTTTTATGTTATCCAAGCAAAGAGTTGCTTTTGAAAAGAGACACTGGAATTCCGCTGGTAAAACGCACTAATTTGGGTATTGGCGGTATATGAAACGAGAAGATTGCGTTGACTCTGGTCAACTCAAATAAAGTTCCCGATGTTTTGCTTCTTTCTTTGCTGTATGTTAGTTCAACAGGGATTGTGTTTCACTGCATTCAGGCCTGCAGCAGGTAGTACGTGTGGATAGAGCGGATTCCACTCCAGAGACTATCCTTTCGATGGTCACTGCTTCTCTGGCCCTTCCTTTTCTTCATCCTCCTCCCACTGCCCCATGATTTATCGCCACATTGGTGTTCTTTTTTGCCAGTCAGTTGGCTAATGCGTGCATGGCTACACAGGTTCACTTTAGGAGGTCTGCACAAATACCTATAGCTAGGCATCAACTGCTTCTGTCGGAAGATTTTCCCACGCCTGTATGAAGTATGTTCCGTTCTGACTCTGATGTCTGCACACGTATGCGCTCATTTTCCTAGGTCTGTACCTGTTTTCATGGCAAAAGGGTCGTTTGTTTTGCAAAGTGTAGTTCGGTTATGTTTGATACCCTTCGCAGAGTATGGACTTCCCTCTTGTGACGGGTTTGCCTTCGTCGTATTGGTTACTGGGGTCCCTTGCTGACCACGGGGCGGAGGTGGAGGGTGATAGAGAAATCGTGTCCTTACTTTCGTAGGTTGGGCATGCAATGGTCGCAACTTTGGTCGCCTTTTCGTGGTTGAAGCATGACCTAATTAGATGCAAGCGCAAGTAATGGGTTTAATGCAGTGTGAAGAAAATGCAAAGCTACTGTTTATTTATGCTGCATCTGGAAGTGATTTCCCGCGAAAGGACCTATTGACAAAATCCATTGCAAAAATTCACACTTCTCACATGACTCTTCCTCCTTCACTCCGTTTGGCGTTTTCGGATTCCGTACGTCTGTCTGCATGCATACACACACGGTAGGCAGTGAATAATTCATTATCAACCTAGTAATTAGACTCGTTTTCACCTTAGCCCTATGATTGTTTGGTTACTATGGCAATGCAACTTGTTTTAGTCTGTAAACATTTGCACTGCTGCTGATGTTGGAATGTGCTTAATAGAGTTTTGAACTCGATGGTAGTTAGTGGCTCTCTCGTTTTGCTAAAAATTGTTTGAGTAAGTATCACTTCCCTACTGCACCATCTCTCCACTTTACTGAAACTGATCATTCTAAACTAGAATGATTCGACGAATACTTTCGTAAGAGCTCAACCCAGGTAAGAAGTAGAATCTGGCTACCTTAAGTAAGTTTCATCGCAAATGAAAGTAAGCTTTGTTGCGACAAAAACAAACTGTGAGCTTACATCTTCCGTGGTATGTGTTCTCTGGCAAGTTCATGCAGTTTAAATTCCGTCGCATTTTTTTTGCCGTTCTGAGCCTTGGTGAAGTGGATTTTCGCCCCTTTTTTCCTTTCCTCCACTTGCACGGAAAAGTAGCCACAGCCGCAGTTTTGGCCGTATTACGTTTTTTTTCCCGACGTGTTTATTGCATGTAAGTCTCCCCACACGCAGATAAATGTCAGTCTGCCTGTCCAATCGTCTTGCCAGGCAACCGAAACGATTTCATTTGAAATTCTCAGTTCACATCTGCTTCTTTCGTCCCATCTTTCTGGTCATTTTCATTACTCTTGCAATTAATTGACATAGCGACGACCCTTTGACCTCGTGAATTTCGAAAGGTAACGACTGATAGCAGAGGCGATAATCTCTTCTGCAAATTGTGTTAGCAAAACTATACTTTCTAAATTATATTCTGCTGGTAGAATCTTTGCTTCAATCAAAGGACTTGATTCCCTTGTTCGCATCCGCAAATGTCAAGAGGCGCGTGTTGATTTGCTTTACTTCAATGGTCTCAAATCAGCCTATCATGTGTGTACTTATGTAGGTATGTAAGTGTGCTACTGTTGACGCGGGCCCTGACCATGCATTCTGCTTCTCTCTCCTTCATCTCCAGCTAACCCCTTTCCCTTACGATAGTGTTTTCTTGTTTACTTATTCATGCGGTGCGTGCGCGCACATCCCCACACCACTTTTGCTACACATGCGCGTGCGCCACGGGTGAGTGTCTCGTCGCCAAACTGTTCGTTCCCTCCCTCTCTCTCGCAGTTTAAGCGTAGCCATAGCTTCTCTCTTAGATCCCCCCCTCAATTCGTCTGTTGCTGTTGTGGTTCGGGTGAGAACGTGGGAACGAGGTAGTCTCTGTTCTCCCATTGTGGCTGGTCCATCAATTTTCCTCGTATTTTCGTGAAAATGGTTTCGAGTAATGGACTGAGAAGCATTTCGAATATTACTCAAATAACTTGCCGTTGACATATTCTCCCAAGTTCTCAATAGTTCAGTTGCACTAACTGTACGTTTCCAAATTACTCTTCCAACCTGATATATTTAAGAAAAGAAATGCTGTCCTTTCACATTGAGTTGAAATGTGATGGTTCTCTTTTACACTTCTCTCCTAAATTCTATTCACTGCAGGGTTTCTACATACCCTGCCCAACTATTTATTACCACATTTTAGTGTCACGGGGTCGTGGCTTAGGTTTCAACTGATGATTGAGATTAGTCATTCACTCGAAGGGAGACAGTATGCGACAGTTTTGGGACGGGGGAGGAGTGACAACCCCTCCCCTTGGCTGGTGGCTAAATATCAGACTGTTCTAAGGTAATTGAGAAAATAGGGGTGTATTGCGGAACACCGATTTTAATCTACCAATGTAGTCAATGTGGCAGTGACTCCATTTCACATTCTTCATATTTCTTTATCAACTCCATGTGGTAGTGCCGGTGATGCTTTCCTCCTGTACAACCTTCGTTGAAATAAATCAGATGTTTTCACTTTGATTTTGAGCTTGCATGATGGCTTCATTAAAGGGTCGTAGTGAATCGGCTGATGTAAAGGCCTTAAATTTCAGCTGTATGATAATTCGCTCAGGAGTGCACTAGATGGAATGCTTAATGTTTCTTGTTATCTTGTTAATCCGAGTTTCTCCTTACAACAAATCTTTCAACTTGATCAAGAATTTCTTTTATTATAGAGACCACCTGATCCAGCATAGCTGGAAAAACCATTGATCATAGTTGTGATGGTATAATTTCTGTACGCTGGAAGCTAACTTCAACTAGGTCTAAATCGTCCCGCTTCTAATGAATTTTGTAATTGCATTGCAATGCATTCATGAGGCCACGCTAATTGTACGCTTATCATAAATTTGTTTCACTGAAGAGTATGGCAGCAAACAAGTAACCAAACAGGAGAAAAGAGTAAACGACGCCGTCAGATTTGCGTGGTCAATTGCGCTAGCGCAAACACACGCACATCCACTGACAGGCGGGATGGTCGGAGAACGGGAGGGAGTGTGCGTGTGCGTGCGTGGGGTTGGGTTTCGCAACCATCTTCCCTTCCTGTCACTCCCAGCCTTTTTGAATGGTCACTTGCATCAGCTAGAGAAACGTTTCTCAGTTGCCTTGATCTTCGAGAGGTGTTTGCGTGTGCATACTTGTGTGCACATTTGTATACATTAACCGCAGCACAATCAGCAAGGGCGTTGTCCTCTGGTCAACCCCTTCCTCCCACCCCTATATCACTTCATGCATTCATCGCGCTAGCGATGATTCATCCGTCCGTGGCGCACACACACACTTTGCTGTTGCTGCTGCTCCTGCTGCTTCTTTCACTCTCTAATGCTAGTATGTGTCTGTTTTGCCCTGTGTGCCCTGGTGTCAGTAAGGGAGTTGGTGTCGCTTGCATTTGGGTGAGGGCATTTGCTTACAAGCCCTTCCTAATTTGATCCATAATCCCAACAACTTTGTCTATTGAGAGGACTCAATACTTTGATTGCTAACCTCATTCGAGGTTAAAGATTCTGGCTAAGTATGCGCGCTCTCAAAATCCAGTACTTTTTCATTGCGTTGAAGTGGTCTCTGCTGTGGAAATTGTTTTCATATGCGTTGCACATCGGAGTGGCTTTCTTCTACCTTTTATGAGGCTTTGTGTACTTATACGCCCTGTTACTCAAGTATAGAGGTTTATGTTTTGCCAGATAAACTAATTAAACTCTGCACTCGCTCAAAGCTTTGCTTTTTTTAGAGTAGCATCATTTGGTTTCACATTGAATTACTATAACCACGGCTATATTTTGGCTCTAACCCACTATTTTGGAGCTATACTAGTACATAATTCGATGTTGCTTTCTGCTAAGGACTATTATTCGGAAATGCCTTGTTCTCCGGGCCAATGGACTCGGTATAAAATCGCAGCGCTGTTCTAACGCCACCGGGATGCTCTAGCGAAAAAAACCCCGTGTCGCGGGTTTCCACGCTGTTCTAATCACTTATCTGTTTTCGTGTTCCTTATTGACGATTGTCAGTCCTACGCGAATGCATTATGATTAAAGAAACATTAATGTTGTTTAAACGGTCGCATTCCTCTTGGAGTGCAGTTGTTTAATTGGAAATTCTTTTTTGCTTCACTAATTAACTTGAGGATTTGCACTCTGTATCCCGTCAGACAAGAAGACTTTGCCTTAGATCTTTTTTTCAATTTAAGTATCCTCAGCCTCAGTTCCTGTTGTTATCGCTAAAATTATCAGAAAAAAAACATGAATGAGAAATGATTCATCTGCTTGTATCTGTAGCCTCTTGAGTGCATTTTCACGGTATTCATCCATGAAAATGCTCTGTTTGCTGCAGTTCCCACCCCCTTTTAGTAGTTTGAGAGGAAGAAGGTAAATTGTTACCTCGCTCAAACGTCTGTCGAGATGAAAAACACCTCTTTACTACAGGTGCTACTGTTATTGGCCGTCCCACCTCATTAAACCGATGTGTAGATTAGCCTTTCCAAGGTGCCCACTGGTCTTGATTGGTCGGATTTTGGGCAAACATCAGCGTCAAATCCTGTGTTTACCTAATCGAGCGTCGTCTTGGGAATGGCCGGTTTAAATTGTCTATGTCACGCAAATCATTACTCCCTCCTTTCCCTCCTCCGATGGAATCGTGAAAAGACTGCCGCAATCACTAAACAGTTTTCCATCAATGCGTAATTGCAAAGATAAAACATTAGATTCCATTAGGCAGTTAGTTGGGTTGTAGAGAACTGCAATGGTATCGTCGAACTTTTTTCCTCCAGAAACAGTTTGGAATACCTAACAGATAAAAGTGAATGCAAAATTCCAGCCTCTGTCGATTTCCATTCTTATGAGAAGTGTTAAATACCATCTTTTAAAATGAAGTCGTCAATACGCATGCAAATATAAAATGAGCAAATGTTTACCTCTAGACTTTCCTGTTTCTACAGGTATAGTGTTTCTTGTTTCTACAAGCATATCCAGGAGATCACGGAGTAGGTTGTAGTTGAGGTGGTTTTAGGTGGAGTTACTTGTTGTCGGGGCGTGGGGGGCGTTAACATCCCTTTAAGCAATCTAAAATGATTTATCTCTATTAAAACCACCTTCAGACCATTGTCTGAAAATGTTTCCCCATGCTCAACCTAAGAGCAATACTTGTGCACCATTTTCGTGAACCAATCTGTTTGCTGAGTTTTGTTGAAAAGAGCGTAGAAAAACCAGCTCCTTGAAAGGTATGGGAATTGTTTGTCCACCCATTTTGATTGTATGTGAGCGTTAACTTTATCAGCAGTGGTGACGCTGCTGCTAGTGTGGGTACAAGTCCTTTTTTAATACCATTCTCCTCTCCCCCCTTTTTACGGACAAACAAATCCTTGGTCCATCGTTTATTGGCGCGCTCTTGTTCATCGTTTTCAATGTCAACCATTGCAAATTTGCCCACTTGCGCACTTGTTAATTTGAAAACGTGAAATATGCCCTTCCCCAGGGAGGGGTTTTCCCTTTTCCTCTCTCTCCCCACCCCGGTGGACAAAACTGGACCGTGTGCGCGCGTTCGTGTGATGCCTTGAGGCAGCTGTTATGTCCAGGACCTTATCTAGGTGCACGAATTTGTTCAACGCTTTTGGCCATGCTGGGGCCCAATTCTTGCCTTTAAAAGAATGGCACAAGTGCTCTCTTTTTTTCTGCCTTTTAATACTGATTCCATTTTTTTTTGTTGTTGAGATATGTGTCTGTAATATTGGACATGATCTAAACCAAGTGAGTATTTGTTATCTTGACTCACATATATCAAAGTATTGTTCAAAATATTTTTTACTAGAATTGAAAAATACTTGCTATCGTTGACAAGTACCTTGATGTGGTTTACTAGACGGAGAACCATCAGATCCGCCCAACCATGGTACGCACGTAATGAAAATACTGAGTGTTTTAGGGCATCACTGGGAGACGTAAATCCTAGCTTTATTTGCCTTATGTTATTCAACGGGAGAGGCTTTACGATCACCAGTAACGCTTAAGTGATGTTTTTTGAGGGAGGAGAGAAAGGCTCGTGGCTTTCCTTCCGTATAGTGGAGCAGTGTTACCGATTTCACAAAGTGATTGTCAGGTTAATTCAGTTGAATGACAGGAAATTTTGTGCTTGCTTGAAAATTCTTCCTCGCTGAAGTACGACACTACAAACTTTCCACGGGTTGTTGAGAGGGTAGTTAGTACAGACGGGAGGCGATAGGAGCGACTTTGAGGGCAATATAACTTAATTTTACACGATAAACATAAAATGTCTACCTTTTAGTGCTTAACGCTACGTGTGCGCACGTGGATACGTGCACGGGCCTTTGTCGTTAGGCTTAGTCTACAATGAAAGCGCACATCTTTCTTGGTTTAGCGTACTTGTCAATTTTTAAAATGGAGGTTGGGAAGGTGAATGCGTACGCACTCGCACTCAGAGAGTAAACTTTTCAACCACTGGAGTGGCAGTGGTAAATTATAAACGCCACTAAATGGGATCGCTATTTGGCTTGGGCGGGTGGGTGATGCCATTATCAGATGGCTGCGTGTGTATGCATGTTTGTTTACGGGAGGGGTGAGACGACCACATACAAAGACGCATAAACACTCAGACAGGTGGAACTGCTGTGCTTCTCATTCATTTTTTGCTTACATTTCCAAGTGAGTGTAGAAGCAGTTCAAATTTGTTAAGTCTTGACTCCATTTTTGAAATACTGTGTTTCTTCGATCCCGTTTTATGAAGCTCAAGGTATTGAGGTAAATATCAAGGCAGGAAATGGCAACCTGTTTTCATTATGCTTAGAATTTTCAGCATAACAGTATTGTCTCCTTTTCTATTTCCTCCAAATTTCCTATCTTTAGTCAATGTTTTTAGCATGAATTAGCAGAGGCTGAGGCGGCGGCAGCAGCACCATTCTGTATGCTCTAAAGTGTTCGTGAGTTCTACGGCGTTTAGTAAAGTATTTGATGCTGTGTTATGTATGGATGCCATGAGAATTCCAGTCTCATTGACTAAACTTTCGACTCGAATCGCAACATTCTATCACAGGCGCTGTGATCGAAGAGTGAAGCTAAAAGGCTGGTGTATATAAACCCTAACTAATACTTGTTGGTGATGTAAGCGCGGAGAGCCGTTATGGTTTTGGGTCCTTCTCCGATGTGTGGGGAGAGTTACCGGCGCAACGAAGTCCAGCTTTCACCTCGAGCTTAGCTTCATGTTGGCGATGTAGAGGATTAATATTCAGGCATTTCCGCCATCTCTTCTCTGTGTGCGTGTTTGCTCTCGCGCGTTTCCCAATCCGGTGTTTCATTTTCCCCTCCCTTTCACTTCCCTCTTTCCACCTTCCCCCTTCTCCCTTGGCCTCCACTGCGCTTGCATTTCGTGGTTGTTTGAGGATGAGTCACTTTAGGCGCTGCTTCCACTACTAGTTTGCCCTTTCACCCAAATTCTTCTTTCCCCTCCGGTTATTGAGTTCATCCACCTCCATCAACAGCGCCGCTCCTTTCTACACCATTTGTATTCATGGATGGCATTGTCCCTCTTGATGTTTGTCCTTAAACCTATTCTGCTATTTAATACACGAAGCATCTCTCGGAAATGCTGTATGTTTACACCTTCGACTTCATCACACTAACTCCACCGATGTGGATGGAGGAAAAAAAATGCGCCTCGCTGACATTTTGCGTTGCTCGAATGGCGGCGGTGCTGTACTAAATTTTTGTTGGTAGGGGTGTAGGGGCTCCAAGTTAAAGATGATTATACAAAACTATGATATTTTCACAGTCGCGTCCTTTCGTCACAAATGTGTTTTTGTGGCTAATCGCTTCCATTTTAGGTAGAGAAAAATGGTAAAGTACTAAGTTGAGCTGGAGGGAGTGCCGATTCTTGTCATTGCTGTCAAAACCACTTCTAAGTCTATTTGTTTTTCTTTTTGTTTGAAAATGACGTGTAATTTTGATCAGACGAAGGCTGTAAAATTTCTGGGAGGGGGATTATGTATTACTATTTTCCTTCCCTTTTTTTAAATTATCACTGTGGTTTTAAAAGAATGCATTTTGACTCTCTCACATTCATAATTGGTAAAAGCTTTTTCTGAAAAATTGCAACTTCACTGGAACAAAAGTGGGGCACGAGGCTTTGTTTATCAGGCTCCTGTACTATTGCGAAGAGGCATTAAAGTGTCTCCTCAGGTTAATTAATTCAAATTCACTTACACAGAACCATAAAACTGTTTTCCTGCAAGACCATAAGTGGTTTAACAAGGGGTGGTGACTGTGGTGGCACTACAATAGCACTGGAAGCAAGAAAAGAAACAAATTTGTAATTCATTTGCTATTTCTCAGAGGGCGAGAAGGAGGGTGAATGCTGGTGGTAATTTATTCTGCGAGCATTGCCTTCTTTCTGCTACTCCGGCTACTAACTGGTGGTGTTGGTGTCACCACCCCCATTTTCTTGGGGCCACCCACTTTGGCGAGTCACATGAACGGGGTGTGTGTGTGTGCGTTCCCCCCTCCCCATCTCACAGATGGTGTGGTGGTGGTGGTGGTGGCGGGACTTTGATGATACCGACATGTTGCGTGCGTACACGCGTGTTGTAGCGGGCTTGTACGCATTGGTGGTGGGGTCTGGAGCGTTGAAATTTGGCACACAGCGACGCGTGTACTCGAGCCCTAACTGTTAAAATCGGCAGAAATGGTCATCACTAGATCTGCATGATAGGTTGGGAAAATTGCTACATTGTCTTGCCATTAACTCCCCTCCCCCTTCTTCCTTAAGATCTATGCCATAAAACCATAAATACATCTTTGGTGGGATTTTCCTACGCACAGTCATTCGAATCAAGTCTTCCTGATGACAGTACTCATTATTGTTTCATTTTCGCGTTAAATTGTCAATTTATGTTTTGATGCTTTGACTATTTTTAGGCGCCGCTTCTTCCCCATTGCATTCACACAGTAAAGGAAATAACTTTTTAACTCCTAAAATGGCCAAAAATGGGTTATAATTTGGAGGGGAGAGCAAATGGGTACGTAAGTAAAACGCTTTATTTATTTTCTCTCTCACTAGAAATTGGAGCAGTGTGTTTACGTACGGCTTTACATCGTGAGAGGGAAGGGGAAGGGTGTGTTTACATCAAATTTCTGTGCAAAACCAAAGAGTAATCTTGGGTTCCACTACCATGGAATGGTTATTTGAAACAATTATATGCGTGGCTCACTTCGAAATGCCTTCTCAACACAGGTCAATTTGGTGCAGGTGACATTGGTAACTCGTGCTTTCATTTGACCATCTTTGGTGTTTTTTCTTCAGCTTTATGCGTTCCGTTTTGTAGTGTTTAACCTTTGAGTTTTGAAGGCTTAAAATGATTTTGGGGTTGTATGGCATTTCATGCATTTCAGTGCAAGTGTTGCGTTTTTGTACTACGTCACCATCTTTTACGGCTTGCTTCTTAGTGAGCGTATGTTGAAGGTGGTATCAAGTGTATCTCTGATATTTTAGCATCTCAATGAACGACAGTACTCCTTTCACTACTGACAGGATTAATAGGGGTGACAGGCATTTAGATTAGTGTCATGATACACGTGCACAAATGTTCACATGTGTTTACTCTGCTACTTTGTGCACAATTAGGTCTACGTGTAAAAACATATTCTGTGTCAAGATGCTGTGCTATTGATAACACCTGTGCAATATTAATCCTATTTTGTTTTTGTTTTCCTTTGGAGTTTTGTGTTTGCGTCCTCCATCAACCGTTACCTTCTGACGATGTCACCACGCCGTATTCCACAAAAAATCAGGAGATGAAGGCGTAAAAGTTTATCGGGCAATGCATTTTAACAATCTGGCTCTGCTGAAACGATTAATTACTATATCCTGCTTTAGAAGGCAGCAATAGCAGTTGGATGAACTTTTCCTATGGTACTTTCAACTTGTAGTCTTATGCACAGATGAATTTGTTGCACATTTTCTTACTGACTCTACGTGTTCGCGGGAAGAAATAGGAAATGGCAGCATACCAAAAGTTTTGTTGGATGAGGAATAAGGAAGTCTCTGAGGTTGTAGTCGTTCTCATTTTGGGTGCATCATGCTTGTTTTAACCTTAATTACCATCTTTCGGCTCTCTCGACCAATTAGTCGGCCTTTTTATCCGACAATCATCAGATAAACCAGACAATGGCGCCGCTGCGGCCACCGTGGGATTCCATTAAGACGGTCTACCTTGTGCCGAGTTCGTGACTGGTTCTGTTCCTGAATTACAATTTTATTTGGTGGACAGGGTTTGCGTTCAGTAGTTTGATATGCATAATCCCTGACCAAACTCACATTTTCCCGACCGAGTGAAGGATGTATTAGAGCACGTCTCTAATGTTGGCACGTTGCAAAGGCTTTCATTCACTTCGTGCGAACAGTACTGAATCCCTTTTCGGGCGGAGTGCTGGCGCGTTGTCGTTTCTCCCCTCCCTCCTCTCGGCAATCAAGGTCGTCGCGCGTCGCCTTGTTTTTATCTGTTGCTATGGTGTGGAAAAGCACCTCCCTCCATTGGCTCCTCTCCACCCTCTTTTTGTGTAGCTTTGGCTAAATCGTCTCTTTGTTTGGATACCTTTTTAATATCTCCGCTGGCTTTAGAACTGCGCTGTTAGCCCTTAGTCGGTCTGCACTCACTCGTTCACTAACCTTTGTTATTGATAAATCAACTGATTAGTTTAGGTATCAGTCATGCACTCACGATTCTCCTCTTCCAATGTGGGGAAGGCGGTGAGTGGGGGACGAAAAGTGGAAGGAATGTGAGGGTGGAGCCTTCACACAGCTGCCTCAATTTATCAATTGCACGGTGTTGTGACCTTATACTAATACGGACACCTACACCATTATCTCGACTCCACTTTCTTGCCTTTCAGTTAAGAGGATCTGGATGTTGTTGCACCAATGGTCCTTCTTGGCGGCTCCAGTTTCCTTTGTACACTTTCTCATTTTTGATCGTAGGTGGTAATTTTTCGCTTCAAGGCGTGTTGTTTTTTTTCCCAGCCTTCGTGTCATGTTTTAGTAGAGGAAACAACATTTCCAGCTACTTTTGCAAATTTTTATTACCTCAATGTCTACACTTTAGCTTAGTTTCAGTAACTGTCATTCGGTTCAAGTCAATGCGTTTAGCGCATAGAAATTTTTTGGACAGTCAATTTTTAACGACAGGGAGATTCCTGGTTTCACTTTCGAGGTGTGTAGTTGTGCTGTTTTCTGTGGTAGTGAAGGATGCTTCTCTTTTTTCGACTGTCTTTTAGAGGCAATTTCTCTCAGGCGTGTCAATCAAGTTAGCAACTTGTTGCTACTGTTGGTGGTGAATTCGTTTGACTTGGGTTGAGCAAACTGTAGCTATCAGTGTCATCCTGTGGTTTACGAATCAATTTATCTACCACCATTCTAATGCTATCTTTTATCATGACTGTGCTAGGGCCGTTGTTGGTTCTACGTTACCCTTGGCGCACCCACAAACCCAGACCCATGTCAATATCCCATTCCCTCACCTGACGCTATTCATTGGTCTGTGCGCACGCCTTGATGGTGTTCACGTCTGAACGTGTTTCACAGTTTAACTCCGTCGGATATTGGTGCTTCTCTTTGCGGAGGCCAGCATGACTGATCTGAGGGCTTGGAGCTAGTAGGCAACCATTGTTGTTTTTTGCATAATGTGACGTAGTGAGTGCAAAAAACTAACGTTTTACTTTCAACCAAAGTCGCTAACGTGTCAATGGTTGAGGTCAAGATAGTGACTTTCTTCCTTTCAATACCGCCTGCATGATCGAACTGTTTTAAGAAATTTGGAATATCCACGCCAAAGCATTATCTTCTAGGTGTTTCTCTGACAAGCGGGCAAAGGGAAGTAGATGTTTTTCCAGCAGTAGCAATGATTGGTTTATCTCCTTCCAAATTGGTGATTTATTGCTAACCGTGGTTGTTGCTGTCTTTTTTTTTCGAAGCAGGAAGAGTGACGGTTCTTCCAATTCCAATGCATTTCATGGTGTTCACTTCTGAAATGCAGGAAAAGTTCAGAATTTTAAGGCCAGTTCGTTAGTTAATTTATTTGTACGTCAAATACGAGACCTTATCATAAACAAATTCCATTTATGGCCGACCCTAACGTTATTATTGAAATTGACTTTTACGCAATGTTAATGTAACTTTTGCATGTATTTACTTCAGTGCCTCTTCATTTCATTTCTTCATTAACTGTAGAGCATTTGAGACAATTGTTTTGAATGCCCTAATTACGAGAAGGTAATAGCATCTGGGGTGCCAGTATTTCTACCGACTCTTCAACATTTTTAACGTTATCCTTCTACCCTGAAAGGCTTTTTTCTCACGCTCACTTAAAGTGTAGTGTGCGTGTGTGTGTGTAAGTGTGGGTGTGTTTATGTTTTACTTACCCCTCAACAACGTTTGACGTCGGTGATGGTGGTGGTGGTGGTGGTGGTGGTGATGGCGATGGTGTGACGGCAAGCCAATCATATGGTATGGCTACGTCTTCTGACAATGGTAAAAAGATGGCTGATAAAGCCTTAGATGGAGAAGTGCTCACCATTCATCGCTTTGCGTGATTAAACTGGATTATATTTAAAGACGGTGCCCCCTTTCTCAGACTTAATTGGGTTTTCTACTGCTTTCCCCAAAAATTGGCATCCAGAGAGGATAAGTTCTTTTAGGCCCTCATGCGACCGCGGTATGGACCGATGCGAGCTCCTCTGTCAAACGCTCCAATCTTGGCACAATTGGGTCACATTTTTATCAGTTCCTAAACCGCCTTCCCGTGTATCTTTTTTTAATTTTACCAGAACCCATTGTGCTAGCTTATGCATGAATGACATTGACCATACTTGCTTTAGTGAGGTTGTTTGCTTGACCTCAATTTGATGTTAACAGACTATAGCAATGCGAGATTTTGGAATCCTGAAACTAAACTCATTTCGTTTCTTGCCAAATTACATCATGGTCCTGCTGTCACTTGGTCCTTTTGGGACTTCAGTAACTACTTTTTTTGCAGATTTAGGGAAATAACTTGATTGCTTCGCATCTTTCAGTTGTCCTACACTTTTCATAAACACCTTGCATCATTGTCACCATCCCATTTTGCCAATCCAGCTCTACTCGCGATTGACGGATAAGAATGAGGAGACTCCTAGTCGTCGGACGAGCTCTCGCTCCGCCTCTGCTGTTACCCTCAATAACAACCTTGGTCGTCAGCGTCGCTGCACGCCCAGGTCCTCCATTGCCCGTAGCAAAAAGGGCACGGTTGTGAGTCTTCTCTTACAAAATACTTTTTCATATAAAAAGTACGTGACTGTGTAATGCTTGTTGAATTGGGCAAAATGTCAATCGTTTGGGGATATCAATTTGGATCTGTTGCTCTGGATACGTTGATGTTTACTTTGGTAGGCAAGAGAACCTTGTGTGCTGCCTTAAGATATTTCGTAGAATTGTGTGCATGCTGAAACACCCACGTAATAGTAATGGCGTGATTGTGTACACGTTGCACGTTTTCACACATCTGGGCTCTTTACAACTTGGAGGGTGGTCAAGGCACTTCAAAAATTTCATACGTCCAGTTTCAAAATCTTCGCCACCATAATGTCGTTTCCTATTCCTCATGGAAGTTTTTCAAAGGTTATCATACCGGAGCTTTCGATTCTCCAGACTGTTCATTTGAGTGACACTATGCCCACCCTCTCACACCGACATCAAACGCTATTGTGACATTCATGCTTACTCAATCTACACTTCAGCCAAAGCCAAAAGGTCGTTCCATAACCAAATGTAATTGGGCCGTCGAACATCCTCTGCGTGTGAGTTTTCCATTTCCTCTCCTTCCCTCGTGTGTATGCACGTATGCGCAATCCTTTGTAGCATATGGTGTTTGTACAATGTACGTGTGCACTGCAAAACTAGTTTCCTCTACCCCTTTCAGCCCTGTCATCTTCTGGGCAAATATTAATTTGCACTAACTGTATTACCAATTTTTTCACTTATGTGTAGTGGGTTTTTAACTTTTCTCAAAGGCAACAACTCCACACTTGACACACTCTTGGAGGAAATTAACCCTTCTGATAAAGCGTGTCCCCTGCCGTGTGAGTTTTTTTATTACAACAACTTCGTTATCTCGGCACTTTAGTCTCCCTCCCACCTACCTAACCCGCCCCTCCCCACCCCTTCATCACACGTGTGCCGTGCTGTGTGTCTGTGCGTGTGTATATGGCTAACTTGACCAACGGTGTCCATTTTTACACGATCTGCAATCGCTCGGTACATCTTCAAATTGGTCAACCACAGTAGCTCAAAATGTTTGTTCTTATTCAAGGGGAAAAGTCGTCACGTTCAAATAGTACCAATACAAAACTAGCGCACCTGTCTTCATGGTGGTGATCGGTGAATGCTTGTCAATTTTTATTCGGCATTTAATATGGCAAGGAGAATTAGCACTGAAGATGTCTTTTCGTTAGATCTCTTTCCTATGGGGGATTAACTACCTTCTGATGGGAGAACCACAATCGTGGTTTACATTTTCAGCAACGAGTCTACAAAGGGTTTCACTATTTCTTCTCTGGTACATTTTTTTGGGTTTCTGCCAGGTCATGCGCCTGACTACTTATCGGATTAATAAAACCCGGAAGTAGGATTTCAGTTCCTTTATCTACATCTTCCCCTCGTCTTTATTCTCTAGCATAATACAATCGCTGCCAACGGACCCGATGCTGATGCTACCGCCAACAAAACTAGCAATAGTTCAAGGGGTAATGATAACAAGGGTGACTCCGTGCGTCTAGGACCGCTTCACATTGACATCACCTCCCCCACATCGACAACTAGCAGCGGTAGAAAGAGTGGTGATGACATGGTTTTGCAACGCAACGACGCGAAGGAAAATGGTCTTCGAATTTCCAATGGAGAGGCTACTTCGGTGGTGAGTTGGACTTTCAATCTCACTGCACATTACGATGAGTATGATAGCATAACTTTTATGGCCTTTATTGCTATGGCTACACGTTTTTTTTAATTATTTAATTATCTGATTAATCTATTCATTTATGTTTTCAAAAGTATTTTGGTCGTGCTTGCATTTTTTAGCTCTCCGCCGATAAAACATTCCCAGTTATATTGCCGAAAAACAACAGCAATACTGTCGCCAAGTCCATTACGACTTCATCAGGTGGGTAGCTGGAAACCTTTATCTAAAAAAAAACCACATACGAACCTAATGTACTGGTTTTCTTCGTTTTAGCTCCAAAACGGGATCTCTTTAGTATCGCGGCACTGACGGCGGTTGAGGAGAACGAGGAGGCGTCTCCGCTGGGGAAGCCATCTCAAGAGCAGCATCAATCACAAATCCATTTGCCTCAACTGTCGCAACCACCACAGCCGCGTCAAAATGGTCATCTGTTGACACCGGCACAGTGGTTGGAGCGTCTATCATGCCGAGGTGCAGAAATGGCATTGAATAAAGGTGGATTTGGGGTGGCAGAGGAAGAATTGCGTCAGCTCACCCATCTTCTATTTACGGACCGAGCTTTTACGGAACAAGTTGCCCGATTACCACCTGTAGCTCAGATCATGGCGATCTACCATCAGCAACAACAAGAACATTTACGACAGCAGCACCAGCGATCCCAGATTCCCTCCTCCTGTTCTCCCTCCACCGTTCAGTCTTTCGCAAAGTAGATCATTTTTATTCTTTTGAATGGTGACCAAGTAAATTTCCACCTCACCAAAGCATTCTTGCATATTTTTCTCTAGAACCTTTAATCCTCAACAGAATTCTGTGAGTGCAGGTGTACCGCCAACCGCTGCAATGGATTCCTCTGTCCCCCTAACCAATAAAGCGTTTCCACCGTCATCACATCCACCCCTGCCTTTCACACCACCCATTGCTTCTTCTTCTTCTTCTGCTGCTGTTGTTTCTATTACTACTGCCACAACCACCACTACTGCCAATCGCACCAGCAGTGCAACTAATTTCCCAACTCCGGTGAACTCTACTCCCGCCTCAGTGACGACGCCAATTCATCCACCACCACTCCCTCACTCACCAGCCTTCTTCAACTCCACTGCTGTTGCTGCTGCCCTTGCTGCTGGCCTACGATCAACTGCACCCGGTGAGCGGTGGTCACTGCTTCTCCCTTATTTTGAGCATTCTCTATAATGTCCACTTCAGCGATCAGTGTTACTTCGGTTTGATTTGAGTTTAACATCGCAGTTATCACTATCTTATTTATCCTTCGCCGTAGTCTTCCAAGGACAAGCACAGTCACTTTCGACAGGGCAGTTTCTTCCTGCGCCTTCTATCTCGACGGCGGGCACGTCAATTCCTTCTGCCCCTCCTTCGCTGTCACATCATCCCTTCATGGCAAATCCACCGCATCTGTCCACTCTATGGAGCCACCACCATCTTCCGCGTCTCCAACCGCCTGCTCCAGATTTTCCCTACTTATTGGTGCGTCGCAAATAAAGTACTCCACATATGAAAGCCTTCGGCTCTTTGAGAGTTTTGCATTGTTCCTTTTTGTTATTGCAAAGATCTATTGAAAGCGTTGTTTTGAAGTGCATATTTTGAGGAAGATTGAGGCGTTACCGTTTGAGTATAAAATCTATTGCGGTAATGGTCCGTTTTTATCCGTTTGTTGGAATTAATTTCCATTTCCTTTACTTCTATATGCTGCATTTGCCAATATCGCTGTGGGTGAAGTCAATCCTTATTGGCTTCAGCTTTAGTGTTTCAGTCGATTGTGCTACTTGGACTTTATGTCCTGTTTTTGACCAAATAGAGTCCACATCTCCATCCCCAATCCGTCCCACCATCCAGTAATCCGGCAAACGCCCGCAAAGCAATGCCAGTTGTGGATGCAGTAGACCTTACTTCAGTGGCTGGCGGAGGAAACGGGGTTGGCAATATGAAAAGATCTGCGGGTGCAAGACTCTCAGTTCCGCAGTCACTCTTGAATTTCCCGAATTTCTGGGCACATCAGCGCTCTCCAGTCGCTATCGCTACCCCGATTCAGCAACCACAACCTCAGCCATCCCCATCTGCAAGTCGACGACCTCATCAATTACCTCGTTTTCGGGATCTCTTTCGCATCGAGGGGGTGGTAAGCTGCCTTAGCGTTACTTTTTTTGCTTCCAACGAAAAATTTACTTTTGATTTTGCTTTATCAAATATTTGAAAGCTTTCAAATCGCGGTGCGACAGCGCATCTTCGAATCTGTTACCATATCATGATGGACAAGACACACGGTCTGAAGTCGGTGAACCCCTCAAACCCTTGGTGGTATGTTGAACCAAGTGCCACCTTGTCTCAACCAAAACCACGTGAACGGCCCCCACCCCCGCCACACTTGTCGCACCACCAGACAATACCGCGCTTCCCCAACTACGAGCAGTTCATGCGAACAGCGTTGGGAGGTGGTGGTGCTAGTGGTAATTGTGCTGTGCCATCGCTACCACCTCACCCCATTGCAATCGATTTGACGCGGTCACCTCCACCTCATTTGGCAGGTCTAGCGATATCATCGGTTCGAAAACCGTTACAACACCCGGAGTTGCCTCGCTCTGTAGATCCGGTGACAGCGGTAAAGTTATTACAACAGCAGCGGCAGCAGCAGCAACAGGAAACAGAGCTGATGATGGCCCTGAAACGACGTCGAGTAATGCCGGAGGGTGGATCGTTAGTCTCTTCACCACTACCTCCGCCACCTATGCAGCCTCCACCACAGCTGTTGCCTCCGCCACACTATCAGAACGGGGGAATACGGATGCCACTGAGTTTTCCCTTCTCTCCATCACATTTCCGCCACCCGTTATGAGGAGAGAGTGGGTGATTTCGTGTACAGAGTACTTCCTTACAGCTTCTCCGTTTTCTCCTTTCCTTCAACCATTCTGTATTGGCATCTGTGTTGCGTTTGCGCACGTTTATGTATCTAAACCTACTCCTTCCCCAATCTCTTCCCTCATCTCTTCACCCCCCACCATCACTGGAACTTAACCCTTACTCTTTCTTCTTTTTGATGAAAAAAGATTATCTATTTATACTGACCATTTTCGTTGTGCAGACGCAGCGCGTTAATGATGAGTGAGTTTTTGTAGTTCGAGCTGTTGTGTGATGCAGCCATAAGGTCTCTGAAAGGCGCCTATTAAGGGGACAAGATTCAGACTATTACAAGATGTAGATGAGAGGGACCTATTTCACTACACTGTTTATATGTCCAACCAATTCAACGAGCCTATGTCGTCACACTTTTGCCAAGTGAGATCTTATCCTGGATCGCGCCAGTAGCTTTGAATCTTGCTATAGATTCTCCTCGAGTGCTAGGACTTTGTTAAGTTTTAAGCCATTGTTAGCACTCTAATGATGAATTGTATCGTTGCATTTGGCGAATTGGAATGTTCCATAAATTATGTCATGGAAGTGCGAATTCTAAATTAGCAGAATAGCAACAAGAAAAGCGTTCTAACCACTTAAAAAGGGATTAAACTGAGCCTATGCACAGTTATTCATAGCAATGCTATTGAAATGATAGGTGCTTACTATTTGTCTATATTTGTTTGAATTGTGAGGTGAGTCTCCAAGGTTATACTTTCAGCTAGCAAGAGGAGTTCCTAGCTTTGTTAAGATGTTCCAAAACCTCCTGATAATTACGTTAAAGTATGATTACTATTTTGCGTTGCCATACCTATTTGACTGCCAGTTTTGGTTGCTGTCAATTGGATGGCCTTGTTGCCTTGACCAGGTGGGCCGCAAACCGGGTCTTGACGATTGTCTGGGTCTTTTTACATTTGCTGAATGTATGCACTTACCTAAGAGATAGATGTTATGGTATAGGCTGCTCTTTTGAGTGAGGGTCTCAGCGCCTACCTAGCCATCTGCTCTAAAACAGTAATGGGTCAGCAGCGCCAGTTATCATTGTAAACATAGCTGTGGGGAAAAACTTGACCTCCATGTAACTGATTAATCTGGATGTGGAGTATGAATGGACTTGATACTGCGATTCGCAGCTTAAGAATTCTGCTGAGCCTAATAGGTTCTCATAGCTGGTCTCAGCATAACTGCAAAAATGATTACGGGTATTAACCAAATCTAGTGCGGAAGGGGTTGTGATGCTTCGTTTATTCGACTACTTGAATGGTAGCAACCACATTGGCAGCCATCTTGATTCTACAAGGTGGGCCAGCCTTTGGGCCATGCGAAAGCCCACTCCTACCCTTTCTGTCTGATTAAAAGGATTTAGTCAAATCTTATGGGAAGTTAATGTGATGTCACAATACTGACATCTATGTGCAAGAATGATAAGGAGAAGGCAGGAACGAAATTTCCCCAAATACTTCCCTACGAGTACGTCAGTATAATAAAAGGATGGAATGAATGTCAACATCATACGTAGATCTCAGCCATGTCGTTTTGAAGAAATTAGAGATTTTCCCACCTGAAGCACATGCACTCATTTCTTACCGCAAAGCTAGGGCTAGAGTAAAGTCAATCAAATGATGGTTTCGCTTTCCGCTGTTATGGCACTAGCGCACTGAGACCTCCAAATAAATATATAAAGGCATAACACTTAGTTAAATCGCACTTATTTTGATAAAATGTGAAAAAATGAAGGCTTTTGCATGACCTCAATTCTGACCAGAGAGAGTGAAATAATATGGACGTCCAAGTTACGGCCACAGATACCGAAAGTCAAAGGATTAACGTGCTGTAATGCCTTTTCTTATTTGAATTGAGTCTCGTTGTTGCATTATCAGCACTGAAATTAACATAGACCGGATTTCGCAATTTGAGAAATTTCACCAATCTATAGATAGTTCATAATGTGTCGATGTCCATTTGCGCCGACATTAATTATCACAAGATGTACTGATTTCTGCCATAAAGTTTGTGGAATCTAGAACACATTGATAACGGTAAACAAACTTTGCCTGATAATCAAATTCATTTTTGTAATGACCTTTTCTATGATACTTTAGTTTGCAGTATCACTGCAATAACTTGCTAAATTGGCACTAATTATTAAATATAAGACTTTCGACAACTATAGTTGCGTGCATTAAAGTGCATCAAAAGACCGACGTGTGACCTTAGGCCATTTGTCGCAAATTGTGCGAAAACAAATGCTCCTTGGGATGCTATGCGTAGGGCGTCGAGTCGCGTCCTTAAAATCTAAATTGTTGTTATTTATGTTTGATTGTAATCTTATTACACGACCGGTGGCACGCTGTTCAAAAATTAGCATGTTTTAGTAAAGCGATTAAAGGAATTGATTAGTGCACATCCAACGTGGTGTACCAAGTATGAATTATAGTCTAGTGACACATCATCAGTTCTTTTGAAAACTGTTGTCGTAGCCATTATGGAAATTCTCGTTCCCAACATAAGCGTGAACACATTCCAAAGATCTTCAGTCGAGTCGAATATGTAAAGTGGTTCCGTTTACAGCATTCTTTAAATAAGTTTTTTTAGAAGTTGGAACTAGTAAATTTTCATTGAAAGAGTAAAACTGTTGATGCGTGGAGTCAGAAATTTGTACGGATCGTTTAAGTAAGAGAGAATGTTGATTGGAAGCAAATGAAATCTGAGAATTAAAAGGAACATAGACTATGCAAAATTCCTGCTTGAGAGAAGCAGAAAAAAATAGTGAAAAGCAGCTACGCCAATCAGACCAACATTCTGATTTGAAAAACACAGAAGCTGTCAACGACATCTAATACAGCCGCAGAGGGAATGAGTTCATGTAATTGATTTTACTAAAGCTCCCATGTCTTTACTACCGGCTGTCTACGCCTGTCTTCTTGGCTTACTCTCCTCACTCGCCCGTTTCCATAATGAAATATGACAATCCTTCAAAAACGGCGTCAAACCTAGATGGTGACGAGAAATTCCTGAACTAGGTTTGCTTTTCTTAATGCGCTAACCATAAAAATTGGTGTTTGAAGTGACGAGATTGCGAGACTTCCAATGTTTGACAATTATCAGCTATTCTACAGCTCGGGAAGATGTAAGGTACTGTGCCGCCTTCTGGAGGCCTCATTAGTCTTGGCGGGTCATGCATTCCACAATGCTGCTGTCAGACAAGCGTAAAATCTGTAACCGGTCAGCATGTTCGTACAAGGACTCAGCGAGGTCAAAATTACGCAAATAGGGCGGAGACAGAACCCACTGTTGCTTATTAAGAATCGTATTAAAGATAGTTAGTTGTTTAGTTGCTACTAAAAGTTACTGAAAGTAAAAAAAATCCTATGTGGATGAGTACGCACAGGCTCCCAGAATGCCTACAGACAGCTAAGGGAAATTATTGATTTTTTCGACGCCTTAAAATAGTACATTGAACGAACTTCCAAAATTTAAAATTGCTAGTCACGTGCTATAAGCTGGAATGTCGTCTACCTTTAAGCCTCATGAAACGGAGACATGCTCCAAACTGGGTAAGGTCATCACTTAGCTAAAATAGCCACTTTTTCAGTTTTCAATGAAGAGCCAGGACCAACATTTCTACTTGTGAGCATTTTGATTAGCTAAAGTAATAAGGAATTAAGGACATTCCTCGAAACACTGGACAATGTTTGGCTGTAATCACAGTGGACGGATCAATGCAACCAGTTGGAGCAGTCAGAAATTTCATTCTCAAGAGGAGGTCCATTATCGAGTCTTACGGCGGCGAGATCTTTGGAATAGGTGTTGAAGTAAGTAAAAAGGAACCCGAAGATCCAGAACACTCACATATTTGGTGATGCTAGACGGCAGTACAATTTTAATCTGATTCCACTGTAGGATACGACGCCATTGCGCGGTTTCTGGAGCTCCCAAACAACTCTCATTATTTTGTCCTTTGACGACGTAAAAGGTGCAAACGACCTCTTCCAGATCCTTCATCTAAAAACTGAGTTTCCACAGCACGTAGAATACTTTACAGTAAACCTTAGCTATCCAACAAAGCACGTCAAGGGTGAGCCTGCATAATTGTGCTCCCAAAGAGAGGTTACTTAACATGATGCCCACATAATAATTACCACCTTTTCAGACTACCCACTTATAGAGATCAGCTTCTACGATGTTCGCTACGTTCAACGTTTCAATTGGTTCATTTATCAACTCCCTGAATTAGCATGTAAACACAATGGATACCTAGTCGCCGGCACTCCAAAAATAATTCAGAAATTAGGCATGTCGCAACCGAATTACTGCTCTATTACTCAGTGGAAGACTGTCCAAGAATTCAAGTACTTTCGTGAACAAGGTAGGTCGATGTCAAAAAAACCTCAACTTTTAGCTATATGCTTATTTGAGCAGTCACAATCTGCTTGCCTCACAGAAGCCCTCGTGAAATTGGACGTTGGAACATGTGGTCCCTTCTGTAGTTAACAAAATCAGATATTACAGTTTGTTATGCTGATTCTCTTTCTGAGCTATATGAACTCTGAAAAACCCGAAATTGCGAAAAAAACTGTCCATATGCTTAACCGCAAAGCATTACCGATTTTACAATTCCGACAAAGTGAGTTATACGGAGGACTAGTGCGCAGCGACAGTCGTTTATAGGCAGGGGTAACAAAGTAATGACTGACTTCCTACCCCAAACACTTTAAACCAACATAAACCACTGACCCATTGCCTCAATGGAGCAGCTAACAAATGAACTCCGAAGCTCAAGTCAGCATCATTGTCGACTAAGTAGAGAGCTCTAATTCCTATATTTGGGGAATGCGTCAAGAATCAATCGTCGATTCATATGAAGAAAGACAAACACTAACCTAGAACAATCTGGATTTTTAATACCTGATTTGGTAGCCAAATAAAAAAAAAACGGAATCGCTTAATAAGTAAGTGATAAAAGGGAGCACAACAACGTCAGCGAATCCAAGCAACCAGATGTTGGAAAAAAACTGAGTTTGTTGGCTACAAAAATGGAAATGTAAAGCAAAGTAATTGCTATCAATCCTGTATCATTCTCTGAACCATCTTGCCGTATCCGCCCCTGTCTGCGTCAAAGTCCTTTCGGAACTCGTCACGAACCTATAACATTCAAATGAGGGGTAACCAATGATGCTCTACATGGCACATTAATCGACACCATGGTAAATAAAAAAAACTAGATAAGTGTAATGCACTATTGACAAAACTTATTGAAGAATTAAAGTAAATGCTGATTAAAGGCAAATGTGAAGATAGTGATTTGCCATATCTCAAAAAAAACAGGACAAAGCCACCAACAGATAAAATTGACGGCAAAATTCGAAAGAAGACAAAAGAACACCAAGACAAATAATAAAACAAGAGCAACGTCAGCGATTACCTGTCATAACATCCAACAAACTAGGCTATTTAATATGGTTTAAAACAAGCTACAAGTTCAGTTTGACAAAGCCACACACGACAACATACTGATAGTGATTGCGTCCAAAAAAATCACACAACGTTGTAAATAACGTAAAAGTTAGATGACTCACCTGACCACCACTTCGTCCACGACCAAACTGTCGACCCTCTGCAAACCCGGCGTCCCAGTCTGTTCTGATTATTCGATCATCGAGCCGGCAATGGTTGATGTACCTCATTGCCATTTCAGCTCCTTCTCTGTCTTCGTACTCCACGAAACAAAAACCGCAGGGGGTCTTGTCAACTCTGTGAAGGCCCATAATAACTCGCCGCACCTCCCCAGCTCTACTAAAGAGCTCCCAGATCTGTTCTTCTCGCGTGTAGAAGGACAAATTGCCCACATATAAGGTGGAAGATTTGAGAAGAGACTTATTTAGTTCTCGATTAGAAGCCTAGTAGGAAAAGTTTCCAATAGAAGAGAAATACATGGCATAAGAAAATTCCACTCAACAACTTGCATTATTTCGACGATCTCTGTAGGAAGTTTGATAAAAGGACTCATCCAAGACATCACAAAGAAACCTCGTCCTAGGCATAACTGGGCACACGGATGAGAAATTTGAAAGGCGACGGTCATGTAGTAAATTTAAATAAAATAATTTTAACATTTTCGTTATCTAAATTTGGCAGAGTTACCATTATCAACGAAACAAAGAAAAGTTAAAAAGTTAAAAACTGTTTTCGATAGGTACAATTATTATTGTTTCTGGCTTAGCGAGGGATCAAGATTATGTTCGAAATCCCGTTGTATTTTCCGCGAGGAGCAAAAAGGCGTGCCTGGCTTACGACTGTCTAATTTACATCCGTGAAATTACTACTCGTCCAATGCGTATTGTCTCAAGCTATTTTTTTGTGTCTTGTTTTGTAAAAATTTAGCCTTTATCCGAGTTCGTGAAATTGATATATACGTAAACTAAAATGGGGATTTTTTATAACAAATCTTTACAAAAACGATTTCTACTCTTTCTTACTGTTTTCTGTGCTCCAGCAGTTTGGAATCGTCTTGATGCCGAAAAACTAAAAGGCATAGATTTTATAATTTACAACTCTCTGACCTTGGTCCTATGAAGAATTCATATCTTGACGACAAATTTTTAAAAAGGACGCTCAGACCCGGATACACGTGTTTGCTTAAGCTTTATCGAATCCTGCAAACTTATAGTTTGTGATACTTGCAACTATCGATTTATGGTTTTTGCAACAGTCTAGTGCCAGCGAAAATAGTTCTAGTTTCGATTGACGAGAGAAATGCTCTGGAACTAATATGCTTTTATTAGATCAATTCTTTTGCAAGGTTTTCATTCACTATTGCATTATTTTGTTGTAATGGTTTTATAATCTTTCCACATCGGTACTTACTCCAACTTTACTACTAATTGTATGGATATGCTCAGAAATTTCATTTATAATTTACACACAATGCACTGCATAAGTCTGCTGGATTGCATCAAGATTGCTATTGGCTTTGCATCATTATCTTTTTAATGTTGTCTTAAGTTCTTTATTTACTCCTGTAGGTTTCTCATAATGGTGGCACAAGTAAATGAGGGTAACTTCACATCGGCGATCTACGGATATATTAAAGAGAAAAAATACGCTGAGGCTATTGAGGTGCTAAATATTCAGCGCTATGCTCATCCTACTTCAAGAGCTGCACTTTCCCTCCTTGCATTCTGCTACTTTCAGACGCAGGACTACGTTCAGGCCTCTGACTGCTACGAACAGTTGTCTCAACTATGTCCCAATCATCCAACTTATCGTCTCCACTTTGCACACTGTCTCCATCGCGCAGGTCTCAATGAAGCCGCAATGCAGGTTGCTGCTGCATTAGCCGCAGACACAGAGCAATCGGAGAACAAGGGGCGCGTTGTGAAGCTACAGGCTGCCATCCGCTTCAGCGGCGACGATATTGCCGGTGCAGCTGCCTTCATCCACCAATGTTCTGCCGAAGATCCCGACACGGGTATCAATGTCGGCTGTCTTCTGTACCGGGAGGGAAAATACAGCGAGGCTTGCAAACGGTTTCAACAGTCACTAGCAGTGGGTCTGATAGATAGTTCCTTAAGTCGTCAAACTTGCCTCCGTTTTATTAAGTTCATTAATTTTCTAGACTGTCGGATTCCAACCTACTTTGGCCTATAATGTGGCACTGTGCTATTACCAATTAAAGCAGTACGCTCAGGCATTGAAGTATATCGCAGATATTATTGAGCGGGGCATCCACGATCATCCTGAGTTGGGCGTAGGAATGATTACCGAGGGTCTAGAGGTGCGAAGCGTGGGAAATACAACCACCCTACATGAGACAGCTCTAGTGGAAACATTCAATTTAAAGGTACGTTTGATTGCTGTGATAGACATAAAACTCTGTTTAAGCTGAATAGCGACTGATTACACTCTGCTATGGAAAAGGCGGCGATTGAGTACAACTTGGGCAACCTAACAGCAGCACGAGAGGCGTTGACCGACATGCCACCGCGTTCGGAGGAGGAGTTAGACCATGTAACTTTGCATAATCAGGCCCTTATGAATATGGATATCGCGCCCGCTACAGGATTCCACAAACTTCAATTTCTACTCCAACAGCCCACATTTCCTAGGGAGACTTTTGCAAACCTCCTTCTTCTCTATGTGAAATATGAGTACTTTGATCTCGCAGCCGACGTGATGGCTGAAAACAGCGCTTTGGCTTATGAATACCTAAGTCCAGAATTGCATGATTTCATTGAAGCCGTCATCATGCGACAATCAGCGCCCCAGGACGCCTACAAGTACGGAGAAGTAAATTTGTCAAAGATGCCTTTTCTCACATAACTAAGGAGACGCTGTCGATTTTAATTGTTGTCCCCACGATATCTCTGTTTTTTAGCCGACTCGATCAAATGTCAGGCAGATGCACAGAACATTTGCGAAATCTTACGAAACGGATACAAGAAGCACGAAAAGCCATGGATGATGAGGCATTGAAGGTGGCTGTAAATGAGTATGACATGGCGATTGAGAAGTACATTCCAATTCTTATGCAACAGGCAAAAATATACTGGGATGCTCAAAATTATCAACAGGTTCGTGGTTGGAGATCATCATGAGTGTTTGAAGAAAAGGGTCATCACTAAAAGTATTCGAATGGGAGGATTCCCAAATTGTACTTAAACATGGCAATTTTAAAAAGCATGTGGCGGTATTTTTAGGTAGAACGCATCTTCCGAAAGTCAGTAGAGTTCTGCAACGACCACGAGACATGGAAGCTTAACGTAGCGCATGTACTCTTCATGCAAGAAAACAAGTATCGTGAAGCTAGTGAATTCTACGAGCCCATCGTTCGCCGTCACTTCGAGTCTCTGATGAGCATCAGTGCTATCATCAGTGCCAATCTCTGTGTCACCTACATCATGACGGGCGAGAATGCAGACGCGGAGAAGTTGATGCGTAAATTGGAAAAGGAGGAAGAGGCGGCAGCCTATGATGTGGAGACTTCATTCGGGTCTGGCGGTGGAGGTGAACGAAAAATATTTCATCTCTGCATCGTCAATCTTGTCATTGGCACGCTTTACTGTACTCGTGGTAACTACGACTTTGGCATCAGTCGAGTCATTCGCAGTCTGGAGCCTTATCAGAAGAAATTAGGAACGGACACATGGTATTGCCATTCCTTGTCAGATTCTTCAAATCCAAATTTTAGCAGTTCCTGTAGATACATAATCTAGTTTGCCTCTCATGAGTTGATTGACGGGAAGTCCAGCGATCTCACGTCGACTGCAAACACACTTTCTGCATTCCATTTTCTTCAGGTACTATGCCAAGCGCTGCTTCTTGTCAATGATTGAAAATATGGCCAAACACATGATTATGATCAAGGACTCTGTATTACTGGACTGCCTGGAGTTTTTGGAACAATGTGAAAGTAAAAGTTTGCACCTTGCCTCATAAATTTACTATTTTGTCAACAATAATTAAAGCTCAACTTTTGCACTGCCATCTCTTTAGCATATGGTCGAAATGTCAAAGTGTTTGCCGACCAGCCATTAGAAGGAGCGAAAATCCATCCCGGTCAGAATACGGTCACATACGAAGCACGAATACTGAAATCACTTCTACTGGAAATTATGAATAACTGAGTATCTCAATATAAACCATCTCTTTTGATGCGTTTCCCTTCATTGTTAGTAAAATACTCCTTCTCTATTCCTTCCGGGTAAGAGCTGCTTTTCAAGGCCAAGGTACTTAACCAAAAGCGCGTATCGATTGCATTTCAAATATGCTGGACATTTCTTTCACATGGATTGTGAAAATCTTGTAGAGGGTCTTTGGTAGTGGGAATGGCGGACACTTTCCATCATCTTCGAAGCAGTTCATACACCAAAATTGGCATACCGCGGTCGGAACTTAGAGAGGAAAAAGTCACTCCACTCGTATCTGACAATAGAATCGATTCGACTCCGACAGCCATCGTTGGTCTAGTAGGAGGCCCACGTTTAACTAGAGGCAAAACACTAGCAAACGAAATTGACTGGTATAAACATAGAGTGGAGGCGTTGATGCATTTTCTTGATCGAATGGCACCGCAGTGGTGGGACCACATGTGTCCATTTGGTGAAGATGGCAAATTAGTCCGAAGACCAAGTCGTGCCGCAGACAAGCTTCGTGCTACACATGATCGTTTGGTTGCTCGATTAGCCCGCCTCACACCACGAGTGATAGTGTTGGCAACAAATGCAGTGATAGCTATTGAGGAGGCGGAGGCTGTTTCTATTTTGCCATTAAGTCTCATCCACACTCGTCCCGCAACAAGACCAGTGGGAGCGCCACACGTGATAGCTGCGGAGAAGCAGCTGGCTGTTATCTTCACATTTGTTCGTCGACTCAGCGAGATCGAACGTCTGAAGCAACAAATAATACTGCACACAATGGACTGGATCAAAGCCGACGGAAACAACTTGCAGGTGCGTGCACAACGCCTTGAAAGGCTGGCTCATCACATACAGCCCTGTTTGATAGAAAATCACGAAGGCGTATCAGCACTCATTCGGCATTATTTTCGGCGAAGGTCGAACCCCAAGGGCGATGAGAGAATCAGACAAATTCTCGACTCATCAGACGATGCCAAGATGCAACTTAAGTACGCTTTCAGTGCAATCACTGCAGACAACATTTATTCCACCAACCGTCTCATCATGGAGCTCATCAAAGCCAATAGCGTGGAAGGCACCTCCACAGAGGCATTCAGTCGTGAGGCTGCAAAATCGAAGGAACGATCTTCTCAAAGGCCATTCTTTGAAAATCTGATAGGACGGTCGATAAAGGAGGTGTACGAATGGACAAGACGTTTTACAAGTGATGATGTGAGTCCCACCACAAACGCCTCCAGTGCACCCACTGGTTCGATGAAAGTGGGCAAAATAGGTCGGTTGGGAGGGACCATCGAACCTGAGCGCATGAAGTACAATATTTGTGATGTCTCAGAGGAGGAACAGGAGGCGTGGAGGGAGAAAGAGGAGTTGAGTGTGGCTGAGATTAGACGACGCGTGTTTGCAGACTTGAGTCGACGGGAAAGCGAAGCGAACTTAATGGGAGCAGTTGGTGCTGTAGAGA